>CM056505.1:6790783-7201516 GCA_029783415.1 Anisodus acutangulus | reverse complement strand
TCAGAATAGGGCTTTTGTAACGTAATCGAATATCTTGAAGACTTTGAATTAGACGATGGTCCTAAAGCCGGGTCCTTTTTCTCTTATTTTTGTCAAAAAAAGCCTGTAGCACTGGACTTGCTTAGCTTCTAAAAGCTATGAGGTTAGGATTGAGACTAAGATCCCCAGTCTCGCTACGCCCTTGCTTCTTAGCGCTCCGTGGGAAAAGAAAGAGAGAAGAGTGGATTCTCTAGCACCGGTTACTGAATCAATCACAGCGTAATGCCTTACCACCCTCGCATGGAGTTCGATCCGCCTATGAACTCTTCTTCATACGCTTACTATCTTAACTCTCTCACCGGAATGGCAAACCCTAGAAAAGAGAAGAACGATTAGGCGCATCTTCTATCCTTTCTACAATGCCACCCGAAGTAGAGCTTTCTTTGTCCCACCTTTCCTTACTGACTTTCCTAGTTTAGATAGCGTATTGAGAATCATGTCAAAATACACCAAGACCTGGGCCCAATGAGAAGAGACCCTCCCTCCCACTCTCTCTCATTTATTCAGCGAAAAAAACTACATAACGGGGGCCCTTCCGTTCAGAGGTAGCGAATCGACTTTCTTATGTTTTCTGGGGGGATCCCTTGCATGACCAAGTCCAAAGTGGAACATACTTCGATAGTCAATATGCATAAAATAGTAATTAAATCTCATTCTTTCCAATTCCAATTGGTAATATTATATTTGATCCTTTGAGCACAACTTGCGGATTTGCCTTCTTTGTTTAAAGAGGAAAGCATCCTTTGGAGATCTTCCAAGGAAGACTCCCGATCCCTTTGACGTCCACAAAAGAATTTCTCTCGAATGACTTTTGTAAATTCCCATTCATCGTTGGGATAAAGAGAATTTTCGCGATGATTTCATTTTTGAATGAAAAGTGGTTAATAGCAATTATGTTTGTGTTATCCTTTGTTTCCGTCCACTTCCATTAACAAGTTTCAGGCTCATTCAAATCCTTGTGTGTTTTGGGATACCCACAAAATCATAGGGGATATAAATGTTATGATTTGACAAATAGGAAAATAATTGTCTGTCGTCATGTGATTTTTGATGAGTCTACATTCCCGTTTGCTAAGTCTCATGTGGAATCCTCACCTTCATATGATTTTTTGGACAATGGAATACATCTCATTTTGCACCACCACCTTAATATGCAAACACAAGTGGAATCAACCCAATAGAATGCCAAACTTATTTCGGTCCAACCACTAAATGGGACTAGACCGGAGACCACAACCTTGTTACCACTGGTCTCGGCCCAGTCCTATTTTCGTGGCAGGCAGGCCCAAGTGGGGGCAGTTCACTGCTACCTCAACCACACCCTTAAGCCAAATTAATCTCGGAACCCAGCACAATACCAAAACGGCTACACTTTTTCTCTTGGGCCACAATCCATCCCCTCGGCCCAATAACATACCCGAGAATCCTACTACCCAACAAGTAACGGAACAACCTCGGACCATTAAAACCCGTGTCGTGCACATGATTTTTCGGCCCAAACGTCACTTTAACTTATTATCCTCCGTTCAACCATCACCTCTACCAAAAATTCTCAAAGTTGCCTTGTCCGACCCGAATTGGAAAGCTGTCATGTCAGACGAATTTAATGCTCTTATTACAAATAAGACGTGGGAATTAGTACTACACCCGTCTAATGTGAACGTCATTCGGTCTACGTGAGTTTTTTGTCATAATAAGAATTCTGATAGTTCTTTTGCGAGATACAAAACTCGTCTTGTTGGTAATGGCAGGTCTCAGTAGATTGGGGTAAATTGTGGTGAAACATTCAGTCTGGTAGTAATGTCAACAACTATCCGGACTATTCTCAGCTTGGCTCTTTCCAAATCTTGAATCATTCATCAGTTAGATGTTAAAAATGCATTCATGCATGACAACTTACAGGAGACAGTGTACATGCATCAGTCGTTGAGTTTTCGAGATTATACCCATCCAGATCATATTTGCCTATTGAAGAAATCCTTATATGGTTTGAAACAAGCTCCACGGGCATGGTATAATAGGTTTGTAGGATTTGTTTCCAAGTTGGGATTCTCTCACAGCAAGTCTGATCAGTTGTTGTTCATTTATCGAAATGGCGCTGACATGGCATATATCATTTTGTATGTCGATGATATTATTCTCACAGCATCATCCATTTCTCTTCGCCAGTCTATTATGTCCCTTCTTGCAGCAGAATTTGCGATGAAGGACTTGGGTCCGTTGAACTATTTTCTTGGCATTGCCGTCACCCAATATGCAGGTGGTCTGTTTCTCAGTCAAAAGAAATATGCCGAAGAAATAATTGACAAAGCAGGGATGTCTTCCTGCAAACCCTCACATACTCCAGTTGACACATGCTGAAACTCCATACAGCGATCCTACCAATTACCGTAGCCTAGTAGGGGCCTTGCAGTATCTGACTTTTATAAGATTAGATATTTTCTATGCGGTTCAACAAGTTTGTTTACACATGCATGATCCGAAGGAAGAACATATGGGGGCTCTCAAAAGGATTATGCGGTATGTGAATGGTACTCTGCATTTCGGACTTCATCTGTATAAGTCCTCCGTCTCGAGTCTTTCTGCCTACACAGATGCATATTGGGGTGGTTACCCGGACACACGTCGTTCCACTTCCGGTTATTGTGTGTTCTTGGGTGATAATCTCATTTCATGGTCATCCAAACGCTAATCCACACTATCTCGGTCAAGTGCTAAGGCAGAATACCGAGGGGTAGCCAATGTAGTTGTTGAATCATGTTAGCTCTGTAATCTACTATTGGAGCTACATTGTCCGATTGAAAATGCAACAGTGATCTATTGTGACATGTGAGTGTGATCTACTTATCTGGCAATTCTGTTCAGCATAAGCGCACGAAACACATTGAAATGGATATCTTATTTGCCCGAGAAAAAGTTGCTTGTGGTCAGGTCTGTGTTCTCCATGTCCCGTCCCGTTATCATATTGCTGACATCTTCTCAAAAGGTATTCCGCGCGTACTCTTTGATGATTTCAAGGACAATCTCAGCATTCGAGAACCTCCAGCTAAAACTGCGGGGGACTGTTAGAGTAATTATGGGGTTGCCCCATAATTACCTCCAATCTTCATTAATCATAATTGATATTGTAATATATTATAATTAGGATAATTGTAATTAGCATCTTATATTTTAGGTAAAGTAGATTAGTCTTCCATAAGACAAGCATATTATGATTGTATATATATTGTACAATGGGAAGAATATTGATCAAGGAATTACTTTCCTACACATATAAGGAGTCCATGTTTCCATTTTATATCCGATGTAGGACTCTTAACACACCCCCGCACGCCCAGACCTTGTTAACTGGAGCGTGGATAATATAATTTGGGGGCCCAACATCGGTGTAAAAAATTGAAATGGGTCTGGCTCTGATACTATGTAAAGAATGGATCTTGGGCCTAACTCAACCCCAAAAGCTAGCTTGTATGGTGAGGATTGTCCAAGTTCATATAAGAAGTCCATGTTCCCATACCATTTCCGATGTGGGACTCTTAACATTTATTGCTCCAACGGTTTTGTCGATATAAAAAATAAAATTGAAACATGACAGAACATCCGTGTCATGTAATCTTATTTTTTTATTTAAAAAGAAGTTACAATGATCACAACTAAGACATAGAGCAACAAATTTAAAAAGTGGATTGAAACAAAAGATTTTAGAACCCAAAGGTATAAATATGGCTGGCCAGTGGGCCGGGTCGGCCCGGTTCCGTCCCGAACCCGACCTTTTTTTTTAAAAAGATTGCGGTATCGGGACTCGAACCGGGATGGGACATGGTCACGTCCCAGCCCGCCCCAATCCCGCCAGGCCTGACCCGGTCCCGATCCCGCTCGAAACCCCTCCTTTTGCACAAATAACCGTTGCACCAACAACCATTTTACATTTTGGTTGTTGTGCAACAACCATTTTTGGCCTCCCCCCCTCCCCCAACCCCCCAAACCCTTACTATTTATATTTAACTCATAAGTTATTATATTTACACTTTAACCCAATTTTCCAACTATAAATACCTCATTTTATCTTCATCTTTCTCACAAATCTTCCTACAATCTCTCAATCTATCTCTCTACAAGTCTACATTGTGTACTAAATATTCAATTTTATTTATTCATTTGGGAGTGAAGTTGGCAACTAGCTTGAGGATCTTCCATCGAGCAAAGTTTCAATTTTCAACATCTCAATTACACGTCGTCGTTTGGTACATTCATTCATTCATTAAATTATTATTGTCTGTTTATTTTATTTAGCGCACTTAACTTTATTTACTTTAATTATTTATTAGTATAATTATAAATTTATAATGGAAGGATTTAAACGTATGCTTAGGGGTATGGGTCATGCTTCTTCTAGTAGGGGCAACAAGGGCAAGGGTACTTCTTCTAGTCATCCTATTTCTACACAAAATCCTATTCCTACATAGGATGATTTTGTTGATACTGAACATTTTCGTACAATACCATTAGATTTAGACGAGGAGCTATTTTCTGGAACTCAAGAAGACTTTAATTTAGACGATGATCTAGATGAAACACCCACTAATGTAGATGACAACACACCCACTAATGCACCTTCAACTGAAATACCGCATATTCCCCTAGTATGAGACGAAGTTCAGCAAAACGAACATTAAAATCAGATGCATGAACATTTTTTGATAGGGACGTATAGAATCAAGTAGCTAGATGTAAAATTTGTAAAGATGTTTTAAAATTTAAAACTGGAAAAGGTCACGGTGGGACGGGGGGTTTAATGAGACACGTAGCAAGGGCTCATCCGGCTAGATATGACCAATACGAGGCTTCAAAACCGGGTGCGCAAACGTTCGCTCCATTGGGACAAGGTTCACATATTGTCCTGAAACAAGTACAGGGTCAAATTAACCCTATGACGGGGGGAATTGTATGCCCTAAATACGATAAACATAGAGATAAGGAAGAAATAGCTAAATTAGTTGTTGTGGAGGGTTTGCCTTTTTCATTTCCTTCATCTCCCGATTTTATTCATTACATTAGAGATATGTATAATCCTGCTTTTAACAGTTTTCCTAGATCAACTATTAAGAGAGATGTATTTAAATTCGCACATGAATATCAACAGTATTTACGTTATTCATTATATCATTTTAATGGAAAAGTGGCTATCACTTCTGATATAGGCCGTAGCACTAACGACCATGATTATGTAACAGTAACCTGTCATTGGATAGATTATAAATGGTCTACGCAAAAACGTATCTTAGCGTATAGATATAGATGATAAGCACATTGGTACTTTGCAGAAAATATTTATCAAGTGTGCGATTATGACGGAATAACTGATAAAATTATGACTATTACATTAGATAATGCTTCTTCTAACAATTACACTATTACAATTTTAAAAAATAGTTTAACTCCATCTTTTTCAGATCATTTTCATATAAAATGTGTGTGCCATATATATAACTTAATTGTAAAGGATGGTCTATCACTTTTTTGAAGACATTCTTAGTAAAATACAATTTGCTATAAACTTTATTTTTAAAAATAATAGAATACAACGAAGAAAAGAATATAAAAAAACTAGTCACGATTGCCAACTACTTTATAGAAAAATTCCAGAAGAGCAACTACTTGTTGCCTATGACTATAGAAAACCTATAACTTTATTTTTTAACTCTCAAAATCAAAATTCAGCTGATATGGTTGTAGATAGGGATTAGGAAAAAATTTCCGAACTTATTGTATTTTTAGAGAAATTTTTTCAAGCAACAAAACAATTTTTCGGTATTTATTATCCTACTATTTCAACTATGTTGTTTTATATAGCTCTAATATTTTTATTGCTTAATGAATATATGGATAAACCAACTTATAAGGCAGCTATTAAAAAATGTTTATCAAAATAAAAAAATATTTTATTTCTATTCCCACTATTTATATTATTGGTGTTGTATTAAATCCGACTATTAAAATAGACGATACTAAATCACTTATTGAAACTATTTACGATTGTATAGCAGTACTACCACCTCCAAGTCCCAAAAATCCAAATCACCCACCACCTATTGAACAAACTAAAGAAGAAGTGTTGTCTAGCGTAGAAGACGAATGCAAAAAAATATATAGGTTTTACCAACAAAAAAGTGTTAGGAACCTACCGGCTTCCATACCATCTTATTCTTCGTCAACACAAGCTCACAAAAGACATGTTTCTGCGGCTAGTATTGAAAGCCTCAGAAATATAATGTGCGGTGGCCGTACCGCTACTAACCAAATCAGCGAGTTTGATATTTTTATTTTGCAGGGTTCTGTACCGTACCAAGCAGTTCTCAATGAAGAAGGACGTGAAGACTTGCTGAAATACTGGAAGGGAAATGAGAAGACCTTTCCGACACTTTCAATGATGGCCCGAGATGTTTTGAACATTCAAGTGTCATCAACGGCGTCTGAAAGCGCTTTTTCTGCCGGCAGATATCAAATAGGAGAGCACAGACACTCATTAGCCGGAGACAACTTGGAGATTGTAGTATTATTCAGAGATTGGATACGAGCGGAGCGGAGAAGGTGCGGTCAACCGGAGATCAACGAAGAAGAAGACGAAAACTACAACGAAATCTTATATGAATGTGGTGGAAGCGACGTGGAGCAATTTGACCAACAAATACCAATTCCAACCGAAGAACCACAGGAAATTATCAAGAAACTAGAACAGATTTTTTTTCAAAATGTAAATTTTTAATTGCAATTTTACTATGTAATTTGCAACTTTTGAACAACAACAAAGTTGCAATTTTGACAATTGTATTTGTATTACAAAAAAAATCATATGTCTATTAAATAATATAAGAGGCACAAAAACAGTCTTGAGATGTTTTTATTACATTATCTTATTTAATTATTGAGTTTTTTATATATGTGTTATTTTCTAAATTAAGTGCAAAAAAAAAAAAACCGCCCTGAATCCCGATCCCGCTCAGACTCGATCCCGAGGGATCGGGATCGGGATGGGACTTCGGCAAATCCCGCCTATCCCGATCCCGCCCATTCCCCGTCCCGCCCAGACCCGATCCCTCCAAACCTGGCCCAACCGTCCCGAGCCCGGCCCACTGGCCACCCTTAGGTATAAATAGGCAAAATGGATCACTGAAACGTTCAAAAATTGAGAAAATATTAGTTACATCAAAGATTCAAATAAAGATTATAAAGGTCCCTAATAATTAATAGTGGATGCTGGTATTCCTCACAATTTTCAAAAATACTACATACTACATCATTTTAAAATACCACATACCACATACAATGTACAATTTATATTTATACATTTCAAGAAAAATACCTATCTATAACTACATTAAAAATGCACATTATATTAATTAGTCATATAGAATATTTTACTGTATTTGTACGCTAATTTTTGAAGTAGTAGTCCAGCAGTTGCACTTTAATTCTTTAGTTATGACATTGTAAATTCCCTTAATTATGGTATTGTAAATAGCCTTAATTATACTAATTAATTCTATCTATCATCTTCCATCTAGAAATTGAAGTGCTTTTCTCCTTTTAGTAATTACTTTGGGCAAATGAACCGGTGCCAAAAATTTATCAAACCAACCGATCAACTTGATAAATATAGCTATTAGTCTTTTTGTTGTGCTTCAGCTTTAATACACCTTTAAGAAAATCAAAGGCCTTAATTAATAAATTGCCCTATAAAAAACCTGAATATGGTTCATATTTATTGCCATGAAAACGACCAACGTTTCACATACTTCTATTTATTTTATTGTTATTATTTTTATTAAATAATTTTAAGGGGGGAAATTGTAATCTAACTTTGAAGGTGTATGTATAAAACATATCTAAGACCAGTCAACTGTTACGTCAAAATGTTCCTTCGCAATGCAAATAAATAATTGAAGAAATATTTGTGAAGCTGGTCATTGGGGAAGATTTTGATTCACTATCAAAGTTAATCCCAGAAGAAACACAAACTTTCAAGATCATGTATCATCATTTTTTGGAGAAAAAAAAGGTATATCAGTGTCAATTTGCAATCAGAAAATGTACCGTTACTTAAGCAAACAATTAATTGTTGTCCATGGAGCAATTAAACTACAAAGAAAATCATTAGAAATTGTACACCAATCTTGGATTTGAAAGTAACAAATTTTAAAATTCTCATGAGTTTTGCGAGTCATGACTTCCAATATAATGCAAAAGTATTATGATAAGTAAAATTTACTGCATGCAAAAAAAATAAAAAAATTAAGAGTTATATTTCAGTCACCATTCATTGAACTTGAGATGGTTAGGTAGAGAAAGGGAAAACAATATAATGATAATAATATAAGATAGGTTTTCTACTTATTAAAATTAATATTCGTTTTTGAAATAGATAATAATTTAAAATAACTTTAAAAATGTTATATTTTGTGCTAGTAGTAGCTCTTAGTATTATTCTAGCTAGTGTATTGAAATAACACTAATTAGTACAGTAAAAAATAGATGTATTACTAAGTGTGACCGAATAACTAAAAGTAACATATTGAAAGAATATAAAATAATTTTGGATAGAATACAATATTAAATAATGAAGGAAAAGAATAACAATTTTCACATCAAAGTTCGTTCCAAACAAACACCAATATCTTTAAAAGTCCGTTCAAAGAAACATTAAACTTTTAAAAAGTACAAATTAATTACATGGGATGCGATATGAAATCTGTAAGGAAAAGAGTAACAATTTTCACATGAAAGTTTATTCTAAATAAACACCAAACTTTGAAAGTTCATTTCAAATAAATATTAAAATTTTAAAAAACAATTAACTTAAGTCAAACAATAAAATATATTATGGAATAAGCTCACCATATGCTTAGGATGTTGACTAAAGGATTTTAGCTTCTTTAAGAGAACTGATACAAACATCGTGCAATAAAACAATTACTCATACAAAATAATATTTATTCTACCTTGGATTGGTACGGAAGATGATGATGACCCTCTTAGAGGTTTTGCCCAAAAGCTCGACTATGAAAACATACCAAAATATTGTAAACACTAAGAAATTTGGGCATTCTTTGATAGAGTGTCGTGTACTGGAAAAGAAAAAGAATAATGAAAGAAAGAAGGAAGAGAGAGTAAAAGGACCGATCTCTTGTTGAACCTCAAGAAACTAGGAATAAAATTGTTATAGACGCATAATCTAAAGGAAAGCAGGCTGAAACTATTGATCTTGAGGATCAGATATCAAAGGGGCAGAATGACTCAAAGGAGTAACTGTTGATAATATAATCAAATATTAAAAGTGTTTTCTATTTAACAGCTTAAGCTTTTAGATCAGTTGGTCACACACTTCAATAGTGATAAACTTCAAAGGGGAAGAGTGCTCCTCCAAAGCAAAATAGAGGAAAAAGTGTCCCACCAAAAGAGAAACATTCAAATCAACTAGTGCCATTGTTGGAGTGGATAAATCTCACCCTGCAACACACATCAACAGACAGACCAATGACAAAAATCAAATGCAGAAAGGGAAAAATATAGTTGTACAGAATATTAACATGAGCAACCAACAGAAGGATCACAATATACAGGATGATGATGGAGAGTTAAATCAAATGCTATGGAGAGACACATACATCATGAGTCATGCTGTTACTGAAGCAAACCATGAAACTCAAGTTGTTACTGAAGCAAATCATGAAACTCAACCTGTGAACCATGAAGATAGTGACACTTCTGGAGGTGAACAAACTATGATATCTGAAAACATAGGAACCCCGATTGAAGCTCCTAAAATAATTTCTTATATAATAAGAAGAATGGCAAACAATCAGCAGTAGAGGGAAAATGAATTCCCATAGAAAGGGGAGGAATATGAATGAGATAGGGAATGAAAGCAAAATAAAAGACACTAGTAATAATACAGAGAATCTTCAAAATTCTATATTTAGAAACATATTCAATGCTCTTGATAACTCTGATCAAATCCAAGCCAATAGGGAAGAGATTAATGAGAAAGAAGATACAAACATCGTGCAATAAAACAAGCAAAAATGATACAAGGAATAATGATGATAGAGGTGGTCCTGGTACCAAAAAGGATCCAGATTTCATAGCATCTGCCAAGCATCAAAAGGAAAGCATGATCATAAGGCTTCTACTGAAAGATTGAGGTATATTATAAATCAACACATGATCTCTTTAGTTGATATTCAAGAACCTTTCATCAAAGAGGAAAAAGTTAATTTTTATAGACAAAAACTTGGTATGCAAGGGTGTTTTGTAAATAACAGTAGTAAAATTTAGGTATTTTGGAGCTCTGATCTGAAATGTGATATCTATGCCAATGATGATCAAATGCTCACTTGCAAAATCAATCATAATATCATTAATATTGAAATTGAAATTTTTGTAATTTATGTTGAGACCAAGTCTACTGGCAGGATCCAGTTATGGAAACATTTGAGGGCCTTTGCTTGCACTATCAATCATCCATGGATGGTATGTGGAGATTTCAACTGCATACTTGATCCTGAGGAGAAGTTTGGTGGCACCCCCCACAAACTAAGTAAAAGGATAAACTTCATGAAATGTTTAAATGATTGTTGCTGTCAGACTTGGGGTACAGTGGGAATCCGTTCACTTGGTGCAATGAAAGGAAGGAAGAAGCTATCATATAAAAACGATTGGACATGATGGTTTCTAATGATGAAATGGTAGTCAAAATCTCCTCCATATATACTCAACACTTAGCTAGAGTCAGCTCAGATCACTGTCCTCTACTTATCACCCTTAAAGATCAGTCTACTAATATCATTAAATATTTTAAGTTTTTGAATTTCTGGGTTGATCAGGAAGGTTTTCAAGACATTATGAGGGAGCAATGGAATCAATATTTGATTGGAACCACTTTCTGGATTTTCAACAAAAGTTAAAGATAGTGAGCAAAGATCTGAGTGAATGGTCAAGAACCAAAATAGATGACATTTTTATCAAAATCAATCAGCTTGAGGACTAGGTAAAAATATGTGAAGAGAAGTACCTAAACACTCAGGACCAAGCTGACAGAGTGGTCTTAAATAAAGCAAAAGCAGACTTGATCCTTCATCTCAAAACAATTGATGCCTTCTGAAGACAAAAAGCTCATCTTAAGTGGCAGCTTGAGGAAGATGAAATTACTAAATATTTTTATTCTGTAGTTAGGGGTAGAAAGCACCATACATAGAATTAAAAATGGAGATGATTGGATAGAAGAGGATGAAGACATTGCAAATGATGCAGTTGAATTTTATCAGAATCTTTTCTCTCAAGATCAATCCTATATTGATCTCAGTATACTAAATTGTCTTCCCAAGATGATCAATAATGAGTATAATACTATGCTTACAAAAGATATTTCTAATGAGAAGGTTAAAGAGGCCATTTTTGATATTGATAGCAATAACTCTCATGGCCTGATGGTTTTTCTAGTTTATTTTTTCAGAATTGTTGGGAAATTATTGAACAAGACATGGTTAACATGGTCAGAGATGTCCTCAAAGGTTATCCTATGCCAAAGTTTTTTACTAGTATTTGTCTGGTTTTAATCCCTAAAGTGCATCACCCCAAAGAATTCTCTGAATTCAGATCAATCAATCTTAGCAATGTAACTCGTAAGATCCTTTATTATATCTCAGAATCAGAATATTATAAAAGATAGAGAAATTGGAGAGAATGATTTACTTGCACAGAAAATTGTGCATGAAATCAGGAAGCCTAACAAGGGAGGTAATGTGGCAATTAAACTATATATGAACAAAGCGTATGATAGTATATATGATCTTTCAGAAAATTTCTTTTTTTATATGGAGATTATTCAGACACAAAGTTGCAGTTGATGAAAATTTCAAAAGAATTAAAATACAACTAACATATAAATGATCTTGTCGCAGGAATGGAAATCAGGAAACACAAGAACACTTGTTCAATATCAGCATGATTGGCAAGGATGTCTGAAAACACTTTACACAGATGTTTGGTATTTAAAGAAGGAACTGAAATGGTCAGACAAAGAGCTCTCTCATGGTGGCTAAGAAAGGAGAAAATCTCATTCAAAACATGATCCTACAAGTGATACCATCTATTATCATCTGACAAATTTAAAAGGAAAGATCTAAAAGCAGATATGAGAATATCAACATGTCAAGATACAAAATAATCAACAACACTTACCAGTAGACTATCCTGATAATGCATAAGCAATTCAAGAGCATTCCACCTTTTATGGAATGGAACAAACTTCTGGAGATCAGTGAACATGCACAACCCCTGATCAAAGAGGTGAATTAATCACTGCATATGCTTCTTTTTTGGGTAACATGACAAATAATATGGCAGAAGCATTAGCATTGAAAATAGGAATTGAGTGGTGTATGAATAATGGTGTAAACATCTTAGAGATTGAAAGTGATTCAACTTAGTCGTGGATTGGATTCTTAATAAGTCCAAGCCTCCATGGAATTTGGTGAATATCATAGAGCATATCCAACATAATCTTGAATTCATACAAGAGAAGTCTATCAAACATTGTTTTAAAGAAAGTAATAAAGCTGCAGATAGCTTGGCTAATTGGGGTCATAGCTGTGGAGGCAACTTCTGAATGAACAATTTTAGGAGCTACCAAAAAATACTAGAGGAGAGGTCAAGGTGGACAAGATGCAACTACCCTCTTTCAGAAAATCTATTGTTAAAAACTCATTCTATGTGCATGGAATAATGTATAGAAACTATCTGTTTGATGTATTTTGATTATTATTATTTTAGAGCTTAAGATGAAATCCTACTTAGCTGAGATAGAGCCTGTTCCATCAAAGTAGGTGCAGGGGTTGCTATCCCTCTTTTTTTTAGCTAATGATGATATTAATAAAAGCAAGTCATGCTCCCATGTTTGGAGAAGGTTAATTAATGTAAAAAAAAAAAAAAAAACTTGTAATTTTCAATAATTTTGTTTATTTAGTTGTTGTTCGGTTTTATTTTTTTACAGCATATGTACTAATGTTTATATTTCCCTTAACCGTGCCCTTTCTTCAATGAAGTGCTGCTTAATTTGTTCATTGTGTTATCTAATACTTTTTACCTTAAACATATACTCCTTTATATCAGTCTAAACACAACATCATATGATGCTCTGTAGAATTTTCAAAATATTTACACTTGAATTTATAGATCAATAACAGGATTAATAACTTACAATTTTATAAAATGACGAATAATTTAGCCAGATGAATCTAACAGCCTCATATATATCCCATAATGACTTCTCCAATTAAGGGTAATCCCATATCGTTGCTTTGTGTTGTATGCCTGTGATAATTCCCTTGGACTTGTGAAAATATACAAGGATATACACGGTATACACATACCGTGTGTATCACGGAAACCCATAATAAGTGGGAACTGTGATATACACGGTATACACAGTCGTGTATATCACTGTTATGGTAAAATATTTAGTTGTATATTTTATATATAATTAGTATTGTACACTTACCATAATTGTAGGATTCTTGTACAAATAGAATAGGGTTTTGGGAGTACAATAGGAATAGGATTTTTCATATTATGGAAATTGTAAATCGTATATATACTATTTCATTAATGAAAATAATCAAGGGATTATTTCTTTCATGATATCAGAAGTCTAGGACTAAATTACTTCCACTCCTCTCCCGAATTTAGTCTCGATTCCGCCGTCCCTTCTAGGCTGAACTTGCATCGGAATCCGTGCCCCTCTCGAATTTTGTGCTAATTCTACCTCCTCTCTTCCCAAATTTTCTTCCCAATCCATTTGTTCTTTCGTTATGCCGACGTCAAAGAACCACTTTCATCCTGCCCTTACTGTTTCTAACATCAAGAACAACATCCTTATTGTTCTTGAGATGGAAAATGTCCAATGCGCGACGAGGGCGGAGTTGTTCAAAATTCACGTCATCTCACATCAAGTTCTCCATCACATAATTCCTCCCGCTACCCCTACTCCCGCGGAGGATCCTCAGTTACGGATTACTCTTGATGCTATCGTCCTTCAGCGAATTTATTCCACTATTTCTACCGACCTTTTACCTACGATTATTGAACCGGACACTATGGTTATGGCTACGTGGAATAGATTGCGTGATATATTCCAAGATAACCAACATTCTCGCGTTGTCACCCTTGAGTAGGAATTTTCCCAAGTCAGCATGGAAGATTTCCCGAATGTTTCAGCTTATTGTAAACGGCTCAAGAAATTGGCAGACCAACTCCGTAACGTTGGAGCACTCGTTACCAATAATCGTCTTGTTCTACAAATGGTTGCAGGACTATCTGAGGCCTATAATGGTGTGGGGACTCGCCTTCGTTAGAGTAATCCACTTCACTTTTTATCAAGCCCGCTTGATGCTCACGTTAGAAGAAGTCGGTTTGGCCAAAAAGTCAGCTAACAGCGCTAGTCCTGTGGTCATGATGATATCTTCAGCTAATTCTCAGGGTTGTGTTGATAATTCAGACCAAAACCGTGCTCACGGTGGAGGCAAGAGAAATCGGAAAAAATAATGACAAAAATTACGGTGGTAATCGTGGTGGTTCAAGCGGTGGTAATCATGGTGGCAGTGCGCCCTGGTACAGTGGCAGTGGACCGCTGGCCAACTGGTCCCAGCCATGGGCCTCTGGCAATGGGCTTGAGCGGGTGGCCAGTGGCCCAACGACCCCTATTTTCCAGCGTCTCCAGCCTCTGGACAGTGGGTTGCCCAACAGAATTTTTAGCCCAATTCGACATGGTCCAGTGGCTCCGCAACAATGCTGGGCCAGGGCAGCAAATATGTGTGCTTGGGCCTCGGCCTCCACAGGCCCATCATATTGCAGGCCCCACTCCGACCGACATTGAAGCCGCAATGCATACATTTGGATTAAATCCTCCGGACGTGAATTGGTACATGGACACCGGCACCACTTCTTACATGACGTCCGACCAAGGTACTCTCTCATCTTATTCAAATTTGAGCAAAAATCGTGGCATAATTGTTGGTAATGGCAACTCAATTCCAATTCGCGGTTACGGTCATACAACTTTGTCTCCCCACATCCACCTCTTGTTTTGAAAAACGCCCTTCATGCCCCTAACTTAATTAAAAATTTGGTGTATGTCCTTAAATTCACCACTGATAATTGGGTTTCTGTTGATTTTGATCCTTTTGGGTTTTCTGTGAAGAATTTCAAGACAGTGATACCTCTCATGAGATGTAATAGTAGGGGAGATCTTTATCATATCACGCCCGCATCCAGTCTCTCGATTCAAGCATTGTCATCTACTTTTGTTGCTCTAGCTCCTTCCTTATGGCATGCATGTTTGGGTCACTCTGGGTCGTCCATTGTTTCGTCTTTGCATAGAAATAATTTTATTTCTAGTAAGGGTACGCATAGGTCTCCAATTTGTCATTCCTGTCCTTTAGGAAAACATGTTAGATTGCCATTTGTAGCTTCTACTTCTCGTACTTTAATGTCATTTGATATTATTCATAACGATTTATGGACCTCTCCCGTTTTATGTTTTGTGGACCATTGTTCTTATGTTCTATTTTTGGATGATTATTCTATTTTTTTATGAACCTTTCCATTAGCGAAAAAATCTCAAGTTTTTTTCACATTCTTACAATTTAGAGCATTCATCCGTACCCAATTCGAACGGAAAATAAAAAATATCCAATGTGATAATGGCAAAGAATATGATAATGGGTTGTTTCAGAATTTTTGTGATGCTAATGGCATAGTTTTTCGTTTCTCTTGTCCTCATACGTCCTCACAAAATGGAAAGGCCGAACGAAAAATTCATACCATTAATAATATTGTCTGAACTTTATTGGTCCATGCTTCCGTACCCCCTTTATTTTGGCATCATGCTCTACAAATGGCTACTTATCTTCTTAACATACTTCCTACCAAAGGATTGGCATATTCATCCCCTCTTAAATTCCTCTATAATAAGACTCATTCATATTCACATCTTAGGGTCTTTGGGTGCTTATGTGAACCACTATTTCCATCAACTGGAATTAACAAACTTCAAGCTCGTTCTACCTCTTGTATGTTTTTGGGTTATCCATCGAATCATCATGGTTATAAATATTTTAATTTATTATCCAATAAAATCATAATTAGTCGTCATGTTATTTTTTATGAAACCCAATTTCCTTTTACTAAAGTGAGTAGTCCCGGACCTAGTTCGTATAATGTTTTAGAAGACGAGGTCTCCTCATATATTATCCACCATTTATCGGATTTGTCCCGCACCCACTATCTACCATCTGGCCCACTGCCCGCTGGACCCACTGTTTCTGCCCCAGTTTCGGCTATGGACCGGTTGCCCAATACCAAAATTGATTCTGCTTCACATTCTGACCCATCTACTGTTTTCAGTTTTGGGCCAGCAGACCCACTGCCTGCTGCCCAGTCCGTCACCAGCCCACCCTATTGCCCAAAATCTACCCGCTTCCTCCTCGAGTCATGGGTCAGTTACTCGTAGTCAAATGTGTATTTTTAAACCAAAACAGTATTTTAATCTAAATTCTAATTTCTCTAAATCCCTTCTACCACGTAACTCCGTGTCTGCCTAAAATGACCCACATTGAAAATTAGCTATGACCGACGAATATAATAGGTGCCTAGGTTTTGGGTCTGATTATTCCTTTTCAGATATTGTTCTCCATAGTCTAAACATTCATTTGCTATTGTTTTGAGTCTTTTGAGGAGATTAACATCAATTTTGAATTTCAATTTCAATTTAATTCTCAATTACTTTGTAAGTGACAATGATTTCATATATATTTAATGCTTTTGTTTAATTTATTATGAGTAGCTAATCATATAGCTAGGGTTGTGGACCTCAAAGGGTGATATTAATGTATTGGGTGTTTAAAATGCTTGATTAGATTGTCTACCAATGTTATACTCCATAATGCTTCAGATATCAATTGTGGCCAACATTGATAGTGTCTACATCCCTTTATTGCTTGGAAAAGTCATTATGTCATGATATCAATGGTGGCCAACATTGATAGTGTTTATAGCCCTTTATTGCTTGGAAAAGAATAGTGGGTAGGAAAAGTATAAATGATAAAGCTTTAAGAATTTAACTACCATTTTCATATCGGATCTTTTTATCATCTAACAACCCTGAAGAGGGTAGGAATATAGATGGCATATTAATATATTCATATGTAGGTTTAACAAATATAAAGCATGTAGTACGAAAGCATGTATTATTAACTCAAAATTCATTTTTTAAATAATAGTCTATAACCTTCCATCAGCATTTAACATCATAATTGCACAGATGTATACTTATCAAGATTATAATTAGAAACACATAGTTTGAAAACATACCTCTTAGGAGAATATTAAGATCACCGGAGATACTCAACCCACCCTGGCTCTGCCTCCCTTTTTTTCTCACTAGTGTCTGGATAAATGGCCTAGGTGCTGGGAGTTGCTCGACAGACTCTTTCTTAAATTTTCTTTTAAAAGATGGTGTTTTATGGACTAATATGATTCTTAAGTATAAGCTGTCAAAGTATCTATCTTCTGGTATTATGATATTAATCGTGATATTGGTTATAGACTAGAAGAGTTTTTAGCTAGACATGAGAGAGTATTTCAAAGGTTTTGAAGCTGTGTATTTCGAAAGATGATTTCAGATGTTACAATGAGGCTCTTTATATAGATAACATCGGTTGCCTTTCACTATTGGCATGCTGAAAAAGTAATAAAGTCGATACATTATTGTTACAAAAGTCCTAAAGCAAACAGTGCTTTGTCTCTTGTCCTTTCATACTTTTTCTTAAAGTTGTTTGTCGTTGCTGCCATTCTTTTCAACGTTTGTTGGCTTGTCATCTTCTGTCTTTGATTCCTTGTGGGTCCGGCGGCTTCTGCTTTCTTCCACAGGCATCTTTACAGGTGTCTTCTTTGCATAGAGGCATCTTTTGTCTGTCTTCTTTTCACTAAAAGACGAAAAAAGTTTTTTTTTCTTCTTCGACGATACTCCTATAGAATAGGAACGATATCGTTTTAATTTTTTGATACTCCTATAGAATAGGAACGGTATCTTTGTAGTAGTATGATAATACATGGGCTTTACTGTAGTTTGGACTACATTGAGCCATATTAATTTGTTACATTGTGGCTTTCTGCAGTTTAAACTACATTGGGCCGTTTCATTCAAAAAGGATTAGGTGATCCTTCTTTTTTCATAGTAATATGCGTAGTATCTTCCTTTATGCTTATAACATGCCTTTTCCTCTAGCCTATTAAGAGTCTGTACTGTTCTACTGTCTCATTGGAGTGTTTGTGCTCCATCTTAGTGATTCTATCATGCATGTTGATAAGGTGTGTGGTGTCTTGTGAGAGTACCTCGTTGTTGTAGTATAGTGTGATAATTTCTTCGGTTTCTCCTCCTTTGGAGTTTCCAATAATACTGGTTTTGCCTGCTCTTAGCATATCTTCAATTTTTGACTTCAGGGTTGGTAGTCCTATGGCTCTTTTGGCACTGAGCCATTCTTGAAATCTTTCTATAGTACATGGTATTTTTATTTTCAGGTCTTTGTCATCTCCGCTTATATTGCTATTCCTTCCTATTTTAAATAGTTGGCATATAATGATAGGTTTTCCTGTTAAGTCTGTTGAGGCGTCGAACAGTTGTATACCGTAGATACCTCTTCCAAATGATTCCATAATTAGCCTAGCAGATTCTACTAAAACATTGGGTAATTTAGCAATATTATAAAAAGTTTCATCTACTAGTATTTTATCTATAAATCCGTAAGAGTTTAAGAACTATATCAAGGTTTGATTTTTCATTGCATAAAAACCTTGGGTATTTGCTTAATTTTGCACTTCTTAAAATGTGTGGGCTTGATTTATAATCATAAAATTTATTAATTTGCTCGTAAGCTGTAATATACTCAGGTGAGAATTTCACTTTGTCGCACATTGTTACTGCCGTTGAAGACGATGCTGTTATGGGTGATGGTATAGTGGTTGCTTGGCTGTAAGTTTAAATGTGAAAGTCTTTTGTTTTTCTGTAGGGGTTTGGGAAGATTTGAAGGTTTGTAGGATTTTGAAGTCTTTAAAGGCTTTTGTCAGCTACTCTAGCAAGTGTGCATTTTCTTCCATTTTGGTTGTAATAATTGTTTGGTTTTGTTTGATGATTCCTGTAACATTGGTAATATATTCTTCGAATTTGTCACTGCCGGTTGACATCGTTGTACCTGCTAAGAAAATCAGCTAGAATATTCTTAGTCCCGGATATATTTTTGACAAAAAAATCATAACAATAAAAGAATGATTGTCATTTTCTTCTCTTATTTAGTTCTGGCAAAGGGTCTATTTTATTTGTAATGAAATCTCTTACTTGGGTGTTATCTGTTCTAACTACGAATTTTACTGGTAATAGGTGATAATTGAATCTTTTTATTCCAAATTTTACTGCTAATAGTTCTTTCTCGTTAATATGGTAATTTTTCTCATCAGATTTCCATGTTCCGCTTCCATATCCACAAATTAGTGGTTTTTCTGTATCTATATCCTCTTTATCATTTGCTATGAGGACTACTCCCCATCCTATATCACTGGTATCATTAAAAAGTTCTGGTTGATCCAGTTCTGTTGGTATTCTATGTTTCGGCAAGGCTTTCACTTTTTCTTTGATTTTATTTATAACTTTAGTATGTTCTTCCTTCCATTCAAAAGTTATATTTTTTCTAGTTAGTTCCTGTAATGGTTTTCTCAAAAGTGGTAAATCATTTATATGGTCTGAGGCGTAGTTTACTACTCCTAGAAATTGTTATACTTCCTTTTTGCTCTCTAATTTATCTTTAAATTTTTTTTATTTTTGTTACAATGTGTTCCTGTAATTG
Organism: Anisodus acutangulus; assembly: GCA_029783415.1. Lineage (NCBI taxonomy): Eukaryota > Viridiplantae > Streptophyta > Magnoliopsida > Solanales > Solanaceae > Anisodus > Anisodus acutangulus. Next base: position 7,181,522 of record CM056505.1, on the reverse strand, counting down.
TAATCCCTCATTATCTATTATGTATCCCAAATATTCTATACTATTTTTGAAGATTTCATATTTCTTTTCAGATAATAATAATCCATGTTGTTTCACAGTTTTTATAAATTCTTCTAGATGTTTTATATGATTTTCCAAATCATCACTATATATTAATATGTTGTCAACATATACTATACAAATATTCTATTAGTTTTCTGAACACTTGGTCCATTCTTCTTTGGAATATTTGTGGTACATTTTTTAATCCAAAGGGTAGTACATTCCATTCGTAGTGTCCTTGAGGGGCACAAAATGTTGTCAAGGCTTTTGATTCATTTTTTAGTTTTATTTGCCAAAATTCACTCTTACAATCAAATTTACTGAACCATTTTTTATTCCCTAATCTGTTAATAAGGTTCCTTTTGTATGGTAAAAAATATCCATCAAATACAGTTTTCTTGTTTAGCTCTCTATAGTCAATCACCATTCTAGTATTTTCTCTTTTTTGTTCACTATGTTTTCTAACTAAAAAGGCTGGGCTACTATGTGAGCTTTACTTTCTTGTATTAATTTTAATTCTAATAACTCTTTTAGTTGGGTTTCAAATTCCTTATGATCTGTTGGGTTGTATCTAATAGGCTTAGATCTAACTATATCGCTAAGATTTATTAGTTTGATTTCAGCATATATTTTTTCTTTTTCCCATTGTTGCATCGGATTTTCTCCAAAATTTATTTTTAGTATATTTTGGTATTTTTCTCTTAATAACTGTAGGTTATTATTCCTATCTGACCTTATGTTACATATTCTTAGTGTATGTATTGGTAATATTCTCTTTAGTATTATCCATTTATTACAAGGTGTTTGTAGGCTGAAAGTATTATTATTTATCAATTGCGTTTTGAAGTAGTCTAGGAAATTGTTCCCTAACAATACTTGTTGTTTCATATCATTCAGTTGGTATATAACTGGTAGTCTAAATATTGTCTTCCCTAATACTATTCTCATATTTTCTGCTACTATATCTAATTCTTTTGTTTGTTCGTTAAAGCCTGATACTTTTGTTCTATGTGTTTAGAACTTTTCCATCTGTGTGGTTCTAATACTTCTTTCTTTGCTAGACATAAGTTTGCTCCACTGTCAATAAAAATCTTTTGTTTTATCATTTTATTATGTTTGTATTCTATATGAGTTTCTATGTAGATTGCTACCATTTAATTATTATTTCGTTCTAAATTCATTTCTCTTAATCTTCGTTGAAGCTCTTCATCTTGTTCCATTTCTTTTACTTCTTCTAGTAATTTCTTCTATCTTATCTCACTTAACCTTTCTACTATTCTGCTAAGGCTTTTTGTAATCTTTTTGTACCTATCACTATAGTATTTATTTCCTGTTTCACTAGCAGTCGTAATAAGCTTATTGCGAACATACCTTTCATATTGCATCCAGTAATCTCTTTCTTCTAGTAATTTTCTTTCTTCTTGCGACTTCACTTATGTAGAACTGTTTTCACTTTCTGAGTCTTGGTTAACAAAGTTAATGTTTTCTGATTCAGTTTCTTCATCAGTTTGACTGACATAAAAATCTTCATATTCGTACCAATTATTATTTTCTTCTTTTATTAGTTGTAGACTCATTATAAATTGTTTAGTGTCTATATATTTTACACCTTTTTTCTTTAGCTTTGGGCATTTATTAGCATAATGTCATTTTTATTGCAATTCCAACATTTACATTCTTTAAGTTTTTCTTCTTCAATTGGTTTTACATATTTTCTTTTTCTAAATTTTCTTTTATGCTTGAATTTTTTCCTGGTTTCAGGGGTATTTCTATACCTTTTAAATCTCTTTTTCCTATAAGGTTTGTAATAAGGTTGTTGGTTTTGTCTACTGTAATTATTATATCTTTTATATCTTTTGTGTTGGTATTTCTTTTTATGGCCTTTCTTATATTTCTTTTCTCTTTTGTTATCATCACATCCGAATACTAATCTTTTTTCCGTAAATCTACATACCTCTCTTAATCCTATTTTCTTATCTTTTTTAATCTTTTGTTGCATCCTATATTCTTCACATTTTCGCATTAGATATGCTCTTAGTACTCTTATTCTTTTCCCTAATGTATTTTCTCTTGGTTCCAGTTGGGTGTATTCCTTTGATATTTATGTGTTATAAGGTATAGGTAGGTGGTCATAATAAAGTTGTTGATATATTAAACCTTCTTCTGGCAAGAATCTTGCTTCATAAAAGAACTTACTAAAACTTATTGTGTATTCTAGTAATTTATTAATTTTACAACATTTCATGTTATTTAAATTCATTATTATCTCAGTTTTTCTTTCTGCAAGTACATTTTCTCGTGCTACCAACCATTTTTCTCCTAAAAATTCTCTTTTTAGTATGATATCAAATATTATTAGCATAGATTTCCAATCTTCTGCATGGCTAAATATTTCTCCTCTTAATTGGTATGCTATAGATTCTATCCAATAAGCTACTTTTTCAATTAATGTTTTAGATATCAAGTCATACATATATTCTTGGTTTTCTGTTTGTGTGGAGTTCATTAATGCTATATACATTCCAAGATTCCAATCATTTATTCTTCTTTCTATTTCTTGTTCATCATAAACATTGTCTAAGTCTAAGAAATATCCATTGTAATTTACGCCTTGTGCCATTGATCCTACAAATTCTTTAAATTCAGCTTGTTGTCCTACTGGTATATGATTTGGTAATCTAGTTTGTCTTCTATTTATTATTTCCAGATTGGGATCTACTAATTCTTCTTCTGGGTAATCATTTGCATCTTCAATTATTATATTATCAGTTTCTATTTCTGTTTCTATAGGATTATTAAATTCATCTTCTATATCACTTTCAGGTTCAACTTCTATGATTGCATTTACACTTTTCATTTTTTGTAAGGCTACTATTATCTGGTTATTTTCTTTTACTATCTCTGAGTCTTCTTCCTCTTCTATGAATTCTGCTATTTTTACCTCTTGGTTTACTAATTCAATGTTGTTGTCTTCGTTAGTATCACTCTCAGTCTTTTCAGTACTAGTTGTAGTTTCTTCACTTGTTCTATCACTTCTTACTTTCTTTTTTCCCTTTAACCTTTTTATCTCTTCTCTTAGGATTTTTATTTCATCTTTTAATTCTCCTAATTCTTGTTTTACATCAGTTAATTCTTGTTTTACATCTTTCAATTCTTCTTTTGTCTGTTTTAGTTCTACTTTGGTTTCTTTTAATACTTTCTTTGTCTCCTTAAATTTGTGTTTGTATTTTTTATATTTGTTGTACCATTCCTCATTATTGTGTGTTTTTAATTTGGTGTTTTCTGTTACTAATTCACATAATTTTCGTTCTTGTTTATCTAATTTTTGATTTAAATACTCGTTGGTTGTTTTCTCTACGTCTTTTAAGTACATGTTTTCACTTTTTGAATTATTGTCTGGTGTGGTTTTTTCTTTCTTTTTCATTGGTTCATACTTGTATCGTTCTCTTTCCAGTATATTTTTTCTATGGTTTCTTAAAAACGTAAGTACACTAGGTTCTTGATTTTCCATTTAAAATTGTCTTTTCTTACTTAATATTGCTAAGCTATCTAAATTTTTTTCTACTTTCTTTGGCAATCTTGGTTTTATTTTACTAATATCTACCGTTATTGGTTCTTTACTCCTTCTCCAAGCATCTATTGGTACTATTTCTGGTTGTTGAGTTGTAGTGCTAATTATAGTGTTTTCTTTGCTCGTACTAGGTTCATCTTCTTCTACTTGTTTGCCTTTATCTTTACTTTTATCTTCTACTAATACGTTTAGTTTTTCTAGTATTATTTTAAATGTTGGTACCTCAGATATATTCCATAATTTTGTTAATTCTTCTCTTATTATTTCTTGTATTTTGGTTTGATTTTCTTTTATTTCATCCATTAATATTAATGATTTCTTCATTTTTTCTTTTACTACTATTTCCTCCCATAATGCAGTATTTTTTTCGTTAGGGTTAGTCAGGATTATTAATTCTTTTCCTCCATCCGTTTCCCATATCTATCCATATTTTATCAAACTTTTCACATTGTTGCTCTAACTGTTGTATCTTTTCTTCTAGTTTTATTTCTTTTGCCTTGTATTTTAAGTATTTAAGTTGTGAGAATATTTCTTCTGATAAAGCCATTTTTATTGATTTTAATTTCAATTTTTTCTCTATTATCTCTTTTTGTATATTCATACTTTGTTTATGAATCTTGTTTCCATTGGTCATTTATTTCAATTCCGTTATTATTTATCTTATAATTTATCATGGTTAAAAAGTCACTTCCTAGAAGTAGTTCATTAAAACTATCATATTCTATTACTCCTATATTTATCTTATACTCTAAATCTTGGATTTTGAATCTTAAATTAATACTTTTGGTAATTATTATTTCTCTTTCATTTTCAGGATAATTATAAGTTTGTGGGTCTATTAAATCACAATCATTTTCATCAATTTTACTTATATGTATAAAACTTTTAATAGCTCCAGTATTTACTTCAGCTATACAGTCTGTCGTTATCATACCTTTAAATATTATTACTTTAATTTTTAATATGTTTGTGTTTATATTTATTAAATCTAATATTCGAGGTTGTATGACACTAGTTTGTCGTAACATTGTTGGTTCTCTCGTAATACTTAATCTAGATCCTTCTATTTTTGGTATTAGTCTTTTGGAAGGTGTAAGGGTTCTTGTATTAAAATTCATATATATTTCTTCTGGTATAGTTATTTTGGAATTTTCTTTATGTTCTATTTGTTCTAATATTTCTTGGTACTAATATATTCATTTCATGTTGTTTCTTTACATGGTGGTTTCCTGTTAGGGCATTTATCATTTTTGTTTCAATACTTATGACTTTACTTCCTGGTGGCATTGTTATTCCATCTAGTTTATAATATAGTGTTAAGGCTAAGTCTTTGTGTTCATCTTTTAATGATATACTAAAGTCTGGTTGTACCGTAAATTTTAATTTTTGATATATTAAATTTCATTTTACTACTGATATTAAAGCATCCTGTAGATTTCCTAATATCCTATCATCTAATATGTATATTTGTATAGGTGTATCTATGTTTTTCTGAAAGTATGTTTTTATAGTAAATTCTATTCCTCCAAAGTATATATTTCTATATTTTTTAGCTTCCCTAGTAGATAGTTTTGATAACTCTCTTTTTATTACTTCATCTGTTATCAAGTTTATTTTCGTTCTTCCATTTACACTCATTGTATCTATTATATTTTCATGTTTGTGTGCTATGTACCTTATTTCTTTATTTCTTTCAAACCATTTGGTTTTAAATATTTTCTTTATGGATAATTCTTCTTTTTCATCTTGTATCTTCTGATATGTTTCTGGTTTAAAGCTTAATATTTGTGTTGATCCTCCTTCATATGTATTCATTTGATATGTTTCTTTAGATTCTTCTACTATTTCCTTTCATTTATCCATATTTTAATAAGTTGATGTACTTATATTGTTCTTTTATTATATCATTTAGATCCTTTAATTCATTATCCTTTCTGATTATTTCTCTTAATTTATTTTCTAGAGGTTTCATATTTTCTTCTTCCTTCTGTCTTAACTCTTCGTCTTTTAATGCTATTTTATTTTTTAATTCTTTAATAGTACTTTCTTGTTCATAAACTTTTTTAGCATTTTCTTGTAAGCTTTTATCTTTTTCATTTATTAGATCTATACTTATTCTGCAACTTATTATATGTTGGTTTATATCTCTATTATATGTAAGGGATTTTTCTGCTATCATTCTAAGTTCTTCTAATTTATTTTGTTGATCTATTAGTCTATTTTCATCCATAGTGTTCTATCGTCATCCGTAGTTCTTCTTTTCTAACTGTTATTTCTTGGTTTATTTTGACTAATTCAGTGTTGAGATCTATCAATATTCTATAGTTTCTTATAACATCGTCTAAATTAGAACTTATCGCTGCTAAGTCAGCCTCTTCTTTTATTTTCTCATAATCTTTCAGTTTCTTTATTGCTAGTCCTAGTTTCTCACTTAGCTATCAGATGTTCTCAAATTCATTTAACTCCTATCTAATAACCAAAGCTAGGAATTGAATGGTTAATTTGAGACTTAAATCAGTGTACTGAATTGCACATTCTATGGCTTGGAAAGCTTAGTGATGACATTTATCACCTAGGCTGAAAAACTAGTGACAAATCATTAATTGGTCAATAGTCTAGTATAATAAGTATTCAATTGACATCAAGCTTAACCCCAATGACATTGATTCACCTAAAAGGAACAAAACCCTAGTCCTTCCACAACTTGAATTACAAATTTGCATTAATCCTTTCTTGAAATTAATTAGTAGATCATAATCAAAACAAATAATATTTTTTCAAACACTTTTGAAATTTAGACTAATTGTTGAGGCTTACGTTTAAATTATATTTTTTCGTCGTATTTCCTGTGGGATTCGACCTCAACTTTTATTAGATTTTATATTTGCATTCGACCACTTTACATCTTTTTCGGATGTGTAATTTAAGTGTATCACCTTCCTCTTAGCACCAAATTAGAGACGGTTGCTACACAGTTTGCAGTTTTCACCAATTTAATGTCCGACGACTTCTTTTTACTGCTAATCTAACTCATATTTTTCAATATAAAAGATGACGTCCGATTTGCAGAATCGAACTAGGTCACTTTATTAAACTCTTATGAGAAAAAGGGAGCTCAATAGATCTAACAAAAGATGGGGGAAATGATGGTTTAAGTTTAAGGAAAGGTAGAAAATGGTGGTAATTTTATGATGGTGGCGTGTAATTTTTATTTCCGATGGTTTTGGAATTTAGGTCTTTCGACTGTGATGGTGAGAAGAAGGGTTAACAACTTAAAATGAACTTTTGAAAAAAGAAAAAAAATAAAGTTATAATGATAATTAATTAGGTGTAGTTAAATGTAAAATACCTAATTAAAAAATAATACGTGTATAATTTAATTAGTTCTTAATTTATTTTTCGTCTCTCACATGCCTCTCCAAGAGAGTGAACACACTCTCTGTGCCACCTCAGCACCTAAGAGTGTGTATATTCCACTTTAAAATAGTTGAAACGGGTAATATGACTCCCGTACAAAAAGGTGTGTAATTGGTAATCTGACGATACGTTGGAAAGACATTTGGCCATTTTATCTATTAATGTACTACTTTGATTTTTCATTCCATTTCGTGATTATAACTATTCTTTTTATTATATTACTGTCTTGGGTAATGGTTTGATTAAAATAGATATTCAACCAAGATTTTAGGGATATTTTAATTATTTAATATTTAGCGTTTTAAACTTAATTACCAAGATTATTGTCTCGAAATAGAAAATCATTGTTGAATTCAACGTATATATTAGTTCCTCCAAATATTAAATTGTTAATTCTTTATAATTTTATCCAACAAAAATATAGTTAAATTGTTTGGCCTCGTTAGTTTCAATCTTATATTTTGACTTGGAGTGTTGGTTTTAGTCTCACTACAACATTTTAGGCCTTTAGCCCCCTCAAAATGTGTGGCCTAAACTATCAAAATGTATGGTCTTTATGACTTTACGCAACGCTTTTCTTGGGTGGCCTAAACTAGTGTACGCTTTGTCCTAAGGCCACGCTTTTCAAGTGTTGCTTTAGAGGCCACGCAGTGTGGCCTTTGGACAAAAGGGCCACGCTTGTAGCACTTGAAATGGCGACACTTTTCTTGACCAAAATCTACACTTTTTAAGCGTGACCTTTTCTACCTAATAGGCCACACTTGCAAAGCGTGGTTGTTGAACGTAGCTTCCTAAGTACATGCCACATAATGGCAATGCTGTGTTGGCAATAAAATAATATTTGAAAAATATTTATACGCCACAATGTTATTTTGCATATATCTATTAATCACATTAAACATTATTATCCTATTTAGATGATAAGCACTAAACTAGCTAACAAATAACACAAAAAATAATAATTAAATATATAGATTTGGAATAAACTTCGAAAAAGCAATGTGCTACACATACTAATAAAGTTATATTTAAAGATGTGCACTAGCCATGAATTCCATAAAATCAAATTTAAATTCAAACAACACAATTGTTCAGAAAGTTTTCATCATTCAGTTCAATAAATCAAATTGACTTGTTGCCATCATTTTAAATTGGATCGCCCGCATTTTTCTACACAGTCAAAATGAAATTAAAATTTTTTTAAAATCAATATATAGTAACATAGGAAAGAAATGAAGGCAATAGTACATGAAATAGTTGGTCAAGAGTTGTTGAGTAGGGAGACGGAATATTCTTCAACAATTTGATCAAGGCAAGTGATTTAGGTAACCAAAGGTACTAGAAAAACAAAAACAATTTAATGAATGCATGAGGTCTATCATTTCCTCACATCGATTCGAAAGGGAAAAGATTACCTGCATTTGGTTCTTAACCAAGACAAAATGAATGCATGAGGTCTATCATGTGTAAAAAAAATTATTTCAGTTTAAACAACTATAAGGGGTTGTAGGTATAAATGGTGTATCTGAAAGGTTAGAATAAAAGCTGAGTCGAGAGATGGCTCTCTGTCTTTAAGACAAAATTTCCTCGTATATATATGATTTTACGGTAATAGACAATAGTCTCCTAAGATAAAACAACAACAATCAACAGTACAAAGCAAGTAAGATTCTTTTCTCTGTTTTTCATGTGTTTGAACTGAACAGCAATGTTCAATTTATAGGTAAAGAAAACTCTGGAAGACGGTCGTGGCCCGTGACCCGAGGCCCGAGCCGAACCAGACCGGACGGGCGGGCGGCGGCATCGTGCGTGTGGGGCTTAGCCCCGAACCCAAGCTCACCTCGGTCCTCCCTCTTCTTAACACATGGGTTACCCCTTAGGGTATCAAACCCTTACTCAAAAGTAGAGCTTATATAGAGCTCAATCCTTCTATCTTTTACCTATGTGAGAGATTTGTTATTTGGCCAAAATAATCCATCTATTCATATCTCAAACACCTTACTTTGTGTACCAATATCTCTTTCATTCTTAAAAAAATTTGACGATACTTGACACTAATATCATCTACTCATTTAGTAGATTAGGCATGTGCGAAGAAACGATGTTTCCGACATGCGAGGCCCACGTGTTTAAGTCACTAAGACGGGAAAAACTCAATCACACATAGTTAAATTTCCAACAACCCCTCTTCAAAGAGAATTGGTGCACACAGGGTGCCAAAGTTCAATAATCTTTCAGCGGAAAAATATTGTATCAGGAAAGGTAGTTTTCGGCTTTGAACCTTCCTTAGTCGATTACCATCGGATTTACTTACTGCGCGGTGAACATGATGTCTTGAACTGTCAATGTTTAATGTAAACCAAGACAATGATAACAACACTATAACTCCCCCTTATTCATTTCTTCTTATAGTTTTGTCCGTTGTGGCCATGAACAACTCTTGGATTCTTAAGTGCGTACATTTGAAGCGGCTAGTCTTCGCAGTTAAATAGGTAATCTCCTATAAGGTATCCTGCTATACCCCACTCACATGTGTTAAGGAATCATTAAAAGTTTTAGGAACTTATCATTTACCATTTTTGCAGGTAGCACTTAATGTCTATCGCAAGAACAACTTTGGAATTATATTTATTTAAAGAATAATAATATGAAGTGCTTTTACTTCAAGTGAAGTGCTAAAATTGAACCTCTATAGTTTAGTTGTCCCATTGAACCAAATTCTTGGGATCTCCAGTTAGTAAGGTTGGGTTACCACCATAAAGAGTCTTATTGTTTGGGTTTTAAGCTCATTCTTCTAGACAAGCAGAATATTTGATCTTTGGGTAGGCCTTTAGTTAATGGATTTATTATATTATCCTTTGATTTGATGTAATCAATGGAAACGACACATATGGTGATCAACTGCCTAACCGTCTTATGTTCCAACGAATATGTCTAGACTTGTCGTTGTACATACTGTTTCGTGCCTTTCTTAAACCTGATTGGTTGTCACAGTGAATCATCACCGAAGGTACAGGTTTATCCCAACAAGGGATATCCTCTAAGAAGTCGTGAAGACATTCTACTTCTTCTCCTGCTTTATCCAAAGCAATAAACTCTGATTCCATCGTGGATCGAGCGATGCATGTTTGCTTAGAGGACTTCCAAGACACAGCCCCACCACCAATTGTGAAAACATACCCACTGGTGGATTTGGTGTTCTTTATGTCTGATCTCCAGTTTGCATCACTGTATCTTTCCAATATGGTTGGATATCTTGAATAATGTAATTCGTAAGTCAGCGAATATTTCAGATATTGTAGTATCCGATTTAACGCCTTCCAATGATCATTTCCGGGATTACGAGTAAACCAAGCCAACTTATTAACTGGATAAGCGATATCGGGTCGGGTGCAGTTTGTAATGTACATTAAGCTACCAATAACCAGCGCATATCGCTCTTGAGATATGCGTGCACCACGATTCTTATCAATTCTATGATTCATATCCATTGGTGACTTTATAGGAGGACTGTCAAATACATCAAATTTCCTCAAAACATTTTCAATATAATGAGATTTAGATAAGACCAGTCCGTCAGATGTCTTAAAAATCTTAATTCCTAAGATTACATCTGCAATACCCATATCCTTCATGTCGAAACATTGTTTCAACATATTTTTGGTTTCCAGGATCAAGTTTAGACTACTTCCGGTGATGAGCATGTCATCTACGTAAAGGCATATCATGACAAATGAGTCAGAGTTCCCTCTTATATAGATACATTTATCACATTCATTTATGGAAAAACCTTTTGATAATAAAGTATTGTAAAACTTTTCATGCCATTATTTCGGGGCTTGTTTGAGTCCGTACAGAGACTTAACAAGTCAGCATACTTTATTTTCTTGTCCTGGAACCACATACCCCTCGGGTTGTTGCATGTATATTTCCTCTTCCAACTCTCTGTTTAGGAAGGCTGTCTTAACATCAATTTGATGTATCTCAAGGTCACGCAAAGCTGATATGGCTATGAATACCCTTGTGGACATTAATCTAGACACAGGGGAGTATGTGTCGAAGTAATCGAGGCCTTCCTTTTGTCTGTAGCATTTGACTACTAATCTGACCTTATATTTGTCAATAGTTCCATCTTCTCTGTACTTTCTTTTTAGTAACTACTTGCAACCCAAAGGTTTGCTTTCTGGAGGAAGGTCAACCATTCTCCAAGTATGGTTTTGCATGATGGAATCTATTTCGCTTTTTATAGCTTTTTTTAAAAGCGGTGCTTCTAGAGTTGACAATGCTTCCTTAATTGTCCTCGGTTCATTTTCAACCATATAGGTTAGAAAATCTGGACCAAAGTTTTTTCCTTTTTGGCCATTTTGCTCCGTCTTGGTTCAACCTCCGGAACCCCTAAGTTCTGTAGGTCTGGGACATTAAGTTCCGGATAGTCAGTCACTTTTGAGTCATGTAGATCTGGAACGTCTAGTTCTCCGGATAATCAAAAACTCTCGGATCTTGTTGATTTTGAGCATTTTGTTCATAACTTCGTTTGCGCGAAATTATTTCTTTTTCCTTTCTAGGAAAAATCTGTTCAAAGAATTCAGCATTCCTTGATTCCATGATCGTACCCTCGTGGATATCAGGTATCTCCTACTTATAAACTAAGAAGCGATAAAAACTACTGTTATTTGCATATCCGATGAATATGCAATCTACAGTCTAAGGTCCAATTTTGACCTGTTTTAGTTTAGGTACTTCGACCTTTGCCAAACAGCCCCACACTTTCAAATATTTGTAAGTGAGATTCCTTCATTTCCATGATTCATATGGAGTTTTATCCTTACGCTTATGCGGAACTCTATTGAGAATCATTTCCTTTAGCGTACGGTTTTTGCGCTCGGCAATACCATTAGACTGAGGCGAGTAAGGAGCAGTCGTTTGATGAATAATGTTGAATTGAGCACAGTATTCTTCAAATGGTGCTACGTATTCTCCCCCTCTATCACTACGAATTGCCTTAATCCATAGGTTTAGTTGATTTTCAACTTCTGCTTTATAACGTTTAAATGTTTCAAACGCTTCATCTTTACTTTTCAACAAGTAAACATAACAATACCTTGTACCATCATCAATGAAAGTCACAAAGTACTTGTTCTCCCCTCTAGTTTGCACAAACTTTAAATCACATATATTGGTGTGAATAAGTTCTATAGGAGTGGTGTTTTTTTCGATTGAATGGAAAGATGATTTGATTACTTTTGCCTCTACGCACACCTCACATTTATGTTGAGGGTTTATGTCGAAGGAAGGCAACAATTCCAACTTTACTAACTTTTGAATGGATTTGTAGTTAACGTGTCCTAATCTATGATGTCATTAATTAGAGGATTCAAACAAGTAGGTAAAACGCTTTATTTCATTAGATGAACGGATTACAGACATAGTATTCATTTTGAAGAGGTTGTCACATGCGAAGCCCCTTCCTACAAATATATCATTCTTAGTTATTACAAATTTGTTGGATTCAAAAACTAGTCTAAAGCCAGCCTTGACCAACAGTGGCCCTGAAACCAAGTTCTTGCGGATGTCAGAGACGTGCATCACTTCCTTCAGAGTAAGCTTTTTGCCTGAAGTCATTTTGAGGATAACCTTTCCAATCCCTTGCACTTCAGAGGTAGCGTCATTGCCCATGAACAACGTTTTTCCCAAGATTGGGGCGTAAGAGGAGAATGCACTCTTGTCAGAGCAGACGTGTCTATCCACCATTGTCTTGGATTCTCCACCAGATTTGCCTCCAGCACTACAGTAGAGAAATCCACAATCATGTCGTCAAGGTTCTAAGGATCATCCTTGTCTTGCACAATGTTAGTTTTGGCATTGCCTTTGTTCTTGGCTTTTTTCTTCTGCTCTCGCTTCAGTTTGCGGCACTCTTTGATCATATGGCCAGACTTTCCACAATGATGGCAGTTTCCTTTGAACTTCTCCATCGTTTGGCTTTTGTCGTCTCCCTGGTACTTGTGCTTTTTGTTGGCGTTTCCCTTTGAATCAACCAGATTCGCCTTTGCCTCCATTGGCTGCTTTCCCTTAGATATAGTTCTTTTATTGTTCTCTTGTATTTGCAGTTTGACAATAAGATCTTCAAACCCCATTTCCTTTGTCTTTAGTTTGAGATAACTCATGAACTTCCACAAGGGAGGCAATTTCTCAATCAAAGACGCTACCAGAAATTGCTCGTTTGGCTTCATTTCTTCCAAATGCAGATGATGAAGAATCATTTGAAACTCCTGGATTTGGGACATCACTGATTTACCATCCACCATTTGAAATTTCAGAAACTTTCCAATGATGAATTTCTTAGTACCCGCATCCTGTGCGCTGTATTTTTTCTCGAGTTTTCCCACAACTCTTTTGCCGTCTTCACGGTGCAATACACAATATAGAGTGTATCCGATAGACCATTCAGAATACAGTTTTTGCACATGAAATCACTATGATTTCAGGCATCCAATGTTAACTTCAGGGTATTTGTGACCTGGATATCTTCGCCCACTTCCGTCGTTGTGTTAGAATGAGTGTCTATTGCATTTCCACCAGAAGGAGGATCTTCTGTCAGAAAGTGTGACAAGTTCAACGTAGTAAGATAGAACAACATCTTTTGTTGTCATCTCTTGAAGTTGGTACCCAGAAACTTTTCTGGGCTTTCTCCTTGGAAACTGGCAGGAGCAGGGACAACAGCATTCCCTTGAGTAGCAGCAACAGAACCAGAAGCAATGTTTGAAACAGACATCTTTCTAACACTTAGAAAATTTTGTCTTAAACTGTAGGTATAAATGGTGTATCCGAAAGGTTAAACATAACAAAAGCTGAGTCGAGAGATGACTCTCTGTCTTTAAGACAAAATTGCCCCGTATATATATTTTTTTACGGTAATGGACAATAGTCTCCAAGATAAAACAACAACAATCAACAGTACAAAGCAAGTAAGGTTAATTCTAGCGAAGAAAATGAATATATAACATATTGCAAAGAAAGAAGATAATTTTTCTTTTCTCTGTTTTTCGTGTGTTTGAACTGAACAGTAATGTTCAATTTATAGGTAAAGAAGAGGGCGTTTATGACTATTGAAGTCAGATTAGTTGCAACGTTTGGTTATCTCAGAAACTTTCATGACCAAAATGTAAATAAGAAAATATTTCAGGGACCAAAAAGAAAATTCTGGAAGACAGCCCGCAGCCAGACGGGCGGGCGGCGGCGCACGTGTGGGGCTTAGCCCCGAACCCAAGCTCACCTAGGTCCTCCCTCTTCTTAACACATGGGTTACCCCTTGGGGTCCGAAACCCTTACTCAAAAGTAGAGCTTATATAGAGCTCAATCATTCCATCTTCTACCTATGTGGGAGATTTGTTATTTGGCCAAAACAATCCATTTATTCATGTCTCAAACACCTTACTTTGTGTATCAATATCTCTTTCATTTCTTAACAAAATTTGACGATACTTGGCACTAATACCATCTACTCATTTAGTAGATTAGGCATGTGCGAATAAACGATGTTTCCGACATGCGGGGCCCACATGTTTAAGTCACTAAAGACGGGAAAAACTCAATTCCACATAGTTAAATTTCCAACAGGGGCAGCAGTAAGTGTATTGTTGAGAATTCGAAACAAGTTGAGGGGGTATTGGGGGTATTTATGTATCATCTCATTTAGCTTAGATACACTTAAAGTGTAAGTATTTACAAAGCATGCTACCTTCATTTTTTTTTCAAGTTATTAGTGCTTACACTTCTTATAAACGATTACCTATAGTTTTCACTTTTTCGTAAGTTTTCTATCTGAGGTAATCGAATTCTTTAATGGAATATCTTCTTTGGGATAGTTGAAAGTCTTGTGGTTCCTTATTAGCTAAATTGACCATAGGCAGAAAGGAAGTAGGTCGTGCCAAAGGAGCATTTTTTTATTAATATCAACTATCAACCTTCATGTTACATAAGTTCTCTAACTAGTGGCGGTTGTTATAGTCGCGTTGGTAGGTTGTTATTTGGTTAAGGATTCCCAATTGATTCCAGTAGTTAGTAACATTATTATAATTCATGATAAGGGTGCAGTAGGCGGACTTAGATTAATATAACTCTATGCATAGGTGACCCGTTTTAGTTGTGGTGGATTTGCTGTTGGATTAAGGGGTAATCACACTATATTGGATGGCTATGGCTTCAAAATGTGAATTGATTAAAGGAGCTTCTACACCTTATATAGTACCTGTATGGCAAAGGGATCTCCTAAGTGCTAGATCATCACCATGCATTACACGTACCCACCATGAGTTTGGTGAGGAAATTGAATCATGAATTGACATTTTTCTTTGGAAATAAGGAGATGGAAGCTATTAGAAACCAAGGTTCTCCAAATTGTGAAAGTACAAAATTCGAGTTGTTAGTGGCGTTCTTATGGAAATGTCGTACCATTGCTCTCAATTTGCACCCCAAAGAAATTGTTCGTTTGACGTACCTTATTAACATACGTGGAAAATCACAAGAATTTCAACTGCCTCCTGGATATTATGGAAATGCGTTCATTGTCAAAAGCAGGATTGTTATGTTCAAATCCACTGACACATGTATTTGAATTGGTCAAGAAACTTAAAAGATCATTTGAATGAAGAGTACATTAGATCAGTGGCAGATTTAATTCTGATTAAAGGGCGACCAGGGTTGACAAAATCTTGGAATTTTATTGTCTCAGACAATAGATTTGATGAATTTGATTTTGGATGGGGAAAATCCATATTTGGAGGAGTTGCAAAAGTTGATCTTTAATTAGTTTTGGTGTTCCTCTTACAAATGACAAGGGAGAAAAATGTATTTTAATAGCTATAAGTTTGCCTCCAGTGGCCATGGAAAAATTTCAAGAGGTGGTGTACAAGACGATTTTCAGATATATGGAAGGAGTGAACACAGTTCAAAGATGTAAGGCATTCTCTGCCTTCAATTCCACCTCATCAGTGCATGTTTTGGGAGTGATTAAATCAGAATTATGGAGCTTGTAATATTCCATCCTTTTCCTATTAAAAAATGTATGATATTTATAAATCAAGTATTCATTTCACTTTATTTATACAAAAGTGTTTGACTAATCACAATAAATGAAGACTTGAAAAGAAAGTATCATAAGATTTTGAGATCTTAAGAGACTACATGAAACCCCAATATCATCTACTTGCATTAATCAAACGCAATAACTAAAGAACTATTTGTTTCTCTTCAACTTGCAGACAATCATTGTAGAAATGGTGACTTAGTGAGGGGTGAGTAGAATTGTACTTGCCATAGTGTCTAATTTAGTTATAAATCAGCTGCATTCCATTTACATAAATTGACACATACATTTGGATAGTACAGAAGACAAAAGTCTTGAAGCAAATAAAGATCTTCATTTCAAGTAAAGATTCTATGATAGGCTTAACATTCTACATTGTTGATTTCTCCTGAAAACAGAGACAATAACATAAAGTTAGTTAAGAGTTAAAAGGGATTTACTACAGCTCAAAAATCACAAACGTTATGTATATATGTATTTGGTAAAATTTATGACTGAAAACCAATAAAAAGCATTTCAGGCTACCACACTGAGGCATCTAACCAAGAGTTTTAACTGCTTTTCTGATCACTGAATGAGACGGTGGTTAAGAAATGACACATATATTACTTGTTTCAGGTTCACAAATCAAATGTGGTTTGATCTTTGTTGCTCGGACTCTTTAAAAATGCCGATGGGTGCATGTCGGATCCTCCAAAAGTAGTGCAACTTTTGAGGATCCGACATAAGTGCAGCAGCATTTTTGGAGAGCCTGAACAACAGATCCGACACAGGTGCAGCTTTTGTGGAGAGCAACATAAGTTTTGATACTTCTGAAAATCAAAATGATTGATGTTCTTCAACATTACTTGGAACATAATTAAGTATATTTGCTTCATATAAGCTAGCCAAGCGAAAAAATAAAGGGAGCAATGATTGAATATTAGAAAACTTAACCATGCATGCATTTGATGAAGTAGTCCAGCTCCGAGAAACATATTGCACTCTGAACCAAAGGCGATGGTTGTTGAAATGCGAAAAAAGAGAAACGGTGGTGATCAGGATCATTTCTAGGCTTTGCAGTCTCAACCAGCCCCGTCAATCCTTCTCTATCATAGCACGGAAATGCATTCTGACCAGCAACATTAATCTCCTTATCCCATGCTAAATTCAGGATCTGCAGAAACACAAAAGCGTTTAAGAGACAAGAAAAGAAAAATATTAACCCGTGCTCTACTGCTCGCTGAACAATATGCCCTAAGCGGCATGTGGAGGGATGCATGTGGAAGTAAAGATGAGTTTTCATCTCCTAAAGAGAGGTCTTGAAGGGATGTTAAGAAGTCAATAACCTGCCAACTTAAACCTTCTGGATCTGCCAATGCGTCATCAGTTTCTGGAACCTGAAGTCCGGAGCAGATAAACTTTATTGTAACACCGTGCTTCTTGAGAGCATCAAGAACTGGAGAATAGCCATCCTGGTTCGTTGGGTTGTAATATCCAGCTGTGAGCTCAGCAGCATGGCTGCTCGTTCTGTACCACCAATGAATTGATGGAATCTGCAGAAAAAAGGAATTTCTAATTTACCACAAAAATATATGCCTCTGTCCAAGTTCTCCATTCAACATACTGTAAATCTTTAGACAATGTATACCTATGTGATCATAAACACACTAGGTGATTTTTTCCTATCTGTCCTTGGTGGACAGAGTTACCTGTTGCTAATACGAGGTGATAGGTATCTCGTGGAATTAGACGAAGTGCGTGCAAGCTGGCCGAACACCACGATTATCAAGAAAAAAAAGAAAAGAAAAAACTATGTGATCTACCAAGAACACTAGTGTCAACGTGCACCAGCTAAGTCAATTTCCATAGCAATAAATAACTCGAAGCAAATATGTTACAAGAGCAGTCTATCATTATTTCATCATTCACATAGATGAAATAGCCTCTCTACCTCCCAAGGTAGGGGTAAGGTCCGCGTACACTCTACCTTCTCCAAACTCCACTTGTGGGATTATACTAGGGCTGGCCAATGGGCTGGGCTGGGTCGGGTTGACCACCGGCCCGGCCCCTCCCCGATCCCGCCCCGATCCCCCCTAAAAAAAAAACGGGCACGGTACTCAAACCAGGGATGAGACCCGGGCCCGATCCCGTCCGCCCCCTCCCCTTTGCAAAAAATGGCCGTTGCACAACGGTGGCCTCCCCCTACCCCCTTAATATTTATTTTTAACCCCCAAGTTAATATATTTACACTTTAACCCAATTTCCTAACTATAAATACCGCATTCTCTTCATCTTTCTCACAAATCTTCCTACAATCTCTCAATCTATCCCTCTACTACAAGTCTACATTGCCTACTAAATATTATATTTTATTTGTTCATTTGTATAACTGTATCAAAGTTCAAAAATTGGAGTGAAGTTGGCAACTAGTTTGAGGATCATCCATCGAGCAAAGTTTTAATTTTCAACCTCGATTACACGTGGACGTTACATCGGCGTTTGGTACCTTCGTTCCTTCTTTAAATTATTATTGTTACTTTATTTTAATTATCGCACTTAATTTCATTATCTTTAATTATATATTTGCATAATTAAAATGGAAAGATTAAGAGGTATGTTTAAGGGTAAGGGTAAGGGTGCTTCTTCTAGTAGGGGTAACAAGGACATGGGTGCTTCTTCTAGTCATCCTATTCCTAGACAGAATGATTTGATTGATTATACTCATATAGATGAAACTGAATTTTTTAATGATATACCATTAGACGATGAGATATATTCTGCAACTCAACCAGACTTTAATTTAGAAGATAATCTAGATGACATACCCACTAATCTAGATGACACACCCACTAGTGCACCTCAAACTGAAACTGGAATGCCTCCTATTCCCACTAGCATGAGACAAGGCCCCACACAACGAAAATTAAAATCTGCTGCATGGGATTTTTTTGATAGGGACCAAGAAAATCAAGTAGTTAGATGCAGAATTTGTAAAAATGTTTATAAATTTAAAATGGGAAAAGGTCAGGGTGGGACGGAATTTGCACATTAATATCAACAATAATTATGCTATTAGACTTTTAAAAGATCTTTTAACTCCATTTTTTTCTAATCATTTTCATATAAAATGTGCGTGTCATATTTATAACTTAGTTGTAAAGGATAATCTATCACTTTTTGAAGACATTCTTAATAAAGTACAATTTGCTATAAACTTTATTTTTAAAAGTAATAGAATACAAAAAAAATATATATATAAAAAAAAACTTGTCACGATTGTGGACTACCTTACTGAAAAATTTCCGAAGAAATAGCGATTAGGTGAAATTCTTTATATGAACAACTATTTGTTGCTTATAATTATAGAAGACCTATAACTTTATTTTTTAACGCCCATAAACGAAATCCAACTGATATGGTTGTAGATAACGATTGGGAAAAAAATTTCAGAACTTATTGTATTTAGAGAAATTTTTTCAAGCAATTAAAGATTTTTTTAGTATATATTATCCTACTATTTCAACTATGTTATTTTATATAGCTCTAATATTTTTGTTACTTAGTGAATATATGGAAAAACTATCTTATAAGGCACCTATTAAAAAATATTTATCACATTAAAAAAATATTTTTCTTCTATTCCCACTATTTATATTATTGGTGCTGTATTAAATCCAACTATTAAAATAGACGGTTGTAAAACACTTATTGAAACTATTTATGATTGTATAGCAGTACTTCCACCTCCAACTCCAAAAAATCCAAATGAACAACCACGGAACCAACTAAAGAAGAAGTTTTGTCTAGCATACACGATGAATACAAAAACGTATATACGCATTACCAACAAGAAAGTGCTAGCAACCAACCGGTTTCCATACCATCTTCTTCTTCTTCAATACAACCTCAAAAAAGACATGTTTCTGCGGCTAGTATTGAAAGTCTTTGACATAGAATGTTTAGTGGTACCACTACTAATCAAGTTAGCGAGTTTGATATTTTTGTTTTACAGGGTGTTGTACTGTACCAAGCAGTTCTCAATGAAGGACGTGAAGACTTGCTGAAATACTGGAGAGAGAATGAGAAGACATTTCCGACATTATCAAAGATTGTCCGAGATGTGTTGAACATTCAAGCGTCATCAACAGCGTTTGAAAGCGTTTTTTCTGCCTGAAGATTTCAAATAGGAGGAGAGCACAAACACTCATTAGCGGGAGACAACTTGGAGATTGCAGTTTTATTCAGAGATTGGATACGAGCGGAGCTTAAAAGGTGCGGTCAACCGGAGATCAACGAAGAAGACGACGAAAACTACAACGAAATCTTATCTGACGGAGGTGGAAGCGACGTCGAGCAATTTGACCAACAAATTTCAATTCCAACCGAAGAACCACAAGACATTGTGAAGAAACTAGAAAAGGTATTTATAAATATGTGATTTTTTTAATTGTAATTTTACTATGTTATTTGCAACTTTCAACACCACAAAGTTGCAATTTTGAAATTGTATTACAAAAAAATCATATTTCTATTAAATAATATAAGAGGCACAACAACAGCCTTGGGATGTTTTTATTACACTATCTTGTTCAATTATTGAGGTGTTTATATATGTTATTTTTTAAATTAAGTGCAAAAAAAAAATCGAAAAACCCGATCCCGACCCGATAATACCGGTCCCCTTTTCCGACATGACCGAGAACGGGACGGGACATTGGTGGATCACGCCAGTCCCTCCGAAGGACCGGTCCCTCCCTCCCAGTCCCGTCGGGTCCCGTCCCGCAGGGACCCGCCCTTCCCAGCCCCGAACCCGGCCCACTGACCACCCCTAGATTATACTGGTTATGTTGTCGTATATTCTGATGAACTAAAATTTTTTTAACAAAATATAGGTGATTCAAAAATCGATTAAATTAACAACCCCCCAGAACTAGAAGGGATTATCAATTCAATTCCATTTCATGAGGGCTAAACAGATTATGTCTGACCAAATACTTTTAAATGTTTTGAACTACTATAATTTTGCTAATTTTATTATAATTAATTAGTTTTCTTTTTTGAGAAGGAATTATTATTTAGTTATCAAATCTTCAAAAAAAAATTAGAGATTGCATTATAAAAACTGGTCAAATTGATCCAAAGCAAAATAAGACGCTTGAGTTCGGATGCAAAGAGCATAAGCTACCAATTTCGAATTATTGTAGAAGTATATATGTCATTTGTGGAGAAGAACAAAAGTTGAAAAATAGAAAATAAGCAAAACAGGGGTCAAAAAGTATGATGAGCTGAATTAGGGCTATACTTATACCTTCACAACAATCTGTATTCCCTCAAATGCAAGAGTTGCCAGGGAGAGAACATTATCAGCATGATCTATCAAGACCTGTCTATACCAATGGAGGAAAAATCTCCCGTAGTAGCTATCATAATCACCTCGCTCACAGAAGAATCCAGTTTCATGTGGCTTAGAATTGTAATAACCAGCATTATCAGGTCCCTTGGCCCAGAAAGAGTGTCCCCTTGATGTTGCAGCTTTTCGGAGATTCTGCAGAGAGTATTTATCATAGCACTGAAACAGTAAATATTGAAGCCAATTAGAAAATCTATTAAGACTGCAAAATGAAATTTCGCAATGAAAATAAGTAGCGATAGTGCATCGGTCAGAGTAAGAGGACAGTTTGAAGGTAGAGTTAACTATGTGGTAGTATTACAGGTTAATCATTGCAGAGATTTTAAATTAGAAGCGGAACAAGAAGTAGACGTTTGGCCATGCAATTTGGAGCTCAAATTTGATGTTTTGATTTGAAATCAGAGTTTGTTTATGACATTTGAACGATACTTAAACTTTCAATTCCAAGATTGTGATTTAAATTTTAAACTTGACCCATAATTTTAAATTCTGCAAAAAAAGACCCTTAATTTTAAAATTTTGCAAAAAAATACCCATGCTCGACATGAAGAGATTGTTCGTACCATTGTAGAGTTTCAATGTATATGAGAAAAAATACAACTTTTGAGATCCAAATTGCATTTCCAAACAAAATTTCAACTTCAAATCAAACTGATCATGGCAAAATGGGCCCTAAATTTATATGTTTTAACTACATTAAATTGATCCACTTGGGTTTACGAAGGACCAATCAGTGTCAGACTCAAGCATTTTTAGGTACACCAAGGTTATCAAACAGACCCAGGGAACAAAATGAAGATAGTTTTCTAAGATTATAGTCAGTGAAGACTAGATAATATGACTAAATCACGTACTTCCTCCGTCCCAGTGTATGTGATGTAGTTTGACTAGGCACGGTGCTTAAGAAATAAAGGAAGACAATTGAATCTTGTGGTCTAAAACAAGCCAAAGGTATTTGTGTGGTTATAAATCATCTCGTTAAGCGTAAATGGTAAAGTTTAAAGTTAAATTGTTGCCAAATAAGAAAATGTGTCATTCTTTTTTAAACTGACTAAAAAGGAAAGTGTGTCATATAAATTGGAACAGAGGGAGTAACAATTTATACATCTCAGCCTTTCCTATAACAGATACCTGAAACTCACCAATACCAGGATACCTCCATCCCATCCTTTCAGAAAAAGAAGGGTACTTTAGCTCCCCAGAAGCTCCAAGTCCAATTTCAACAGCAGAAATTAAACCATCACTGAATAAGTCATCAAATTCAGTGCGGAAGCTTCTCATCAAATCAAAGTAAACCTGCAACATTAGATTTAAACTAGCGATCAAAATAACCAACATTTAGTTACAATTTAGACAAGTACTATACTTTTTTCTTTTTAGTTTTCACTGTAATTTTGTCTCATCATCAGCAAAATCAATCATGGTCAGTTTGCTACTTACAAAAGCCACATTACCTTTCACTTCTAAAATTTGTCTTCCAAAAAGTTCCTCGGAAACTACAAATTATTCAGTTGACAATATGATTTACATGATTGGATAATATCTAATAGAGAGATATTCCCTTGGCAAGAATCAGGGAACGGCTTTTCTCTCTTGAAAGGAATAAAGGAAAACTTAATACCTCGATGGCAGTTCTACCTCTTAATACTCGTTCTTTGTCTATGCCCCACGACAGGCATTCAGTGTTTCTTCTTCCTTGACGATCAGTGAAGAATATATCCTGATTGTCTTTTCCTATCTCCAGAACCCACTGAGGAAGGGATATGAACACGCCACTGGTATCACTTCCTCCATTTTCATGAAATGCCATTACAACCTTTGGGGATAAAAGAAGAAACTCGATAAAACACTCATTATTGGAAATCCAGCCATAAATATGCCTAAATAAGCTAGAACTCAAGAAATGTCTAAATGTGAAACATAACACGGGAAAGACAAGGGTTCTTCCCACCAAAGGATGACTAACTTAAAACTTGTTAGGAATACCGACGCATCAATACAAGTATAACATAAACAATGAGTGGTTTAGGACCTGCAGTTTCATCTTGAAATCTCGGATTATTTTGAACAATTCTCTGTAGCCGGACCACTCATATTTCTGAGGCACCCATCTTTCAACGATGCCCCACCAGCAATTTACCACAACACCATCGATGTTTAAAGACTTGAGCTGCTGCAACTCCTGTTTAACACCATCAGGATCCATCAACTGGCAGAAATTGTTGATTACACCACTCTGCCACAAACAAAGCCATGATTTAGGTATGGATAATTAGAATGAAATTGGAATATGTATTGATATGATATGATGCCACATAATAGCAATTTGCTGATAAATAATCAGTTTCCTTGTGTTTCATTTTGACTGGTGAACATGGAAAGATAGTTAACTAATGAGAGAAATATCAAAGCTTGGTGTCCTCCTTTTACATGGAATGAGGAACATAAAGTATGTTAAGGAAAAAGCTGCTTACAGAAAGCATAACAAAAACAAGGACGTATTGAGTTTCTGAAAAACCACTTCCATGCTCCCCACAGTGAAGTTCTTGCATGAGCTGCAGGAAATAACTTGTTAGATTTATTTTCCATATATCCTCCAATGGGAGAACTAATGTAGACCAGCCATTAATTAAAAATAGCCTACAAACTATAAAAGCAACCATGTTAATATCAAGAACAATTATGTCTGTTCTTTACTGCTGAGGTAAACTCATACTACTAGGGTCTTTGAAGCTTGAAGAGATGATCTCAAATAAACTTGCAAAATCTTTGTGTGAGATTGAAAGAAGAAAGTCAACAATAAGATCTTCCATTGTCGTTGGGAGAAAAGACAAAACCACTCAATTAGATATGTCTGCAGTGGAACAAGGAATTGTTTACGTCAATTATGTCATCTCACAGGGACGGGACTTAAGTAGCATGAACACAGACACACAGAGAGAAAAACATTTGAGAATTAGGGGACATGACACAAGCAAGATCTTTATCGTCATATATAACTTCATATGTAGCTTTCATCTAGCAAAAGAATGAAAAAGAAAACACGAGGTGCAGTTGATCTACTGTATCAATTTCATAGGTTTCAACATCAATTCACAGGTTCCTGCATTATATTTAAGTCATTGAACATCACTTATAAATGAGAGGGGGGGGGGGGGGTTTGATTAAAAATGCATCTAAAATCGTCCCAAATTCAAAAAAGAACATAAAATCTGATACTAAACAACTCAAATTTAGTAGCAAGTCTCCTTCTTCCCTCTGATTTGAATAATGGACGAATTTGTATCTTCATAAGTTCTCATTTATGCTAAAACAATTCGATTAGTTGTTTTAACAATGCTATATTGCAGCCAAATGAAAACATGTGAATAGGTTAGGATGGTGGAGTACATCATAATAAATAATAAACCTCAATCAACATTGAACATTATTTTAACATACAGTATCCTCGGCTTATTAGAACTTGCTTACCTGGCCTTCCTCTAAACATTCTGTAGAATTCATTGGACTGGTACTTGTCAATTTATCAACCTTCGTTTCACTCTCTGTGACAACAATAGAATCAAAAGATGCTGGCGATAACCTTTCATTGATCCTTGGAATTGATGGCTGACAGTCCACTGATGCTCTGGTTGAGCAATTTCTCAAGGAACTGCCAGAAACTGGGCTCTCAACAGACATTACCTGATAAGGCCCCTGTCAAATTTATTTCAGTAGTAGTGATAATTAAGACATCATTTTTGTTGACAGTTTAACGTTTAACAGAATATAAGAAGATATCAGATGCCAATGAGACTAGATGTTATCTTTGCAGCAACAGATGCAGTGCCAGCAAAGCAACCCAAGATAAAATATGAATTGTTATGTACTATTCAAAAGAAATGTATTTCCAGACGTCTTTAAAACGACCGTACACATAGAAGCATGACTTCAGATTCTTCAAACGCATTGAAGCTAAGATGGCTAACAATGAAATAAAAAAAGGGCAGCCTGGTGCACTAAGCTCCCGTTGTGCGGGGTCCAGGGAAAGGTCGGACCATAAGGGTCTATTGTACGCAGTCTTACCCTGCATTTCTGCAAGAGGTTGTTCCATGGCTTGAACCTATGACCCCTTGGTCACATGGCAGCAACTTTAATGGCTAACAATGAAATCCAACATCCATAAAAGTGTAAGATCTGTTAGTAGTAACACGCATTTGATTTGGTATTTAAATAATGTTCTCTTCAATTATTACATTAAGTGGCTGATAGAGAACCACATACACAAAACAATGGAGGTACATCATCTTATATATACTTTGCAGGTTTCTTTTCTAATTAACAAGAAACTCAATGCTCTTTTCATCATCCAGCAAATTACACCATAGATCATTCCTTTTAGTCGGGTATAGTTCAAGATGGCCACTGTCAAAATCATCCTACATTTTCTAACTTCCCCAAATTAGATAAGTTCATAATTTACTTTTTTTTTCTAATAAATGTAATATCATCTTCGATTAAATATTACTCCCTCCGTCCCAATTTATATGATGTAGTTTGACTTGATACGGAGTTTAAGAAATAAAGGAAGACTTTTGAATCTTGTGGTCTAAAACAAGCCAAAAATATTTGTGTGGTTATAGATCATCTCATAAAGCATAAAAGGTAAAGTTTAAAGTTAAATTGTTTCCAAATAAGGAAAGTGTGTCATATAAATTGGGACAAAAGGAGTACTAAGCTAAGAAAGACTTGACAATCAATATATTTCAGAGTAAATTCTACTTAACCCCTTAACCTTTTGGGTTCGTGAAACAATACTTCCTTCATTTTAAATAGCACAGAGAATCTCATTGACCTTAGAGTCAAGAAAAAAAAAGTCATTCCCCGGAATTCCAAAAGGTATTGAGATCTTTCATTAGACCAAGAAATATGAAAGAATGACATAAAATTAAAATCCTTGTCCACAATGTTGACAAGCTAAAATAAAATTTTCAAACTTTGTGAAGAATAACACCTTCAAAAGAAGGGTCAAGGTATAATAAATTTTGGAACTCGAGGAAAAAGATCGCATAAAGCAATATGAGCCTATGAAATTTGAAAGAACGCTACGCGGGTGAATATTAATTTTCAGCTAATACTTTTGCGTAATATTTTTCATTTTCAAAAGACATTATAATCTATGAAAAAAATTATAATGGTGTTGTCCGACTAGCTCGCTCCCACCGCGACTATTCCACCAAGTACTTGCTACCTCACCAGCACAAGTACCGATAACTCTGTCCACCAAGGCTTAAGCAGATGATAAGAAATCACCTAAAGTCTTTGTCTCTGCTGGAATTTGAACCCAGGTCTCTTCAGTCACTTCATTGACAGCTAAGCTATGGGTTCTCTATCCCATCGAAAAGGTAAAAGATGCACTCTTTAAGGTATTAATTGTAATTCACTCTATGCTTGATTAACTAATACCTTGTCTATCTCTCAAATTAGTTTCAGAAGGTGCATTCCATATTCTATAAAATGAATAGAAGCACACAAACACTAAAAATTATCAAACTTAAACTGTAAAGTCGCAAACTTTAGCAAAAACATAAAGTAAAACTCCAATCTTCCTACAACAATATATAATCAATCCAATACGAAAATGAACCTTGAACCTAACTTAACCCATGAAGCAGGAGACAATAACCAATTCCATCAACCAATATGGGACAATCTAACAAGAGTACTTATTGCAAACCAGAATAAATGATAAAAGTATCCATACAACACAATTGGATAATTTTAGTGCCCGTTATCGTGGATAGTTCAGTTTTTTCGGAATTTTATTCTGGAAACTATTTGGACATAGAATTGTTACAATTTTCCATAATTCGAAAAACTTCAAAAAGCTGATTTCACAATTTTCACTCCAAATCACTCTCAAAGATTCAAAAACAACTCCAATTTGTAATTTTTTTAAGCAAAGTTATACCACTAGACAGTGTGTCTAGCAGCCTTTTTATTGATAATAAAATCAATCCTCAAAAGAGAGAAGTACAAGCAACGAGCTCTAGATCTTAACTTACATATCCTAATGAGGTAACGAGCCTCCACTAATTAACTAGCGTGCAAAAAATAAGAGCTTGAGAGAACTAGAATTTGTTAAAGCTAGTTAATGAATAAAACTAGCCAAGTTGGTGTGAATGAGAAATGGAAGGCAACCTTTCCGAACAGTCACCAACCTATTCCGAAGAGGCACCTTCAAGGCTATATAAACTAAGGCAATGCCTCATTTTAAAGATACCAAAAACCAAAAATTTCTGCATCTGAAATTCTGCATTCTTTTTTCACAAATAAAACTATCGAGTCTTACTGTGTTTCGTTGCCAACTTTGAGTTCGTCGAAGTCGAAGGCGTTTGACGTACCGCTACTCCTGCGACAGGTATATCCGTTTTATCCTGGGAGGAAGTAATCCATAACCTGCAGTGCAGTGAGGGGATTAAATTCCTTAAGGACACACAGTGAATTCTGTGGTCTCGGATATTTTCTTACTTCTGTATTATTTTTCCAGTTTCTGTTTTTCCTGATTTTTGTCTTTCCGTTTGGTTTCTGTTTTTCCTGATTTTTTAACACAGGCACAACAACAAGCTTAAGGAATAAAAAAGAAAAAAAAAAGGTGTTTGTTGTTTCGGTGTAACGAACTTGTATGTTGTTTGGAGACTAAAATCTTCGGATTTTCTACTCCGGTTGAGATTAACGTTTCCATAACTTTCTACTCCTTTGGGTACTTGATTTGAAGATATAAAAACTTCATCAAGTATACAACATACAATTCTTGGAAAAAAAGGGAAAAAAGGTGTTTCTTTGTTTGATTGTAACGAACTTATATGTTGTTTGGAGACTAAAATCTCGATTTTCTACTAGGTTGAGATTAAAGTTTTCATAACTTTCTACTCATTTGGGTACTTGATTTGAAGATATAAAAACTTCATCAAGTATACAACATACAATTCTTGCATTTCGTTTCAAGTATTTTAAATCTGTTTGTGTAACCTTGATTCGGTTTGAAGAAATAAAATCTTCACCGTTGTGTATTATAATTGTTCTTTGTCAAAACCGATTGATTCGATAATTTATGGCATTCACGTTTAGGACATGTCAATTATAGAACCTTGCGAAAAATGATCAGTTTGGAAGTATTGCCTAAGTTTGAATGCAATCAATCAAAATGTCAAATATGTGTTGAGTCTAAGTATGTTAAACATCCTTATAAGTCGGTTGAAAGGAATCAAGTCCTTTAGACTTAATCCATCTGAGATATTTGTGACATGAAGTCAATCCCATCTCGGTGGAAAGAAGTATTTCATAACTTTTATCGACGATAGTGCAGCGGTATTGCTACGTTTATTTACTTAATAGTAAAGATGAAGCAATTGAAGCATTCAGCAATACAAAGCGAAGTTGAGACTCAACTTAACAAAAAGATTAAAATGATAAAGAGTGATAGGCGGTGAATATGAATCTCCTTTTGAACAAATATGATTGGAATATGGCATTATTCATCAAACAATCGCCTTACTCGCCACAATCAAACGAAATTGCGGAAAGGAAAAATAGAACCCTGAAAGAAATGATGAATGCCTGTTAATAAGTTACGGTTTACCCCAGGAACTTGTGGGGAAAGCCATTCTAACAGCTAGCCGAATACTCAATCGAGTGCCCCATAGCAAAACAAAATCTATTCCATACGAAAAGTGGAAAGGAAGGAAGCCCAATTTGGGATACTTCAAAGTGTGGGGTGTTTGGCCAAGGTGCAAATTCCTAAACCCAAAAGGGTAAAAATAGGACCTAAAACCATTGATTGTGTTTTCATAGGATATGCCACAAATAGTAAGGCATATCGATTTACAGTTCACAAATCGGAAAATCCCGACATTCGTAAATACGGTAATTGAATCAGATAATCTTTGACTTCTTTGAAACCATATATCCGTATAAAAGGAATGTGAGTCGTCTAGCAAAGAATCTAAACGACCTCGGAAGAAACAAAGGAAAATATTCTGATGAGGAAAAGCGAGAGACGCGACAAGCGTCAAAGGACGTCTACTTCATTTGGACCAGAATTTCTAACATTTTTGTTGGAGAATGAGCCTCGAACCTTCAACGAAGCTATGTCTTCATCGGAAGCTCAATTTTGGAAAGAGGCAATCAATAGTGAGATAGAATCCATCTTAAAAAACCATACTTGGGAATTGGTTGACCTTCCTCCAGGGAATAAACCTTTAGGTTCCAAATGGATTTTTAAGCGGAAAATGAAAGCTGACGGTACTATTGATAAATATAAGGCAAGACTAGTTGTTAAAGGGTTTAGACAATGAGAAGGTCTTGATTACTTTGATACATACTCGCCGGTAACGAGGATTACATCCATTCGGGTGTTAGTAGCGTTAGCCGCCGTGTACGGTCTTGAAATCCATCAAATGGATTTGAAAACAGCCTTCTTAAATGGAGAGTTAGAGGAAGAAATTTACATGGAACAACCTGAGGGGTTTGTAGTTCCAAGGAAAGAGAAGAAGGTGTGTCGACTTGTTAAGTCTCTTTACGGACTAAAACAAGCACCCAAACAGTGGCATGCAATATTTGATCATACAATGTTGTCAAATGGATTCAAGATGAATGAGTGTGATAAATGTGTCTACATTAAGAACACTCCGAACCACGTAGTCATTGTTTGTTTGTACGTGGATGATATGTTGATAATGAGTAACGACATTGCTAACATAAATGCTACTAAGCGCATGCTTGCTAGTAAGTTTGATATGAAAGACTTAGGAGTTGCCGATTTAATTCTGGGAATTAAAATCCATAAGACTCCTCAAGGTCTAGCATTGTCTCAATCTCATTATATTGAAACGGTACTTGAAAAGTTCAAATATTTGGACTTTAAAGTTGCAAAGACGCCAATTGATATGAACCTTGCTCTTGCAAAGAATAAAGGTGAAAGTCATTCTCAATTGGATTATGCCAGAGTGTTGGGAAGTTTGATGTATATCATGAACTGCACGCGACCGATATTGCATGTGCTATAAGTAAACTAAGTCGCTACACTAGTAATCCCGACCAAAAACATTGGCTGGCAATGAAACGAGTTTTGGGGTATTTAAAACATACTCAAAACTTTGCTTTGCATTATAACAGGTATCCTGCAGTTATTGAAGGATACAATGATGCAAATTGGATCACCGTTTCAATCGAAACTAAATCCACAAGTGGATATGTTTTACCATAGGTGGAGGAGCGTGTCTTGGAAGTCATCCAAATGCATATGTATCGCCCGCTCTACAATGGAATCTGAGTTCATAGCTTTAGACAAAGCGGTGAAGAAGCTGAATGGCTCCGGAATTTCTTAGAAGATATTCCATTTCGGCCCAAACCGTTGGCTCCTATATGCATACATTGCGATAGCCAAGCGGCAATAGGAAGAGTCGGAGCCTTATGTACAACGGAAAGTCTCGTCACATACGACGAAGACATAATACCGTTAGACAACTACTCTCTAGTGGAATTATCACAATTGACTATGTTAAGTCAAGAGATAATGTGGCCTGATCCACTAACTAAAGGCCTAACTAGAGAGGTAGTTGAAAGATCATCAAGGGAATGAGACTATGGCGAGGACAAGTCATCGTGACGGTAACTCTACCTAGAAGACTGAAGATCCCGAGATCTAGGTTCAAAGAGATCAAACAAAGTCATTAATGACGGTTCAACATTGTCACAATAACTCTTTGGTCCATTCTCGTGATGAGACAATGTTCAGTACCAGGATAAAGCATTGCGGCTTTTTAATGGTTCCTAAGTTTGGTACGGGGTATATCAAATAGTGTATCTACAGGATGACACATTTAGGAATCACCTATGTAAGTGTGAAGTGTAAGCCGTTTCAAGGAGAATTATGTAAGGCCAATTCTCTACGCACTTATGAACCGTGCAAAGTGTTCATGGTCAAAACGAACAAAACAATGAGAACCAAAGACGGTTAAAGGGTTAATTGTGTGACATGTGGTTGTCTAGGTATACACCAAAGCTCGACGGTTCAAGGATATCACATCTACCGATTGACCGAGTATATCCGACATATGTTCACTACGGAAAGTTCAAAGAGAAATCTACTTATCCAGATGCGATTAATCCTTGCTTACGAATCACACGCTTTTTGTCATGCATGTTTTTCATCATATAGCCATTCCCCATTCATGTGGGATTGCTAAAGCTAGTTAATGAATAAAACTAGCCAAGTTGGTGTGAATGAGAAATGGAAGGCAACCTTCCGAACAAATACCAACCTATTCAAGAGGCACCTTCAAGGCTATATAAACTAAGGCAATGCCTCATTTTAAAGATACCAAAAACCAAAAATTTCTCAGATCTGAAATTCGTGATTCTTTTTCACAAATAAAACTATCGAGTCTTACTGTGTTTCGTTGCCAACTTTGAGTTCGTCGAAGTCGGGCGCTTGACGATCATCGCTACTCGCGATGTGTATATCCGCTTTTATCCTGGGAGGAAGTAATCCATAACCCTGCAGCTGAGGGGATTAAATTCCTTAAGGACACACAGTGAATTCTGTGGTCTCGGATATTTTCTTACTTCTGTATTATTTTTCCAGTTTCTGTTTTTCCTGGTTTTTGTCTTTCCGTTTGGTTTCTGTTTTTCCTGATTTTTGAACACAGGCACAACAACAGAATTGTATTCATGTCGAACACAACTCAGATTTCCAAATATCATTTTCAACTTAGAAAACAAATATTTGTCTCAATTTAGTGATATAGTTTGACTAGGCACGGAGTTTATAAAAAGCAAGGACCATATACATTTGTGTAGCTGTAAATCATTTTCAGGGTAAAAGGGCAAATTTAAAGTTAATTTATATTTAAATATAGGAAAGTGTGTGACATAAATTGGAAAAGAGAGACAGTACTACTTTTTTTTCAAATTTCATCATTCTTATGTCGAAACGCGCACTTACATTTCAGTAGTAAATAAATGGGAGCTCACCATATTTGAAGCATTATTATTATTATTCGGAGATGATTGTCTAAAAGTGGTACCATCGGGTTCAACAGTCCAACCAGCTTGTCTAGCAAGTGCGGCAAGTACATCATTCATATCAGCACGAACGGGTAGTGGATAATTCCCGTATTGACGTAGTCCAGCAAGCATTCGACTCGTAATTGCTCGCCTGTGACGTTCTCGAAGCTTCGTTCGTTCCTTCTCTTTTTCTCTCTCTTTTCTGCTCTTATTTGTAGTTACGGTGGTGTTGGTGGTGGTGGTGGTGGTGGTGGTAGTAGCGGCGAAGCCGCGGAGACGGCGAGGTTGGGGATTCGGGTTTGGATCATTATTCGGGTTGGGAAATTGGGGATCCGGATCTTGGGTATTTTGAATGTGGTGGTTCATTCTTGCATGTTTTTCTTTCAATTTGATTCACACTGCACTCACTTATACCTTGCATTTTTCTTTCTGACTACATTGCAAATATTTTTGTTCTGATAAGAAAAACAAAAAAGAAATATATTTTATTTCCAATTTCTTTTGTTGTTATCAAATTAATGAGATGATACTTCTATTGTCCCATATTAATTGTTAATGTCTCATAATATTTTGTAGGGAAAGGGGTCATATTTGGCATCATACTTTCGGAAAAGGGTCATATTTGCCCCCGTTAACGTGTGGGGATAAATATGCCCTTCCCGTGATGAAACTTGTTATATTTGCCCATTTTAAATAGAAACCCCACAGTGGATGCCACGTCGGTGCCACGTGGGATCCATGTGGGCGGAACCAATATTTTTTAACCCGACCCACAATTCCGTATATATACTCATGACCCGAATCCAATTCGCGATTTGAAGCCCTAATTCCCAATTTCAAGCTTCTAAAACTGACTCCAAAACCAAATCCGTCTGAATCGTGTTCTAATCGTGTTCAAGGTACGAATTCCTTAACTTTTTGTGTTAATCGATGGTGATATTGTATTATTTATCTGTGGTTTTCGATTTTGGTGTTTGATTTCGATTTTGCGAATCTGTTGTTAATCGATTTTGCTAATCTTTTTTGTGACCCGATTATGATTTCATTGTTCGACCTGGTGGTTTTCAATTTTGGTTCCGACGATGTTCACTCAGTATTCAATTTGCGGACGATTCTTGTATACGAAATTTCAATTTGTCGACAATTTTTGTTTCAAATGAGTTTCGACAGTATTATTTAGTATACAAAATTTGAATTTGTTGATTAGGAACATAGATTGTGAGTTTCGACAGTGTTTGTCAGTTTTGTAAATTATGTTCATCGATGAGTTTCGACTGTGTTTGTTTCGATTGAGTTTCGACAGTGTTTGTTTCAGCTTAGAAGTTAATACAACTGAGTTTATGTTTAGCAAGTAAGAAATGTTTCAAGTGAGTTGTTCTTCACAAATGAGGTGCTATTGTGGTATGATTGCGAATCAATTTACTTCGACGACTACTTCAAATCCTGGAAGGAAATTCTTCAAATGCCCCAAGCCTAAGGTAAGTAATATTTATGTAATTCTTCAATTTACTTCGAGACTATTGATCCGTGTTGGTTTGATTTTGTTTTTGATTCTTTCTTCATTTTTTTGCCCTTTTTAGAGAAGTTCTTGTGGATATTGGCAATGGGAGGATGAGGAATACATTGAAAGTTTCGCCGGCGAATTAATGTCGTCATTGGATACGTTTAAGAATGTAATAGCAAATTTGAAGAGTGAAAGAGATAAGTTGAAAGAAGAAATTGGTGCGTTGAAGGGTATAAATCAAGCTGAAATGAATAAAGTTTTGAAGATGCGCGTGTTTATGATGATTTCATGGGCGTTATTTGTTGCGGCATCGATTATGAAATGATTATGTATTTGTAGTTCCGTAAGAACTTTTAATGTTATGTTTTGAAATATTACGTGATAGTTGAACCTACACTTATAATTAACAAATGGCAAGGATCAATACTAGAATCCCTTTATTCTGTTGTTAAGGTTAATACTATAATCCCCTGTACCCAAGTCAAATAAAACAACCATCAGCTGATGCACAAACATCAAGAGCAGCTGATGCACTGTTGCATAAACAACAACAACAACAACAACAACCAGATAAAACAACAACAACAGTCTAATTAACAGCAACAACAACAACCAATTTACACATCAACAGCAGCAGCCAAAATAAATATCAGCTGCTGCATAACAGCAACAGCCAATTTACACATCAAATTGAAAAACAGTATTGTATACTAATGATCAGAAAATAGTAAACAACATTGTATGAACATTCAAAGGTGTTACTTAGTATTGTTACATCAATATGTACCAAAAAAAAAGACTTCACTATACATTAGTATAGTAAATTCATCTTCACAAAAAAAGACAAGCTTCATTATTCTAAGTCTTCATCATATTTGGGACATCACATTCCTCTTCCTTATCTTCATCTTCTCTCTTGTAACAAGAGTCTTGTTTGGTGGTTGATAAGGCATGTTGGTTGGCTGACTCATTGCAGTAGAATTATCAACAAATGAGATTTTTCTTGTTGGTGTAGCTAATCTTTGTTTCATCCTTTCAAGTATCCTAGTATTTGCTTCTGAAAATGACTTTGGCCTTAGTGATGGTTCTGGTTCTAGCACAGTTAAGGTGTTGCTGCTTTGAAAAAATTCTTCTGGTTCTAGCACAGTTGTGGTGCTGATGCTTGGAAAATTTTCTTCAGATTCTAGCGCAGTTGTGTTGTAGCTACCCTTAAACCTCTTCACAACAGCTTATTTCCCTTTACTTGCCTGAATTCAAATTAAATTTGCATATGCTACAGTTCTGAAAAATTAATTTAAATTGTATTTAAAGTATTACCTTATCATATCCCCTTGCATTGTGTCCACTTTGATGGCATTTAGAACATGTAATAGGTTTTCCTTTCCTTGAAGCGGACCATTCACCTTGTCTTTTCAAGTTTTCATTCCTCACTCTTCCTCTCTTAACTTTGGGTCGACCCACCATCTTACACATTTCTGGTGGTTCAATATCATGACTTTTCATATTTCCAGAATTTAGATCCTCTAACTGGTTGAAGTTTGTGTAAGTAGACTAACAAGTAGGTTGACTTATTATAATATGGGTGAAAGGCTCCCTCAGCAATAGGATCATTGTTTCTATGCTTGTATGCTCTTATAGCATGAGGAAATGGGATTCAACTAAGTTCTCATGTCCTACAACTGCATTTCTTTGACATTAGATCGACAATGTGTGTGTCGGTTTCCTCAGACACTTCAAACCCATCATCACCACTGAAATGGACCTTACAATTTTCACCAATAACCACAAAGTCTTTGTAAATCTCTAATGTTGTAGGACTGTAGTCCGTACCTATTTATGCACCTAACTTTCATTGGCTACCAACATGTCCATTACCTACACAATATTAAGGTGTTATTTATGTGTGTTAAAACTAAATTGAAAACTTGAAATGGGCAAGTGTTACCTTAAGCCTGATATCTTCAAGCATCCTGATAATTTTCTTGTGCCTTGCCTCCAAAATCCACTTGTTAAATGACTATGTGATGTTGTTATCCACATTTTGATTCTTGCAAGTTGTGTCGAAGTAGGCTCTAACCCCAGTCCCAACTGGGTATGTTAACAAATTCTCAGCAGCTGACTGATCCATCTCACCTATAACCTTTAAATGTTCACAAAACTCTTCATGATAAGAGCTTCATGCACAATGCCACATCTTCTTCTTCAATGCTTCAGAACCACCCCATCTCTTCAACCAATTATGCTCTATATGTTTAGCACAAAACCTATACTTAGCTTCCGATAAAGTTGTTTGAATTGCATCAATTAAACCTTGCATATATACAAATTTCTCTTTTAGATAAAATATTTTTTAAGATTACAGTTTTGGACATAAACCTGGAATTTAGTCTAGAAATTAGCAAAAACTGAAATCTGGACTAAGTTTCTATTTTCTGTCCAAAATTTCAGGAACATGGAATTTAGTACAGAATTCAGATTTCAGTTTTAAAAACCAGAAAAACTGCATTCTGTACTAAATTCCATGTTTCTGAAATTTTGTACAGATAATAGGAACCTAATCCAGATTTCAATCAGTAAAAAATTAAACTAGCCATGGTACTTAAATAAAAAATATTTTACCTTTTGCATGTCAGATAAGAAGGTGATTCCTTGGTCTTGCTGCAGGTTTAGTGAATTCTTCAGTAATCCTAAAAACCAATGCCAAGTGACCTTGTTCTCTTTAGAGACTAATACCCAGGCTAGTGGATAAAAATGGTTCATTGAATCCTGACCAACCGCTACCAACAGTTGCCCTTTAGCCTTTCCTTTCAAGAATGTGCCATCCAATCATATGAAAGGTCTTAACCCACCACTAAATTCATTATTCATTGCATTAAAACATATATACATCCTTAGGAACTTTCGTATTCCTTTTTCAAGTGCATCCCTAGATATGTTGATTACAACATCACTTCCAGGGTTGCTATTCCTCAATTCATTGGCGTAACTCTCTAATTTATTGTACTCGTCATTGTAACTACCACTAGTTATCCCAAAATCATCCTCTTAGCCTTCTTACACTTTTGATGACTAACATTAACATTAAAGACGACTTTCAGTTTTGTCGTCATCTCTTTGACCTTTAATTTTGGATCATTTTGTAGCTTCTTTTGGAAATAATGAGCTATTGTATAACAATCTGCTCTTTTGCATTCAAAGGCTGGTTGACAGTTGTGTTCATTGACCAATGTTTTAACTGAAACCCCAAGCCTATTCTTACATTTACTGATGGAACATTTAAAAGGACAACCCTCAACACACTTGTACATAATTCTAGATTTGTCATTTTTCAACAATATCGGCTATTTATTTTCAGCCAAGGCATAAAGGTTCATAAACGTTCTAGCTTCAAGGATATCTTTGAATGACATTCTAGGATAAATTATTTTGAAATGTTCTAACTTAAGTGTAATCTCTCTTCTATTTTGAAGTCTAATAAGCTCTAATTCTTCAACATCAAAATCATCATCACTAGACTCATTAGAAGGAGAGTTTAATGATTCATTGGCACTGTCACAGTCTGTGTCAGCCTCAACATCAATAAAATATGACTCAGAATTGTGTACAATGTTAGTCACATGTATCTCTAATTCACATTCATCTACAAGTCTTACCATGACTATGATCCTGCAAAAAATGACAAAAAATAAGTAACAACACTTGAGTATAGAAATAAATGTTAAATGAATGGAGGAATAAGTCAACAAATAAAGTTAAAGAAGAAAGGGAAATTTCACATTAAACAACTAAGAAACAGACAAAGGAAAACCTTCCCCAACATCAAATGGGGACCACGTAATAAAACCTCCCCTATAAAGAAATGCACAAAGACTGGTTTTCAAGACAAAACAATAACAAAAATAACTTTAACTACAGTGAGTGTCCCACTAGTAGAGACAAGCTGCATGATCAATTCAGATTTTAGACATTCAATGTGTCTTTTTCAAATAAAAACAATCAACATGCACAGACAAACATAACAGATTCGAACACCACTTTTTATACCACTTTTTTCATAACAGATTCGAAAAATCAACCTATCATATAAACATGCACAACCAAATCGAATACCACTTTTTCCAACCCAAAATAGATTCGAACACCACATAACCCTGAATAGATTCGACTGAATTTGATGAATTCGACATGAACCCTAGATTAAACCATACAGTCGTCGAATTAATACCATACAACAGTCGTCGAAATTCTGTGTTCGTAATCGGGTAAAAAAATTGAATAAATTCAAAAACCACAGATAAATAATACAATATCACCATCGATTAACACAAAAAGTTAAGAAATTCGTACCTTGAACACGATTCAGACGTATTTGGTTTTGGAGTCGATTTTGGAAGCTTGAAATCGCGAATTAGGGCTTCAAATCGCGAATTGGAGTCGGGTCATGAGTATATATACGGAATCATGGGTTGGGTTTCGGGTATGGGTTAAAAAATATTGGTTCCGCCCACATGGCACCGACGTGGCGTTCACCGTGGGATTTCTGTTAAAATAAACAGAATATAATAAGTTTCATCACGGGAAGGACATATTTATCCCCATACTTTAACGGAGGGCAAATATGACCCTTTTCCGAAAGTACAATGGCAAATATGACCCTTTTCCCTATTTTTTATTAAGTGGAGCTCAATCTAGTCTAGTACTTTTATTGATTTATAGAGATTACGGATATGTTGGAGTCTTATAGCAGTTGTACAGTTTGAATCATCAACCATATGTTTCAGACCCGACAGCCCACTTAAACACACATACATATATATGTATGTCAGTGGTATCTTTCTTTTCATCAACATTTGCATAGTTCATATATTTGTTTGGTTCACTTGATCAGATTAAGGCAACCCGTGTCGATCCGCCTCATCGAGATTTGGAGCAAAATTCAGATGATACTAATTTTTTTATCGCATTTTATCCTTAATATTAGTGTTCTTGAATATAATCAATATTGATTAGACTACAATCTAATGGAGAGAAATAAGGTAGTTAAAGTACACTTTTTATTTATGATATTTTAAGGGCGTGCAAAAAAAAAGTGATAACTAATATGGGACGGAGGAAGTATGTAATAACCATCCAAACAAGCAAGTCAACTTGAGAAAAAGAAAAGATGAACTTGGTTAAATTCAATGTTTTGAAAGGCAGTTTTAGGATTCGTCTTGGGGCTCGTACCGGGTGGGGCACTGGCAAAACGCTTCTGGGATTAGTTATATGAGGCTTACGCTCTAGTGTCCGACTGTACGCCCTAAAGACGCCTAACGCCCAATGCTCGGGGCTCACCTAAAATTTTTTACACAAATTATTTATCAAATTCCTCACTTAACATTATTAACCCTCATAATTCTTTATTAAATGAATGATGTTTAATAGTTTTCTTCATCTATAGAAATAAGACGATTGAGAGTAAATCGAATAACAAACCGTAGTATTGTATATTTACTATTTGAGAACACTGTGAGGGTCAATATCACTTAACATTTAAAAAAATATATATATAAGCGAATTTTATATCTTACTTGTCATTAGTCTTCATGTTTTTGTCCTACGTCTCAAAATTATCAAAGTTTATTATTTTGCTATTTGAAAGTAATTTTATTTTTATTCATGAAGGAGTGATGTTTTAATTATAATATGATAAAGTTTATTGATTTTTTTTAGGGAGGTAAATTGCATAGTATATATTATAGTAGTATGCTTTAAGAAATGTTAAGAGGTTAGAGTTGATTTGCAGATTATAATAGCTTTTAAATTACTTGCATTATTTATACTTGTACAATCATGTTAGAAGTTTTATTTTCTATGAGTTTCTTTAATCATATTTTTAATTTTTTCAAAATTATTAATATATGTTTTATAATTTTTGTGTTATTATACTATTTTACTATATTATAAATTAAAAAATTAAAAATTCATGTGGTTTATGCCTCGTGCCTAGGGGCTTACGCCTCGCCCTTTACTAATTAAAACGCCCCGCCTCATGGCTCCGCCTTTTAAAACACTAGTTAAGTTGATGGTTTCAAGTTCGAAAAAAGAGGGAATTGCGGCAAATTGACCATGATAGTGAAATTAGTAAATTCTTGATAAATACTATAAATTAGTATTCTGTTTATCGAACAACTATCAAAATCATATCTTTCCACTTGAGTCTTTTCAATATGACGATAAAAAAATGTTCAATCTAATAAGTTGAAAGAATAAATTGCTTAAGTGTATATTTAAGGTATTATTTTGAACATACTTTTAAATATAGGGGACCGTTTTTGTCATTTTCTCCTTTCCATATCATTATAGTTCAAGACTTCAAAATATACATATACATCTTTGCAAGTGACATTCATTCTTTAGAAACATATTTGAGTTTCTTAGGTCATAGATATAGTTAGATTTCTCATAACGTCACTCAACTATTCTCATTGTAATATATAAATAATTTAATTATGTTTTGTAATTGAAAAATCACTCAATTATCGTCATTGTAACACAAACGTCTATTAACTTTGTTTTGTAACTGAAAAGCCACTCAACTTTCATCTTTGTAACACAAAAACCACTCAATTCATTTTAGTCAACTTTTGCTGACATGACATTTTTTGAAAAATTAAATTCTT
This sequence comes from Anisodus acutangulus, assembly GCA_029783415.1. Taxonomy (NCBI): domain Eukaryota; kingdom Viridiplantae; phylum Streptophyta; class Magnoliopsida; order Solanales; family Solanaceae; genus Anisodus; species Anisodus acutangulus. Next base: position 7,140,800 of record CM056505.1, on the reverse strand, counting down.
ATTTAATATAAACTCATCCATTTTTACCATTTGGTGATCCGCCACACTAAATTGATCCGCTATCCAAATTTTTATAACAAAACACTAAAGACTGAAATTTTACTAGTCTTTTTTACTGGTAACGTGGCTGGATTCTCCTCCCTACCCAGGCCTTAAAATTTTGCCTCAAGTTCATGTGGTTATTATGACACTATCACTAAGTTATTTGCAAGTAGTAACAGTTCTTAAAGAAAATTTATACATTCTATTCACAAACGCAAATCAACTGAGTCTAGTTGTACCTTTGTTCTTCTTTTCATCTATGATGTATTCAGAATACAGTTCCCTTAAGCAAGCAACTTGAATTTTACAAAGAATACCATAACAAGTTGTTAGTGATTGCAGAAATAGTAAATGTCACATCAATAATCAACGTTTCAATTCACTTAGTTAATGTAGGAGCTAGGAAGTAGTGATTTTATTCAAAATTACTATATTAATCCTCTGCTCTACAAAGTTTACACTACTGATCAGTTCTCGGACATCCTCATCAAGTCCTACACTAAATTCATTGGATAGCGAGTCCGGTTAGTAAGGCGGGTCACTAAATGATAAAAATAGGTGAGTTTATATTAAATAATGATTTAACTTCTAAAAAAATATCAGTAAATGACTTTTGTGTTACGAAGATGAAAGTTGAGTGACTTTCTAGTTACAAAATAAAGTTAAGTAATTTTTGTGTTATAAAAATAAAAGTTGAGTGACTTTTCAGTTACAAAATAAAGTTAAATGACTTTTGTGTTACATGAGGATAGTTGATTGACCTTTTGAGAAATCAACTCGCCATAGCTCAGAATCATGTAGCAAGTCTTTTATACCAAGAGTACCACCTAAATACTGACACGAAGATAGTATAACGCCATCCTCATGGCTTCCGATCTCTCATCCGATAGGTTGGGGAGTTACATACTACCGTAATGTTGTATAGATAACCACGACGTTGTTAATAAATCATGAAGTACCAAATTATATATTACTATTTTGTAGTAGATAGAATGTACATAGCAGTTATGTAGTGGTTCTAGCTTATATCATACAACACGAGCACAAGCAGTTCCGAAAAAGACGTGCCATAATTAAGATCATAAATCACCCTTTTTCAGTCATCTATGGTAACTGTAAAAATATTTTTTACAAACAAATACGACACTTTTGGCCAAGATTTCATAATTAAAAATACGATAACTTGCCTCATCAAAATATTCTTGGCACAGAAGATTTTCATTTATTAATCATGACATAAAAATGTAATATAAATTCAAAACATATGAACGTAATAGTGAAAATCATGCAATAATCACAAGTTTCAAAGTATCATTCACGATATATATTGGAGTATTTGAAAACATAAACATGCATCTTATGCAGTCTCTTGTATGGATCTTTAAAACACTTAATGAATTCTTGTTAAGATTGCGGAAATACAAAAGAAACGAAGAACACTAACTGGGGTTGTTGAGGAAATTTAGAGAAATTCTTTTATTCTGATGAGATTGAAAGAATGAAAATGAATGAAAGGATCCAATGATTCTTTCATACAAATGGGCCAAAAACAAACCAGAAACTAAAATTGGGCCTAAACATAAACAAATTTGAAATTACAAAGTGGCTCATATAGAAATACATAAATACATGGTAGTGAAAATATCACATGGGGTCCACTACATCTGATTGGGTATTTGAAGTCCCCCCCCCCACACACACACAAAAGTTGAAGGGGGCTTGAACATCCAACTTGAGCAAAATAGAGTGATGGACAATCCCAATTAAGGGCTTGGTGAAGACATCAGCCAACTGAGCAGCAATAGGAATATGATGAAGTGGAACCAGACCCTCTAGAAGCTTGATGCAGATGAAATAACAGTCCACCTCAATATGCTTAATTCGTTTGTGAAACACAGGGTTCTTAGCAATGTGAATTGCAGCCTGGTTATCAATATACAGGTACAGGACAAGAAACTTGAATATCCACATCAGAAAGAAGTCTTAATAACCACATCAATTCAACAACCACCTTGCTCACAGACCGGTATTCAGCTTCAGATGAGGACAAAGATACAACAGGTTGCTTTTTTGCTTTTCATGAAATAAGAAAACCACCCAAAATGACATAGAAACCAATGACAGATCTTCTATTAAGGCTAGCAGCCTAGTCACTATCACAATAGGCAGAAATGGAGAAATTAGGTGAATTAGAGAAGAGAACATAAGAAAATACCAACATGACAGTCCCTTTGAGATATCTAAGGAGATGCAGAGCAACACTCATGTGAGACAGAGTAGGTTTCTGCAAATATCGACTCAAATGCTGAAGAGCAAAAGGAAAAGATTGTTCATGAAAAATAACATCCCTAGAAATGAAAGTAATCTTGGTAGAGAGCTTGTAAAGTCTATAGCCCTTTTTGTTGAGAAGGTATCCTATGAACATACAATGTTCAACCCTTGGCTGAAACTTATCTCTATGAAATTTAGAAACAGTAGAGAAACAATGACAACCAAAGGTCCTGAAATGCAAGTAAGAAGGAGGGTGACCATATAGGAGCTCATAAGGGGTCTTATTATGAAGAAACTTAGAAGGAAATCTATTTATAAGATATGTAGTTATTAATACAGAGTCCCTAGAATTTGATAGGCAATTTGGACTAAAAGAGTAGTGCCTTGGAAGTTTCTAACATATATCTATGTTTTTTCTCAACCACACTATTTTTTGTGGTGTGAGAGAATAAGAGGTTTGGTGTATAATACCATGATCAAGAAAGAATTGACTAGATGAAGTGCTAAAACCAAGCTCAAAAGCATTGTCACTCCTAACCGTTTGAATAGATGTATGAAATTGGATTTTGACCATGTGAATAAATCTTTGATTAAAGGAAAAACATTACTCTTGGATCCCATAAGATGGGTCCAGGTTGCCCTAATAAACTCATCAACAATTGTCAGGAAGTATTTACAGCCATTATAAGCGGGTTGTTATATGGTCCCCAAGTGTTCACATAGACAAGTTGAAAAGGAAAAGTGGATTTTATGGAACTATCAGGAAAGGCCAGCCTAGACTGCCTAGCCATAGGGTATACATTGCACACAAAAGGTTGTTTAGAAGAAAAATGATAGGAAATTTGAGGGATACCCTTCATTCTTACAAAAGGCATATGCCCTAGTCCAACATGCCACATAATTTTCAATGTATTCATATTAGAAGAAACAATACATGGAAGATCAGAAACACTTGAAGATATAAGAGTGGAATTACATTGAAAGGAAGGAAAAACAACAGGTGGAGAACTAGGTGAAACAGATGTGGAAATAGTTTGAGAAGCAGCAGATTGCAGAAGCTTGTAGAGCCCATTCTTCAGTTTACTAATCTCCACTGACCTCCTCATTGAATGGGTCTGTAAGATGTATGAAATCTTGGTAAACAGAACGATGCAATCTAGTTGATGTATGAGTTTTGAGACAGATATGAGATTGTAGTTGGAAGCTAGGTATATAAAGGACATGGTGAAGTGTGAAGGAAAGAAAATGAAGTAAATTAGTGCAAGTTACTTTAACTTTGTAACCATTTGACAAACTAACTAGATAAGGAATAACAAGAGGTTTAATGTCAAAAAGTAGATTTTTTGTTTGATGTCATGTGGTAAGTGGTCCCAGAATCTATGACCAATATATATGCATTCATCTACTTGAGTAATCATGCAAGCACCACAAGACACATTTCCCACACAACTAGGGAAAGAAACCTTACCAGCAAAATTGGCAGAAGCCATAAAACAGGAAGGAGAATCTGAAATATGATAATGATCAAGCATAAACCTCACTTGCTCACACTATTCTTTGCTCAAACCAGTAAGCATGGAAGATAGATTAGTTGTGGGAGCAGATGATTGATTAGTAGAAGACTGAGAAGCATAAGGACTATTGGGTTTGACTTCATCATTAGCAGCAACCTTCTTACCCTTAGAATTAAAATTAGTAAACTTGAAGTCAGGTGGAAAATCATGGAGCCTGTAACACTTCTCCATTATGTGCCCAGTACTCTTGCAATATTTGCAAAACATCATGGACCTGTCTTGATCAAAATTAATCATTGGAGTACAAGATTTCCCAGGTTAAGTTGGAATAGGGAATTTCTCATTGAAGTTGACATGAAAAGAGGCAGAATCATTTGAGAACTCAGCATGTAAGAATACTTGTCTCTGTCACTCATCCTGAAGAAGGATGTTTGTATGAAGAGTCTAGGGAAGGGAAATGTTGTACCATGAGGAAATTGCTTTTGACCCCAACATAGTTATCATTTAACCACACGAGAAATTGGTATACCATGTTCTAAAGAGCCCTGACTAGTGGAAGAAAGTTCTTTGTTGAGTTCAAAAATCTTAGTACCACTAACAGACCCATACCTACTGCACAACTGAGCCCATATGCTCTCAGCAATGTAGGAATATTGAACACACTCTGCAATATCAGGAGTCAAGGAGCTAGTCAACCAAGATATGGCCATATTGTTGCATCTATCCCATTGCCTGAGCTGAGGAGAATTCTCAGCTGGTCTTGGGCAAGAGCCATCAATAAGTCCTATCTTATTTCTAGCAGACAGAGATACAACCATATTTCGCTTCCAACCCCCAAAACAGTCCCCAAAAAAGGCACAACAACCAAAGAGATACCAGGCACATCGGATGAGGACATGTATATAGGGTTAGTATAGTCAATGGTATTCACAGCATTAGCATTATTCACAACATTAGTGTTTGCCATGGCAATATCGAGATGAACACGAGCAATATCGAGACAAACACGAACTCACAATTGGACAACAAGTACTAATGCTACTATCAGATAATCCAGAAGAAAAACCAAACTATTCCAAGAAAAATTACAAACCCTAGATATGCGAAAATATACGAATGTAAAGAGCGAAATTACCCATCGCCTTCGCAACCGGAAGACGGTAACACAATTGAAAATTAGTCCATACGACAACCAAATCGACGAATCGAAACGGAGACTCGCCGAAAAATAGAAAACCTCACAAACTAGTCCAAACAACCACGAACCAACTTTGGCCGGAAAAATTTGACGAAAATTGACTGGGGTAACATCGCTAGCCAGAGAATAACACTGAGAAGCAGAATCTCCGCTCTGATACCATGTTAAGATTGCGGAAATACAAAAGAAACGAAGAACCCTAACTGGGGTTGTTGAGAAAATAGAGAGAAAATCTTTTATTCTGATGAGATTGAAAGAATGAATTCGTCCTGAATGATCCAATGATCCTTTTATATAACTGGGCCAAAAATAAACCGAAAACTAAAATTAGGCCACAACAGAAACAAAACTGAAATTACAAAGTGGCCCATATAGAAATATATAAATACATGATAGTGAAAATATCACGTGGATACACTACATCTGATTGTGTATTTGAGATTCCAACATTCTTCAAACACATCAAATGATATTCAAAATAGCAAGAGAATTATAACTTTTTTTTTTTTTATAGAAACACATGCATACTCAGCTCGTCCTTGCAAGAACAAAGTCAGATTTGAAATCATATTTCAAAGTTATGCATTTGGAGAGAAGGCGACAAGAGAAATATGGGAGGATGTAGCCTTCTAATATATACCGATTCATCTGGACTATGTATATATAACACGGAACATAAATATATATGTAAAAATTAATTAAAATTATAATAAATAGTCGATAAGAACCAATAACTTAAATATATAATTAGTTCAATATTAAAAATCTTAAAAATTAAATCAATAAATTTTAATTTTAATTCCGCCTATGAAGAGAAAGGTTAAAGTTTCAACATTGACGTAAATTCCACTTCCACGATCCAAGACGCTTCAACAATTCAATCTACATCAATTTAACTTAAATGTGTCAAATGTCAATTGAATCCAATACATCCAATTAGACTCTTTTTGGCTACTAGCCTTAAGCCACCGATATCCAAATTCTAGTCTAGGTGAAATCTAGACTCACCCATTTAATAATTCACACTTCACTATATATAGGCTATACATGTCATTTATGGTCTTACAAGACTAATTAATACTCTGGATACAAACAAATTATTTTAATAAATTTTTTGTGCTCAAAAATTTTATTATTCCAACATTATATAAGTTTGAAAATGATTTTCACGTTTTTACTTCATAAACAAGATTTATTTGTTCTATAGGCAAGTTCATAATATATAGATTAAAAAGAGAAAAGAATATCATAATTTAAAAATTAAAAGAGACAATAGTTGATAATTTAGAGGATAAAATAAGTATTTAAAATTTTCAACTAAAATAAAAGGGAGAGAATATCCTATTGTTAAAAGTTAGGGGTTGATTTTCAAAGCAAAGTTAGAGGAGGAAAATAATATTCACCCCGTAAATAATGAATGGTCAATAAGTGAATGTATATATAGCAAGCATATAGAGAACTAACCTAATTCTACGCAGGCTCATCAAATATCGCTTTTTAGCTTTCTTTCGGATTTGGCCCGAATTGTTCGGCAGATTCCCACGCGTTACCTAGATTAATTTACGCGTTTTGTATGCAAATATGAAAAGGGAAATCATTGTTGCGAAAATAAAGCAAGCAACATCCCGTGATATTCGTTTCACCTAATGTTGTTTTTATATAAAAATGGCTGCAAGTTGCAATAAAAACACCACAAAAATTCATTTCTATTCGCATTATTCGTGGAATTAGAGGGATTTGATTTACGAGGTAAGACATTCACAGGGTTCAAGGAAATATTATTTTTTTTTTCATCAAAAAAGAAAGTTGGAAAACTTTCTCAACTTTAATGTTGCTATTTGAAGATCAAAAACAAATTAATGTTGCTATTCTTCATTATAAGTTCGAATATGTTGTTTCAGTTCATACTCGTGATAGGAGGTGAATTAGATTCCTTTCTGTTTTCTGGGTTTTTAATGTTTTTGTTCTTTGGAACTACCAGAAAATAACTAATTTACTAGGGACGTTCCCTTGGAATTTGGCTAGTCAGTAAGGGATTTTCAACGGAAAAGCCATCGGAAATGTTACAGACGAGCCAAATTTTGACAGATTTCATCAGAAATTAGCGATCTTTTAATAGTGAAATAATGTTATTTACATCAATTAAACAAGAGTTTAAGTTATACCATGTCACTAAAATATCTATGGATAAGCATCCTTAAAATATAAAATTCGTAATCTTAAAAATAAGACAAATTACTTGTTATAGTAGTTAAAATGACCTGACGGTGTAAAAATTCATTACATTGACCGTGTATAAGTTACTTAAACTTATTAAACATTAATAGGCTAATGCATATTGTTCTTAAATATAATTACATTTTTGCATATTTTGTCATCATTTTTATAGTTTTTATTAAAGTCACTCACGAAAGATTCCCTTAATTGTTTGTAGAAGCATGGAACATACAAAATTGCAAGGGTTGTGCCTATTCATTTGTTCTCTGACTATGCTAAATGGAAAAACTGTACTTGGATCAAACGGAGATTACATGGTTGATTTAACTATTCTTGAAAGTGCAATGTCAAAAGGAGCTGGTAACAATCTTATTTTCTCTTTATATGTACAAGCTATATATATAATTGTTTTGCTAATAATGAGGTTAACTTTCATACACTAACAGTGTAAAAGAAGTTCTATGCTATCAGGTCATTATATGTGTATATATATAAAAGTTGAATCCCTTGATTATTACGTAACGATATTATATGTAATTAGGGGCGAATGAGCGGTTTAGGCTAAATTTGGATGAATCAAGATGAATTGAGTCAATTAACGAGTTATTATAGATAAGAAGAGCGACCCAAAAAGGGAAAGAAGAGTATGAGGGGCAGCGGTTCACCGATAATAAGAATCCTGTCCACAAGTTAGTTGGCTTAAGATGGGTTGAGTCAAGACATCTCCCAGACTCGCTCAACTCTTTGTAGTATTTGTTCTATTTCTTATAATTTGTTAATTACCAAACAAAACAAAAAGAAATTCTTCATTATTATAGCTATATAACATATGAAATTAAAAAGTATTTTAAAAATATTTTGATAAAATTTTCCATAGGTCAATTTGGATATCATATTTGGCACAAATCAACCTACTTTTAGATATGCTAAATTTAGGCGGATCTACTTTGATATGCTAAATTTAGGAGGATCAAGAAGGACTATATTGTAAAAAATAGATCTTGCGCCTAACTCAACCTCAAAAGCTAGCTTGTAGGGTGATGATTGTCCAAGTCCATATAAGGAGTCCATGTTCCCATTCCATTTCTGGGACTCTTAACACTCTCTCGCACGCCCAAACCTCGTTAACTGGAGCGTGGACAATATAATTTGGGGGCCCAACATCGGTGAACAAATAATTGGAATGAGTCTGACTCTGATACCATGTAAATAATGGATTTTGAGTCTAACTCAACCCCAAAAGCTAGCTTGTAGGGTGAGGATTGTTCAAGTCTATATAAGGAGTCCGTGTTTCCATTCCATTTCCAATGCGGTCCTCATGAACTAATCATATTTTTATATGTTAATGGCACCCCATATACAGTGAGTCTAACTGCATATGTGTTTATGATATTATATTCCGTTCTTCTATGCTTCTAGTTTGCTTGGATGGGAGTCCGCCAGCGTACTATTATGACAAGGGACATGGAGAAGGGGCTAATAATTGGATTATCTACTTTAGGGTAAGAGCTATAAAAATATTAGTTTGTTAATAAACTTGAAGCATTTACATAGTTTTCTCACTTTAATTTTTATTTATCAAAATTAAATGTAACTTTGATTTTCGGATTTAGGGAGGAGAATGGTGCTATAACGTGACAAATTGTCTTGATCGTACAAAGACAGAAAAAGGTTCCTCCAAACTTGCTCTAAAGCAAAGATCGTTTTATGGAATACTTAGCAACAAGAAAACAGTGAATTCAGGTAAAATATATTTTGGTACTTAGGATCTTATCAGTCATGCTATTATTTCTAAATATTCACATTTAATTTATATTATTTTATATTTAAAAATTGTAGATTTCTACAATTGGAATAGAGTCATGGTTATTTATTGCGATGGATCGTCATTCACCGGAGAAGTTGAAGAAGTTGACCCGGTACACAATCTTTAAGCTCACATTTTTTTTGTTGTTGCATATTTTAACAGTTTAAAAAAATTAGGAGTATATAGCGTTTACTTTTTCATAACTTAAAATTTATCCAAAACGTTAATCGATGAAATCAGAAAAAAATTGTTGGTTATTATTCACCACCTTACTTTGGAAATGCATAATTATCTACAAGTATATTAACTATGCATATTTTTCAGGCTACTAATCTTCATTTTAGAGGCGCAAGAATTTTTCTTGCCTTGATCGAGCATTTCTTGGCGGAAGGAATGAAGAATGCAAAAAATGTATGTCTCTAAAGTACCAAATTGAATTATGTAATCATCTGATTACACTGATAGAGAAAATACATATTTAATTATTTAATTATATTATGTCTCAACATTACACCACAACACATAAGTACATAAAGAATTTTGGAAAAGTCACACATTTGGCCACTCAGCTAATAATATTTACTGCCGCTAACCAATATACATATGGTATACATTAGTTATACACGACTACACACACATATATATACACATCTATTTTATAGATATTATATATCTGTCAATTATACATGTACTTAAGTTAATTTTTGAAGCGTTTTTCAAGTGTTGTTAAGCTGTTTTAATCTTGTTTGGCAGGCCATTCTCACAGGTGGTTCAGCTGGAGGACTGCCTGCTTTAATCCACTGTGATCGTTTTAGAGCTCTTCTTCCTAACTCTGCTAGAGTAAAGTGTCTTGCTGATGGTAGTTACTTTCTCGACAGGTAAGAATTAACCTAAGAGTCAGTAATATACACTTAACATTTTAATTTTTTTTAACACAATTAGTTCAATTGAGCTTGATATTGCAGGTTCTTCAATGTTTTGGTTGTCATTTTAGACTTGCTATAAAATAAGTTATATTTCGTAGGTTAACTTAACCAGATATCAGCGATATAACTAGTATTTTCACAAAGAGAATTCGAAATATAAAAAAATAATTATATAAAATATGAGACAATTCAACATCTACTATATATACATAAAAATAATTTAATTTTGACCTTGTATGTACAATGTAATTTTTCGCCAAATGAAATTCAGGTGACCCCCTTGACTAGTAGATGAGTTACAATGTTGTTAATTTGTGTAACAGGAAAAACAAGAAGGAAATGACATTCATGGAAACTGTCAATGAAGGACTTATCAACTTACATGTAGAATTCCTCTTCCATTTTTTCTATCATCCATCCATCCTTACAAACATTCAATATTTAATTTGTTTTTTATGAATTTTTATTTATGATATAATTTTTTTTTATCAAGTGCAGCATTCAGCCAAGATGTTGCCATCATCCTGCACTTCAAAAATGAAACCATCCTTGGTAATAATTCATTGCTATTAATTCAAGGATTTTACCCAATTGTCATTTGAAACTAATGTTTAATGAATTTACAGTGCCTTTTTCCACAATATTTTCAAGAAGGAATCAAGACACCCTTTTTCATAGTCAACTCAATGTTTGACTCATTTCAGGTCAACATAATTCTCCATTAAGTTCATGATTTTTTTTTATTGAATTTGATATCTAAGTCCCGTAATAGAAAGTTTTCAATTTCCAATTCTGTAAATTATTTATCTAACAGGTCTGATTATTTTTGTTTGATTTTTCATTTTGGCAATATGACACTTTGTACAACTCTTATATATCATGCCCTGAATATAAAACTTACAAAGAAACTTGAAGGAAAACGCCATAATATTTTTTCAGGATTTTTGCACAAATAATCTGCCAGATTCACTGTATATTTTACTAGCATATATACATTAATTATACATATCTTATATACGGTTATACACTATTATACATGAATTATACATATATTATATATCTGCCGACCGCTATTTTTAGTTTAAGCTATTGGGTAAGCGGTTCTTTAGGTTAATTCTTCAAAAGAATTTACTTTATGTTTCTTGACCTGGATTAACAATTGTTTATCTTCAATTATTTTCAGATAAACAAGACACTTTCTGGTTATTATGAAGACCTACACTTTCTGGTTATTATGAAGACCTATTTAACAATACATGCTCATCTTGTCTTGTTAAAAATTTACAAGGTTAGTGATGCAAGTTCAAGACCAAATTTCGCAATATATTTATTGAAGAATTATCTACGCCCAAATCAAATTTGGATTTAATTCATTATTATGAATTACATATGTAAAATCCATGAAATTCGAAAATTTTAGAAGTGTTGTTTGTTTTATTTCAGATTTCAAACATGAATTTTTAAGTGCATTACCCAAACAAAGTGACTCTTCATCAAGAGGAATGTTTATTGACTCTTGCTTGATTCATGCCCATATAACAAGTAGCGTTGGTTGGAATGAGTTCTCAGTACATAATAAGGTAACTCAACTTTAACTTTAGCTTAAGCTAAAAAGAAATTCAATTTTAGGTGTTGATTTGAGGTTTTTCATTCTATATTCTATATAAAATATGGTTGCACTTCACCATTTATATTTGTCATTAAACATCATAATTTGTTTTAAAAAAGAGTTTATTACTTTGTATCTTCACTCACTATAAATAGGGCAAATGACACTCATCCCTATTAGTTGTATCCCGATTACCCGCATTTGTTATTCCTGCATTTGAAAAAGACGGAATACGCACTATGTTGCCTAGGCTAGTCTCTACTTGTGCTGACTCTTAAGCATTAAAGCGACAGTCCGGTGCACTAAACTCCCGCTATGCGCGGAGTTCAGGAAAGGGCCGGACCACGAGGGTCTATTGTACACAAGAGGTTGTTTCCACGGCTTGAACCCATGACCTCCTAGTCAAATGGCAACAACTTTACCAGTTACTCCAAGACTCCCCTTCACTCTTAAACATTATTAATAAATATAGTCTTTATTACCAAAAGAAAATCCCTATTAGGGTCATAGGCGGAGCGAGGATATTAAGTATATGGATTCAGAATTCTAATTTGTTTAAAAAAATTATTGGGTTTTAAATTAATATATAATTTATAATGTTCAATAACTACACAGTTTAGAACAAAACTACTTGATTTGTCCGAATTCGTAACTAGTATTCTAGCTCTGGTTAGGGTGGAGAGGCATGTCAGAATCATTTGACCTATTTATTTTTTACCTTATGATCAATTTCAAATACTCTTTGTCGTTACATTAGAATCTTCCCTTGTATTAAGAAATTTCAACAGTTTATATATAACAAAAGATGTCGTCTTTATATCATATTTGCCCAATATAATTTTCCGGCGAAAAGGATTCAATTGCATTCCCTTGCTGAAATCTAGCTAGCTCCAACCCTGCTATCAGATCAAGTAAATGTCATGTAAAAAGCAATCACAATTATATGTAACAGTTTATTTATAAGTTATAACAGTAAATTTGATAACGTGAAAAAAAAGAAGGTAAGCAACTTATTTTAACTAGTTAAACTACACTATTAATGTAAATATTTTTGTACAGTATAGATGTCTAAATTGTGTATGTGTGTGTATTTTATTTTTTCTGCAGACAATTGCAGAGGCATTTAGCGACTGGTACTTCGACCGGAGTCCTGTACAACTGATAGACAAGCCGGACTTGCCACTAAATTGTAACAAATTCCCCTCAGTTACAAACTTTTGCCACTAGAATATCCAGAAATTAAAGTTGCTTAAGAAAAAGAAGAAAAGTGATAATCTTCTACCTTTTAACAAAATCTCAAATCAAATGTATTATTTCAGAAGAAGTAATTGATTTATATATGCATTTCATTTTGTGAACTTTTGTTTATTTCTTAATCGTGTCCCAACATGTTGATTTAGCAATTAATTATATTAAAGAATATTCAGAAATTTGTAAAGACTTCCTGAACATATATAGCGAGCACTACCAGAAAATTGTGAATGTCCTATCGGAATTTGACTGGTAGGTAAGGGATGTCCGACGGAAAATACATCAGAAATATTAACGATGAACCAAATTATGATGGATTTCGTCTGAAATGAGTAATTTTCTTGATAGCGGAGGGTAAAACATTCTTAAGGACAATACTTATAGAATATTTCTCAATATTCTTTCATTAAATTTATTAATTGTATATCTCCTATTTTAGGTAGAATTATAATCCTTTTGTAATTAGGTTAATTAGCTACCTGTTTGTATCAAAGTAAATATTCTTATAACCTTATATATATTGTAAATCATTCACCAATAAAATCAAGGAACATATTCATTTATGGTATCAATAGCCTAAAACTACAAACCCTACCCTAGCAGCCGATACACCTTCTCGATCGCCACTTTTTTTTCCACGTCGGCACCTAGCACACGCCGGAACTTAGCCGCTGACCTCTCTCGGGCGCCCCCGCTTTTCCCCACGACGGAACCCTAGTTTTTCCGGTCATTCTCCCTCCCTCTTCCTCCTAAATTTTCTCTTCCATGGATCACAAAACCAAATTTCATCCGGCACTTGCCATAAACAACATTATAAATCTTCATCCCTGTGACTCTTGAAATGGAAAACGGTCAATACTACACGTGGGCGGAGATTTTTAAGATCCATTGTCGTGTTTACGAAGTTATCGACCATATCATCCCTTCCACGCCGAAGTTCACAGACGTACCATCGGCTTCGACTTCTGATGATGCACTCTGGTCTCGTTTGGACGCAGTCATCCTCCTGTGGATATACGCCATGATATCTAATGATCTGTTCCACACCATTATTGAGACCGATGCCACTGCCAGCCAAACGTTCACGTTTGGACAATATTTTCCACGACAACAAAACTCAACGATCGTTATAACTTGAAAATCAGTTCAAGGACGTTCATCAGGACGATTTCCCAAACGTGTCTGCCTATTGTCAAGAATTCAAGATGCTTGTCGACCAACTCTCCAACGTCGGTGCACCAGTCACTAATCAACGATTGGTCGTGCAACTTATTGCAGGTTTGAACGAATCCTATGACGACGTTGCCACCATCATTCAACAATGCATGTCGTTACCTCAGCTTTATGAGTCCCGTTTGAAGCTCATCCATGAGGAAACCCGAAAAATCAAACGCAGCACCACTCGGGCAAGCATTGCCGACACCACCCTCACTACCACCATCGGGCCCTCCGTCTATGGTAGGCCCTCCCGATCCGACAACTAGAACCGTCGGCCAGAGGACCCGCAACAGTTCTCTTCCTTCCGTAACAACCAGCGGAGCAGGAAGTCCGATAAGGGCCACAACGGAAGAAATTTCGGCAACAACGGAGGCGTGAAAGGGAAGTCCCCGCCGGCCAAAATAGCCAGCAACGATCGCGGCAGAGGCAGCAGCCTCCGCCGTGGGCCATGTGGGCCCCATCATCATGGGCCTCCCCTCCTTGCCCATATACAACATCCTCGTGGACTCCACATGAGAACCGACAGGCCCAACCTGACATACTTATCCAACGTCCACAATAGGCCTACACAACACAGCTCTCCCCCCCCCCCCCCCGCGCTATAGACTTGTGCACCGATTGACATTAAGGAAACTATGAGCACAATGTCACTCAACACTCCAAACAAAAATTGGTATATGGACACAAGCGCCACATCTCACATGACGACATCACAAAGTACTCTCTTGTCTTATTCCAATTTAAGTAATTTAAATCGGAATATTATTGTTGGTAGTGGACAAGGAATTCTCATCCATGGTTATGGTCATTCCCTATCCCCACCACATCCACCACTAATCTTAATAAATGTCCTCCATGCCCCTAAACTCATTAAGAATCTAATCTTCGTGCGACGTTTCACAACTGACAATTGGGTTTCCCTTAACTCTCATCCTTTTGGTTTTATTGTAAAGGATTTTACGATAGGGAAAAAAATAATGAGATGTGATAGCATTAGAGATCTCTACCCTATTTCAAACGCCGTGAACAATCCAACCTCATTTCCCTCAACCTTTGTTGCTCTTTGGTCTTCCTTATGACATTCTAGATTAGGACATCTGGGAGACTCTATTTTACGCTCCCTTAAGAAAAATAATTTTATTAATTGCAACTGTATTTCTAGGACTCCTACATGTGAATATTGTATTTTGGGAAACATGTCAAATTACCATTTTCTGCATCCACAAATTGTACTTTAATGCCTTTCGATATCATACATAGTGATTTGTGGACATCCCCTATTTTGAGTACGTCTGTCCGTCGATATTATGTGTTGTTTTTGGATGATTATTTCAACTTTCTATGGACTTTTCCAATTGGAAATAAATCCCAGGTCTTCCCCATATTTTCTTCATTTAGTGCTTTCGTAAAAACACAATTTAAAAAGAGCATTAAATGTTTTCAATGTGACAATGGCAGGGAATTCGATAATAACCAATTCAAACAGTTTTGCTCCAAAAATGGTCTTACCTTCCGTTTTTCCTCCCTTAAACATCCTCCCAAAATGGTAAAGCCGAACGGAAAATCCAAACCATAAACAACCTTATTTGTGCCCTACTTGCTCACGCCTCAATTCTCCCTCAATTCTGGCATTACGCACTCTCCATGTCCACCTATCTCCTAAACATAATCCCAAACAAATATCTAGCTCAAAGGTCTCCCACCCAAGTTATGTTTCGTATGAACCCCTCCTACCAACACTTGCATATTTTTGGATGTCTTTATTACCCTCACCATTCGACCACTCACAAACTCCAACCCCGATCTTCCCCGTGTGTATTTCTGGGTTACCCTTCCAATCATCGTGGTCACTCTGTTATGACTTGTCGAGCCGTAAAATTATTATTTGTTTCAAACTTTGTGAAGAACTCCATTCTATCTCTCCCTCGTTACGAACAAATCATGTCATGTCCTATTTGATGAGTCTCAATCCCCCTTTGCCTCTCTACACTTGCCACCTCGACATTTCTACGACTTCCTAGATGATAGCTTAAACCCTCTTCTAATTCACCATTTACATAGTCCGCCGTCCCAGACCCCGGCACCCGCCACCACCTCGACCAGTCCGGGACTATTAAATTTGATCCATTTGGTTTCTCTGTGAAGGATTTCAAGACGGGGAGTCCTCTCATGAGGTGTGATTGTAGGGGAGATATTTATCCTATCACACCTAGTTCCGGTCCATCGAGTCAAGCCTTGCCATCAGCATTTGCAGCCCTTTCTCCTTCTTTGTGGCATGCTCGTCTTGGTCATCCGGGGTCGTCTATTTTTTCGTCATTAGATAAAACTAAGTTTATTTCCTATAAGGTTACGCGTAGTACTCCAAATTATCAGTCTTGTTCTTTAGGAAAAATTATTAGGTTGCCATTTGTAGACTCAAAATCTTATACTTTAATGTCATTTGATATTATTCATATCGACTTATGGACGTCTCATGTTCTTAGTTCTTTGAGTCATCGGTATTATGTTTTTTTTAGATGATTATTCTAAGTTTTATGGACTTTTCCAATGGCGAAAAAATCTCAAGTTTTTTCCATCTTCTTGATATTTAGAGCATTCATTAAAACTCAATTCGAACGGAAAATAAAAAATATTCAGTGTGATATGACAAAGAATATGACACTGGGTTGTTTCGGGAATTATGTGTTAATAATGGGATCAATTTTCATTTTTCTTGTCCTCATACGTCTTCACAAAATGGGAAAGCCGAACGCAAAATCGTACCATAAATAACATTGTCCGAACTTTATTGATTCATGCTTCCATACCCCCGTCTTTTTCGCATCATGCTCTACAAATGGCTACATATATCCTTAACATTCTTCCTTCCAAAGGTTTGACGTATTCTCCCCCCCTACAAATTTTATATAATAAAACACCTTCGTATTCCCATCTTAGGGACTTTGGGTGCTTGTGTTATCCATTATTTCCATCCACCACAATTAACAAAATTCAGACCCGGTCTAGTCCGTGTGTGTTTTTAGGTTTTTCGTCTAATCATCGTGGTTATAAATATTTTAATTTATCCTCTAATAAGATTATCATTAATCGTCATGTCATTTTTTATGAATCCCAGTTTCCGTTTACTAAGGTTAGTAATCCCGGGCCTAGTTCATCTAATATTTTGGAAGATGGACTTTCCCCGAAACTTATTCACTATTTTTCGGACGTGTCCCGCACCCCAACTCCACCGACGGCCCCACTGTCCATTGGTCCTCCCCAAACGGCGTCGTTTTCAAATCTGGGTCCAGCAACTGGCCATCCAATCTACCCAGTTCTGGCCCAGTTCCGGGTAATGTTTCTGGGTCCAGTGTTGGCCCACTTCCTGATTTTAGTTCCCGATTTGGGCCAGCAGGCCCACTGCCTGCTGGCCAGTCCGTCCCGAGTCCCGAAAATTCCCAAAATCCATCCGCCTCTGCCCCGAGTCATAGACCAGTCACCCGTAGTCAACATGGGATTTTTAAACCAAAAAAACATTTTAATTTACATTCTGATGTTCTTAAATCACCCTTACCTCATAATCATGTGTCTGCATTAAATGACCCGAATTGGAAAATTGCTATGACCGATGAATATAATGCTCTTATTGATAATAAGATGTGGGAGTTGGTGCCCCGTCCATCTGGTATTAATATTATTAGGTCTATGTGGATTTTTGCTCATAAGAAAAATTCAGATAGTTCATTTGCCTGATATAAGGCGCGGCTTATGGATGATTGTAAGACTCAGCAGGTTGGTGTGGATTGTGGTGAGACATTTAGTCCAGCGGTCAAGCCGGCTACTATTCACACTGTGCTTAGCTTGGTTCTTTCGAAAGCATGACATATTCATCAGTTAGATGTCAAGAATGCTTCCTTACATGGTGATCTCAAGGAAACAGTCTATATGCATCAGCCTTTGGGATTTAGGGATCCCAAACATCCTTACCATGTCTGTTTGTTGAAGAAGTCCTTATATGGGCTTAAGGTCGAGTATCGAGGGGTAGCTAATGTGGTCTCAGAATCATGTTGGTTATGTAATTTGCTATTGGAGCTTCATTGTCCAATTCAGAAAGCAACATTGGTGTATTGCAAGAATGTTAGTGCCATCTACCTTTCTGATAATCCGGTTCAGCACCAGCGTACTAAACATATCGAGATGGACATTCACTTTGTCCGCGAAAAGGTTGCTCGTGGTCAGGTCCGCGTCTGCCATGTCCCGTCTAGGTATCAAATTGCCGACATCTTTACAAAGGGTCTTCCCTCGGTCCTTTTTGACGATTTTAGGGACAATCTCAGCGTTCGAAAACCGTCCGCTATGACTACGGGGGTGTGTTAAATATACCAAGTATACATACGATATACACGTTATGCACGTGTATATCCTATGTATACTTGGTCTCGGCTTCCCTCAGATATTGTTGTACACAAGTTTGTATAGTTGTAGTGTACCTTAATTAGTCTTGTACTCTTACCATAATTGTATAGTTAATCTCCATGTAGAATAAGGTTTTAGGAGTAAAATAGGAATATGATTCTCCTATTATGGAAATATGTAAATTGTATATATAGTCTTTCAATTAATGTAAATAATCAAGTGATTAATTCTTTCAGTTCTATAGGCAAGTTCATAATATATAGATTAAAAAGAGAAAAGAATATCATAATTTAAAATTAAAAGAGACAACAATTGATAATTTAAAGGATAAAATAAGTATTTAAAATTTTCAATTAAAATAAAAGGGAGAGAATATCCTATTGTTCAAAGTTGTGGGTGGATTTTCAAAGCAAAGTTAGAGGAGGAAAATAATATTCACCCCGTAAATAATGAATGGTCAATAAGTGAATGTATATATAGCAAGCATATAGAAACTAACCTAATACTACGCAGGCTCATCAAACAACGTTTTTAGTTTTTTTCCGGATTTGACCCGAACTGTTCGGTAAATTTTCACGCGTTACCTAGATTAATTTACGCGTTTTGTATGCAAATATGAAAAGGGAAATCATTGTTGTGAAAATATAGCAAGCAACATCCCGTGATATTCGTTTCACCTAATGTTGTTTTTATATAAAAATGGCTGCAAGTTGCAATAAAAACACCACTCGACCACTCACAAACTCCAACCCCGATCTTCCCCGTGTGAATTTGCAGTGCCTTTTTCCACACTATTTTCAAGAAGGAATCAAGACACCCTTTTTCATAGTCAACTCAATGTTTGACTCATTTCAGGTCAACATAATTCTCCATTAAGTTCATGATTTTTTGATATCTAAGTCCCTTAAAAGAAAGTTTTCAATTTCCAATTATGTAAATTATTTATCTAACAGGTCTGATTATTTTTGTTTGATTTTTCATTTTGGCAATATGACACTTTGTACAACTCTTATATATCATGCCCTGAATATAAAACTTATAAAGAAATTTGAAGGAAAATGCCCTAATATTTTTCAGGATTTTTGCACAAATAATCAGCCAAATTCACTATATATTTTTACTAGCATATATACATTGATTATACATATCTTATATACGGTTATACACTATTATACATGAATTATACATATATTATATATCTGCCGACCGTTATTTTTAGTTTAAGCTGTTGGGTAAGCGATTCTTTAGGTTAATTCTTCAAAAGAATTTACTTTATGTTTCTTGACCTTTATTAACAATTGTTTATCTTCAGTTATTTCCAGATAAACAAGACACTTCCTGGTTATTATGAAGACCTATTTAACAATACATGCACATCTTGTGTTGTTAAAAATTTACAAGGTTAGTGATGCAAGTCAAGGTCAAATTTCGTAATATATTTATTGAAGAATTATCTACGCCCAAGTCAAATTTGGATTTAATTCATTATTATGAATTACATATGTAAAATCCATGAAATTCGAAAATTTAATACAAGTGTTGTTGTTTTATTTCAGATTTCAGACATGAATTTTTAAGTGCATTACCCAAACAAAGTGACTCTTCATCAAGAGGAATGTTTATAGACTCTTGCTTGATTCATGCCCATATAACAAGTAGCGTTGGTTGGAATGGGTTCTCAGTACATAATAAGGTAACTCAACTTTAACTTTAGCTTAAGCTAAAAAGAAATTCAATTTTAGGTGTTGATTTGAGGTTTTTCATTCTATATTCTATATAAAATATGGTTGCACTTCACCATTTATATTTGTCATTAAACATCATAATTTTTTTTAAAAAAGAGTTTATTACTTTGTATCTTCACTCACTATAAATAGGGCAAATGACACTCATCCCTATTAGTTGTATCCCGATTACCCGCATTTGTTATTCCTGCATTTGAAAAAGACGGAATACGCACTATGTTGCCTAGGCTAGTCTCTACTTGTGCTGACTCTTAAGCATTAAAGCGACAGTCCGGTGCACTAAACTCCCGCTATGCGCGGAGTTCAGGAAAGGGCCGGACCACAAGGGTCTATTGTACACAAGAGGTTGTTTCCACGGCTTGAACCCATGACCTCCTAGTCACATGCCATCAACTTTACCAGTTATTGCAAGACTGCCCCTTCAACCTTAAACATTATTAATGAATATAGTCTTTATTACCCAAAAAAAATCCCTATTAGGGTCATAGGCGGAGCGAGGATATTAAGTATATGGATTCAGAATTCTAGTTTGTTTAAAAAAATTATTGGGTTGTAAATTAATATATAATCTATAATGTTCAATAACTTTTTAAGACAAATACACAGTTTAGAACAAACCTACTTGATTTGTCAGAATTCGTAACTAGTATTCTAGCTCTGGCTAGGGTGGAGAGGCATGTCAGAATCATTTGACCTATTTATTTTTTACCTTATGATCAATTTGGAATACTCTTTGTCGTTACATTAGAATCTTCCCTTGTATTAAGAAATTTCAACAGTTTATATATAACAAAAGATGTCATCTTTATATCATATTTGCCCAATGTAATTTTCCGGCGAAAAGGATTCAATTGCATTCCCTTGCTGAAATCTAGCTAGCTCCAGCCCTGCTATCAGATCAAGTAAATGTCATGTAAAAAGCAATCACAATTATATGTAACAGTTTATTTATAAGTTATAACGGTAAATTTGATAACCTGAAAAGAAAAAAAAGGTAAGCAACTTATTTTAACTAGTTAAACTACACTATTAATGTAAATATTTTTGTACAGTATAGATGTCTAAATTGTGTATGTGTGTGTATTTTATTTTTTCTGCAGACAATTGCAGAGGCATTTAGCGACTGGTACTTCGACCGGAGTCCTGTACAACTGATAGATAAGCCGGACTTGCCACTAAATTGTAACAAATTCCCCTCAGTTACAAACTTTTGCCACTAGAATATCCAGAAATTAAAGTTGCTTAAGAAAATGAAGAAAAGTGATAATCTTCTACCTTTTAACAAAATCTCAAATCAAATGTATTATTTCAGAAGAAGTAATTGATTTATATATGCATTTCATTTTGTGAACTTTTGTTTATTTCTTAATCGTGTCCCAACATGTTGATTTAGCAATTAATTATATTAAAGAATATTCAGAAATTTGTAAAGACTTCCTGAACATATATAGCGAGCACTACCAGAAAATTGTGAATGTCCTATCGGAATTTGACTGGTAGGTAAGGGATGTCCGACGGAAAATACATCAGAAATATTAACGATGAACCAAATTATGATGGATTTCGTCTGAAATGAGTAATTTTCTTGATAGCGGAGGGTAAAACATTCTTAAGGACAATACTTATAGAATATTTCTCAATATTCTTTCATTAAATTTATTAATTGTATATCTCCTATTTTAGGTAGAATTATAATCCTTTTGTAATTAGGTTAATTAGCTACCTGTTTGTATCAAAGTAAATATTCTTATAACCTTATATATATTGTAAATCATTCACCAATAAAATCAAGGAACATATTCATTTATGGTATCAGTAGCCTAAAACTACAAACCCTAACCTAGCCGCTGATACTCATTCTCGACCGCCACCTTTGTTTTCCACGTCGGCACCTAACACACGCCGGAACCCTAGCCGCTGACCTCTCTCGGCCGCCCCCTCTTTTCCCCACAACGGAACCCTAGTTTTTCAGGCCATTCTCCCTCCCTCTTCCTCCTAAATTTTCTCTTCCATGGATCACAAAACCAAATTTCATCCGGCACTTGCCGTAAACAACAATATAAAGCTTCATCCCTGTGACTCTTGAAATGGAAAACGGTCAATACTCCTCGTGGGCGGAGCTTTTTAAGATCCATTGTCGTGTTTACAAAGTTATCGACCATATCATCCCTCCCACACCTAAGTTCACAGACGTACCATCGGCTTCGACTTCTGATAATGCACTCTGGTCTCGTTTGGACGCAGTCATCCTCCTGTGGATATACGACATGATATCTAATGATCTGTTCCACACCATTATTGAGACCGATGCCACTGCCAGCCAAACGTTCACGTTTGGACAATATTTTCCACGACAACAAAACTCAACGAGCGTTATAACTTGAAAATCAGTTCAAGGACGTTCATCAGGACGATTTTCCAAACGTGTCTGCCTATTGTCAAGAATTCAAGATGCTTACCGACCAACTCTCCAACGTCGGTGCACCAGTCACTAATCAGCGATTGGTCGTGCACCTTATTGCAGGTTTGAACGAATCATATGACGACGTTGCCACCATCATTCAACAATGCATGTCGTTACCTCAGTTTTATGAGTCCCGTTTGAAGCTCATCCATGAGGAAACCCGAAAAATCAAGCGCAACACCACTCTGGAAAGCATTGCCGACACCACCCTCACCACCACCATCGGGCCCTCCGTCGATGGTAGGCCCTCCCGATCCGACAACTAGAACCGTCGGCCAGAAGACCCTTAACCGTTCGTTTCCTTCCGTAACAACCAGCGGAGTAGGAAGTCCGATAAGGGCCACAACGGAAGAAATTTCGGCAACAACGGAGGCGTGAAGGGGAAGTCCCCGCCGGCCAAAAATAGCCAGCAACGACCGCGGCAGAGGCAGCAGCTTCCGCCGTGGGCCATGTGGGCCCCATCATCATGGGCCTCCCCTCCTTACCCATTTACAACATCCTCGTGGACTCCACCTGAGAACCGACAGGCCCAACCTGACATACTTAGCCAAGGTCCACAACAGGCCTACACAACACAACCCCCCCTCGCGCGCCATCGACTTGTGCACCGACTGACATTGAGGCAACTATGAGCACAATGTCACTCAACACTCCAAACGAAAATTAGTATATGGACACAAGCGCCACATCTCACATGACGACATCACAAGGTACTCTCTTGTCTTATTCCAATTTATGTAATTGAAATCAGAATATTATTGTTGGTAGTGGACAAGGAATTCCCAGCCATGGTTATGGTCATTCCCTATCCTCACCACATCCACCACTAATCTTAATAAATGTCCTCCATGCCCCTACACTCATTAAAAATATAATCTTCGTGCGATGTTTCACAATTGACAATTGGGTTTCCCTTAACTCTGATCCTTTTGGTTTTATTGTAAAGGATTTTACGACATGGAAAAAAATAATGAGATGTGATAGCACTAGAGATCTCTACCCTATTTCAAACGCCGTGAACAATCCAACCTCAGTTCCCTCAACCTTTGTTGCTCTTTGGTCTTCCTTATGACATTCTAGATTAGGACATCTGAGAGACTCTATTTTACGCTCCCTTAAGAAAAATAATTTTATTAATTGCAACTGTATTTCTAGGACTCCTACATGTGAATATTGTATTTTGGGAAACATGTCAAATTACCATTTTCTGCATCCACAAATTGTACTTTAATGCCTTTCGATATCATACATAGTGATTTGTGGACATCCCCTATTTTGAGTACGTCTGTCCGTCGATATTATGTGTTGTTTTTGGATGATTATTTCAACTTTCTATGGACTTTTCCAATTGGAAATAAATCCCAGGTCTTCCCCATATTTTCTTCATTTAGTGCTTTCGTAAAAACACAATTTAAAAAGAGCATTAAATGTTATCAATGTGACAATGGCAGGGAATTCGATAATAACCAATTCCAACAGTTTTGCTCCAAAAATGATCTTACCCTCACCATTCGACCACTCACAAACTCCAACCCCGATCTTCCCCGTGTGTATTTCTGGGTTACTCTTCCAATCATCGTGGTCACTCTGTTATGACTTGTCGAGCCGTAAAATTATTATTTGTTTCAAACTTCGTGAAGAACTCCATTCTATCTCTCCCTTGTTACGAACAAATCATCTCATGTCCTATTTGATGAGTCTCAATCCCCCTTTGCCTCTCTACACTCGCCACCTCGACATTTCTACGACTTCCTAGATGATAGCTTAAACCCTCTTCTAATTCACCATTTACATAGTCCGCTGTCCCAGACCCCGGCACCCGCCACCACCTCGACCAGTCCGGGACTATTGAATTTGATCCATTTGGTTTCTCTGTGAAGGATTTCAAGACGGGGAGTCCTCTCATGAGGTGTGATTGTAGGGGAGATATTTATCCTATCACACCTAGTTCCGGTCCATCGAGTCAAGCCTTGCCATCAGCATTTGCAGCCCTTTCTCCTTCTTTGTGGCATGCTCGTCTTGGTCATCCGGGGTCGTCTATTTTTTCGTCATTAGATAAAACTAAGTTTATTTCCTATAAGGTTACGCGTAGTACTCCAAATTATCAGTCTTGTTCTTTAGGAAAAATTGTTAGGTTGCCATTTGTAGACTCAAAATCTCATACTTTAATGTCATTTGATATTATTCATATCGACTTATGGACGTCTCCTGTTCTTAGTTCTTTGAGTCATCGGTATTATGTTCTTTTTTTGGATGATTATTCTAAGTTTTTATGGACTTTTCCAATGGCGAAAAAATCTTAAGTTTTTTCCATCTTCTTGAAATTTAGAGCATTCATTAAAACTCAATTCGAACGGAAAATAAAAAATATTCAGTGTGATATGACAAAGAATATGACACTGGGTTATTTCGGGAATTATGTGTTAATAATGGGATCAATTTTTATTTTTCTTGTCCTCATACGTCTTCACAAAATGGGAAAGCCTAACGCAAAATCGTACCATAAATAACATTGTCCGAACTTTATTAATTCATGCTTCCGTACCCCCGTCTTTTTCGCATCATGCTCTACAAATGGCTACATATATCCTTAACATTCTTCCTTCCAAAGGTTTGACGTATTCTTTCCCCCTACAAATTTTATATAATAAAACACCTTCGTATTCCCATCTTAGGGACTTTGGGTGCTTGTGTTATCCATTATTTTCATCCACCCCAATTAACAAACTTCAGGTCCGGTCTACTCCGTGTGTGTTTTTAGTTTTTTCGTCTAATCATCGTGGTTATAAATGTTTTGATTTATCCTCTAATAAGATTATCATTAATCGCCATGTCATTTTTTATGAATCCCAACTTCCGTTTACTAAGATTAGTAATCCCGGGCCTAGTTCATCTAATATTTTGGATGATGGACTTTCCCCGAAACTTATTCACTATTTTTCGGACGTGTCCCGCACCCCAACTCCATCGACGGCCCCACTGTCCACTGGTCCTCCCCAAACGGCGTCGTTTTCAAATGCAGGTCCAAAGAATCGGCCATCCAATCTACCCGACCGGCCCAATTTCGGGTGCTGTTTCTGGGTTCAGTGTTGGCCCAGTTCCCAGTTTCAGTTCTCGATTTGGGCCAGTAGGCCCACTGCCTGCTGGCCAGTCCGTCCCGAGTCCCAAAAATTCCCAAAATCCCCCCGCCTCTGCCCCGAGTCATAGACCAGTCACTCGTAGTCAACATGGGATTTTTAAACCAAAAAATCATTTTAATTTACATTCTGATGTTCTTAAATCACCCTTACCTCATAATCATGTGTCTGCATTAAATGACCCGAATTGGAAAATTGCTATGACCGATGAATATAATGCTCTTATTAATAATAAGATGTGGGAGTTGGTGCCCCGTCCATCTGGTATTAATATTATTAGGTCTATGTGGATTTTTTCTCATAAGAAAAATTAAGATAGTTCATTTGCCTGATATAAGGCGCGACTTATGGATGATTGTAAGACTCAGCGGGTTGGTGTGGATTGTGGTGAGACATTTAGTCCAGCGGTCAAGCCGGCTACTATTCGCACTGTGCTTAGCTTGGCTCATTCGAAAGCATGACATATTCATCAGTTAGATGTCAAGAATGCTTCCCTACATGGTGATCTCAAGGAAACAGTCTATATGCATCAGCCTTTGGGATTTAGGGATCTCAAACATCTTTACCATGTCTGTTTGTTGAAGAAGTCCTTATAAGGGCTTAAGCAGTCTCCACGGGCTTGGTATACGCGGTTTGCCGACTATATTTCGACTATTGGGTTCACTCACAGCAGGTCGGATAATTCCTTGTTCATATATCATCGTGGTTCGTCCTTTGCCTATATCATGTTATATGTGGATGGTATTATTCTAACTGCCTCTTCCGATGCCTTACGCTAGTCTATCATGACAATGCTCAGCTCTGAGTTTGCTATGAAAGACTTGGGGCCCTTGAGTTATTTTTGGGGATTGCTGTCACTCGTCATGCAGGTGGGTTGTTCTTATCTCAAAGGAAGTATGCAGCTGAGATCATTGAGAGGGCTGGAATGTCATCCTGTAAGTCCACTTCCACTACAATTGATACTAAGCCCAAGCTTAGTGTCGCGGCCGGCGTACCATACGAAGATCCGACCCGCTATCGCAGTCTTGCAAGGGCCCTTTAGTGTCTTACATTCACGAGACCAGATATTACGTATGTTGTCCAACATGTGTTTTATTTATGCATGATCCCAGAGTTGAGCACATGAATGCACTCAAGCGCATCATTCGGTATATTCAGGGTACACTTGACTATGGTTTGCATTTATATCCTTCCTCGATGTCCACACTGGTCTCGTATACGGATGCTGATTGGGGTGGCTGTCCAAACACACCAGACGGTCTACATCTGGCTATTGTATGTTTCTTGGCAATAACCTGGTTTCATGGTATGTGAAATGTCAGTCGACATTGTCCCGATCCAGTGCCGAGGTCGAGTATCGAGGGGTAGCTAATGTGGTCTCAGAATCATGTTGGTTACGTAATTTGCTATTGGAGCTTCATTGTCCTATTCAGAAAGCAACATTGGTGTATTGCGAGAATGTTAGTGCCATCTACCTTTCTGATAATCCGGTTCAACACCAGCGTACTAAACATATCGAGATGGACATTCACTTTGTCCGCGAAAAGGTTACTCGTGGTCAGGTCCGCGTCTGCCATGTCCCGTCTAGGTATCAAATTGCCGACATCTTTACAAAGGGTCTTCCCTCGGTCCTCTTTGACGATTTTAGGGACAATCTCAGCGTTCGAAAACCGTCCGCTATGACTACGGGGGTGTGTTAAATATACCAAGTATACATACGATATACACGTTATGCACGTGTATATCCTATGTATACTTGGTCTCGGCTTTCCTCGGATATTGTTGTACACAAGTTTGTATAGTTGTAGTGTACCTTAATTAGTCTTGTACTCTTACCATAATTGTATAGTTAATCTCCATGTAGAATAAGGTTTTAGGAGTAAAATAGGAATATGATTCTCCTATTATGGAAATATGTAAATTGTATATATAGTCTTTCAATTAATGTAAATAATCAAGTGATTAATTCTTTCAGTTCTATAGGCAAGTTCATAATATATAGATTAAAAAGAGAAAAGAATATCATAATTTAAAATTAAAAGAGACAACAGTTGATAATTTAGAGGATAAAATAAGTATTTAAAATTTTCAATTAAAATAAAAGGGAGAGAATATCCTATTGTTCAAAGTTGTGGGTGGATTTTCAAAGCAAAGTTAGAGGAGGAAAATAATATTCACCCCGTAAATAATGAATGGTCAATAAGTGAATGTATATATAGCAAGCATATAGAAACTAACCTAATACTACGCAGGCTCATCAAACAACGTTTTTAGTTTTTTTCCGGATTTGGCCCGAATTGTTCGGTAAATTCTCACGCGTTACCTAGATTAATTTACGCGTTTTGTATGCAAATATGAAAAGGGAAATCATTGTTGTGAAAATATAGCAAGCAACATCCCGTGATATTCGTTTCACCTAATGTTGTTTTTATATAAAAATGGCTGCAAGTTGCAATAAAAACACCACAAAAATTCATTTCTATTCGCATTATTCGTGGAATTAGAGGGATTTGATTTACGAGGTAAGACATTCACAGGGTTCAAGGAAATATTATTTTTTTTTCATCAAAAAAGAAAGTTGGAAAATTTTCTCAACTTTAATGTTTCTATTTGAAGATCAAAAACAAATTAATGTTGCTATTCTTCATTATAAGTTTTAATATGTTGTTTCAGTTCATACTCGTGTGATTATAAGAGGTGAATTGGATTCCTTTCTGTTTTCTGGGTTTTTAATGTTTTTGTTCTTTGGAACTATCAGAAAATAACTAATTTATTAGGGACGTTCCCTTGGAATTTGGCTAGTCAGTAAGGGATTTCCAACGGAAAAGCCATCGGAAATGTTACAGACAAGCCAAATTTTGACAGATTTTATCAGAAATTAGCGATCTTTTAATAGTAAAATAATGTTATTTACATCAATTAAACAAGCGTTTAAGTTATATCATGTCACTAAAATATCTATGGATAAGCATCCTTAAAATATGAAATTCGTAATCTTGAAAATAAGACAAGTTACTTGTTATAGTAGTTAAAATGACCTGATGGTGTAAAAATTCATTACATTGACCGTGTATAAGTTACTTAAACTTATTAAACATTAATAGGCTAATGCATATTGTTCTTAAATATAATTACATTTTTTTGCATATTTTATCATCATTTTTATAGATTTTATTAAAGTCTCTCACGAAAGATTTCCTTAATTGTTTGTAGAAGCATGGAACATACAAAATTGCAAGGGTTGTGCCTATTCATTTGTTCTCTGATTATGCTAAATGGAAAAACTGTACTTGGATCAAACGGAGATTACATGGTTGATTTAACTGTTCTTGAAAGTGCTGTGTCAAAAGGAGCTGGTAACAATCTTATTTTCTCTTTATATGTACAAGCTATATATATAATTATTTTGCTAATAATGAGGTTAACTTTCATACACTAACCGTGTAAAAGAAGTTCTATGCTATCAGGTCATTGTATGTGTATATATATAAAAGTTGAATCCCCTGATTATTACGTAACGATATTATATGTAATTAGGGGCGAATGAGCGGTTTTGGCTAAATTTGAATGAATCAAGATGAATTCAGTCAATTAATGAGTTATTAAAGATAAGAAGAGCGACCCAAAAAGGAAAAGAAGAGTATGATGGGCAGCGGCTCACCGATAATAAGAATCATGTCCACAAGTTAGTTGGTTTAAGATGGGCTGAGTCAAAATGAACTAAATAATAATAGGTCATCTCCCAGACTCGCTCAACTCTTTGTAGTATTTGTTCTATTTCTTATAATTTGTTAATTACCAAACAAAACAAAAGGAAATTCTTCATTATTATAGCTATATAACATATGAAATTAAAAAGTATTTTAAAAATATTTTGATAAAATTTTCCATAGGTCAATTTGGATATCATATTTGGCACAAATCAACCTACTTTTAGATATGCTAAATTTAGGCGGATTTACTTGGATATGCAAAATTTAGGAGGATCAAGATGGACTGAGTTAGTAAATAAGAGTCATTAACCTGTCAAAACTAGAATGATATTGTAAAAAATAGATCTTGCGCCTAACTCAACCTCAAAAGCTAGCTTGTATGGTGATGATTGTCCAAGTCCATATAAGGAGTCCATGTAACCATTCCATTTTTGGGACTCTTAACACTCCCTCGCACGCCCAAACCTCGTTAACTGGAGCGTGAACAATATAATTTGGGGGCCCAACATCGGTGAATAAAGAATTGGAATGAGTCTGACTCTGATACCATGTAAATAATGAATTTTGAGTCTAACTCAACCCCAAAAACTAGCTTGTACGGTGATGATTGTTCAAGTTCATATAAAGAGTCTATGTTTCCATTCCATTTCCAATGTGGTACTCATGAACTAATCATATTTTTATATGTTAATGGCACCCCATATACAATGAGTCTAACTACATAGGTGTTTATGATATTATATTCCGTTCTTCTATGCTTCTAGTTTGCTTGGATGGGAGTCCGCCAGCGTACTATTATGACAAGGGACATGGAGAAGGGGCTAATAATTGGATTATCTACTTTAGGGTAAGAGCTATAAAAATATTAGTTTGTTAATAAACTTGAAGCATTTACATAGTTTTCTCACTTTAATTTTTATTTATCAAAATTAAATGTAACTTTGATTTTCGGATTTAGGGAGGAGAATGGTGCTATAACGTGACAAATTGTCTTGATCGTACAAAGACAGAAAAAGGTTCCTCCAAACTTGCTCTAAAGCAAAGATCGTTTTATGGAATACTTAGCAACAAGAAAACAGTGAATTCAGGTAAAATATATTTTGGTACTTAGGATCTTATCAGTCATGCTATTATTTCTAAATGTTCACATAAAATTTATATTATTTTATATTTAAAAATTGTAGATTTCTACAATTGGAATAGAGTCATGGTTATTTATTGCGATGGATCGTCATTCACTGGAGAAGTTGAAGAAGTTGACCCGGTACACAATCTTTAAGCTAACGTTTTTTTTGTTATTGCATATTTTAACAATTTAAAAAAATTAGGAGTATATAGTGTTTATTTTTTCATAACTTAAAATTTATCCAAAACGTTAATCGATGAAATCAGAAAAACATTGTTGGTTATTATTCACCACCTTACTTTGGAAATGCATAATTATCTACAAGTATATTAACTATGCATATTTTTCAGGCTACTAATCTTCATTTTAGAGGCGCAAGAATTTTTCTTGCCTTGATCGAGCATTTCTTGGCGGAAGGAATGAAGAATGCAAAAAATGTATGTCTCTAAAGTACCAAATTGAATTATGTAATCATCTGATTACACCGTTAGAGAAAATACATATTTAATTATTTAATTATATTATGTCTCAACATTACACCACAACACATAAGTACATAAAGTATTTTGGGAAAGTCACACATTTGGCCACTCAGCTAATAATATTTACTGCCGCTAACCAATATACATATGCTATACATTAGT
The DNA here is from genome assembly GCA_029783415.1 of Anisodus acutangulus. Lineage (NCBI taxonomy): Eukaryota > Viridiplantae > Streptophyta > Magnoliopsida > Solanales > Solanaceae > Anisodus > Anisodus acutangulus. The sequence continues at coordinate 7,109,523 of CM056505.1, read as the reverse complement.
TATACACGACTACACACACATATATATACACATCTATTTCATAGATATTATATATCTGACAATTATACATGTACTTAAGTTAATTTTTGAAGCATTTTTCAAGTGTTGTTAAGCTGTTTTAATCTTGTTTGGCAGGCCATTCTCACAGGTGGTTCAGCTGGAGGACTGCCTGCTTTAATCCACTGTGATCGTTTTAGAGCTCTTCTTCCTAACTCTGCTAGAGTAAAGTGTCTTGCTGATGGTAGTTACTTTCTCGACAGGTAAGAATTAACCTAAGAGTCAGTAATATACACTAACATTTTAAATTTTTTAACACAATTAGTTCAATTGAGCTTGATATTGGAGGTTCTTCAATGTTTTGGTTGTCATTTTAGACTTGCTATAAAATAAGTTATATTTTGTAGGTTAACTTAACCAGATATCAGCGATATAACTAGTATTTTCACAAAGAGAATTCGAAATATAAAAAAATAATTATATAAAATATGAGATAATTCAACATCTACTATATATACATAAAAATAATTTAATTTTGACCTTGTATGTACAATGTAATTTTTCACCAAATGAAAGTCAGGTGACCCCCTTGACTAGTAGATGAGTTACAATGTTGTTAATTTGTGTAACAGGAAAAACAAGAAGGAAATGACATTCATGGAAACTGTCAATGAAGGACTTATCAACTTACATGTAGAATTCCTCTTCCATTTTTTCTATCATCCATCCATCCATCCTTACAAACATTCAATATTTAATTTGTTTTTTATGAAATTTTATTTATGATATAATTTTTTTTTTATCAAGTGCAGCATTCAGCCAAGATGTTGCCATCATCCTGCACTTCAAAAATGAATCCATCCTTGGTAATAATTCATTGCTATTAAATCAAGGATTTTACCCAATTGTCATTTGAAACTAATGTTTAATGTTTAATGAATTTGCAGTGCCTTTTTCCACAATATTTTCAAGAAGGAATCAAGACACCCTTTTTCATAGTCAACTCAATGTTTGACTCATTTCAGGTCAACATAATTCTCCATTAAGTTCATGATTTTTTGATAGCTAAGTCCCTTAATAGAAAGTTTTCAATTTCCAATTATGTAAATTATTTATCTAACAGGTCTGATTATTTTTGTTTGATTTTTCATTTTGGCAATATGACACTTTGTACAACTCTTATATATCATGCCCTGAATATAAAACTTACGAAGAAACTTGAAGGAAAACGCCCTAATATTTTTTCAGGATTTTTGCACAAATAATCGGCCAGATTCACTGTATATTTTACTAGCATATATACATAGATTATACATATCTTATATACGGTTATACACTATTACACATGAATTATACATATATTATATATCTGCCGACCGCTATTTTTAGTTTAAGCTGTTGGGTAAGCGTTCTTTAGGTTAATTCTTCAAAAGAGTTTACTTTATGTTTCTTGACCTGGATTAACAATTGTTTATCTTCAATTATTTCCAGATAAACAAGACACTTCCTGGTTATTATGAAGACCTATTTAACAATACATGCTCATCTTGTGTTGTTAAAAATTTACAAGGTTAGTGATGCAAGTTCAAGACCAAATTTCGTAATATATTTATTGAAGAATTATCTACGCCCAAGTCAAATTTGGATTTAATTCATTATTATGAATTACATATGTAAAATCCATGAAATTCGAAAATTTTATACAAGTGTTGTTGTTTTATTTCAGATTTCAAACATGAATTTTTAAGTGCATTACCCAAACAAAGTCACTCTTCATCAAGAGGAATGTTTATTGACTCTTGCTTGATTCATGCCCATATAACAAGTAGCGTTGGTTGGAATGGGTTCTCAGTACATAATAAGGTAACTCAACTTTAACTTTAGCTTAAGCTAAAAAGATATTCAATTTTAGGTGTTGATTTGAGGTTTTTCATTCTGTATTCTATATAAAATATGGTTGCACTTCACCATTTATATTTGTCATTAAACGTCATAATTTAAAAAAATAAACAGTTTAATACTATATATCTTCACTCACTATAAATAGGGCAAATGACACTCATCCCTATTAGTTGTATCCCGATTACCCGCATTTGTTATTCCTGCATTCGAAAAAGACGGAATACGCACTATGTTGCCTAGGCTAGTCTCCACTTGTAATGACTCTTAAACATTAAGCGACAGTCCGGTGCACTAAACTTCCGCTATGCGCGGGGTCCGGGGAAAGGCCGGACCACAAGGGTCTATTGTACACAAGAGGTTGTTTCCATGGCTTGAACTCATGACCTCCTAGTCACATGGCAACAACTTTACCAATTACTCCAAGACTCCCATACTTTCCTTAATATACAACTATGTCCACTGTTTTGCTGCCCTAGTACCGTGACTGGCCTGGACGAGTTGGGCCATTTGGGCCGCCTCTGCTGGGCTGCCACTGCTCTACTGCTGGGCCGCCACTGTTCACTGCTTTGTATACCTGTGATATATACTGCTGTATATTCAATGTATATCACAGGTATATTACCTTTGTTTAACTATTATTAATGAATATAGTCTTTATTACCAAAAAAAATCCCTATTAGGGTCATAGGCGAAGCGAGGATATTAAGTATATGGATTCAGAATTCTAGTTTGTTTAAAAAAATTATTGGGTTGTAAACTAATATATAATTTATAATATTCAATAACTTTTTAAGACAAATACATAGTTTAGAACAAACCTACTTGATTTGTCTGAATTCGTAACTAGTATTCTAGCTCTGGCTAGGGTGGAGAGGCATGTCAGAATCATTTGACCTATTTATTTTTAACCTTATGATCAATTTCGAATACTCTTTGTTGTTACATTAGAATCTTCCCTTGTATTAAGAAATTTCAACAGTTTATATATAACAAAAGATGTCGTCTTTATATCATATTTGCCCAATGTAATTTTCCGGCGAAAAGAATTCAATTGCATTCCCTTGCTGAAATCTAGCTAGCTCCAGCCATGCTATCAGATCAAGTAAATGTCATGTAAAAAGCAATCACAATTATATGTAACAGTTTATTTATAAGTTATAACAGTAAATTTGATAACCTGGAAAAAAAAAAAGGTAAGCAACTTATTTTAACTAGTTAAACTACACTATTAATGTAAATATTTTTGTACAGTATAGATGTCTAAATTGTGTATGTGTGTATTTTATTTTTTCTGCAGACAGTTGCAGAGGCATTTAGCGACTGGTACTTCGACCGGAGTCCTGTACAACTGATAGACAAGCCGGACTTGCCACTAAATTGTTACAAATTCCCCTCAGTTACAAACTTTTGCCACTAGAATATCCAGAAATTAAAGTTGCTTAAGAAAAAGAAGAAAAGTGATAATCTTCTACCTTTTAACAAAATCTCAAATCAAATGTATTATTTCAGAAGAAGTAATTGATTTATATATGCATTTCATTTTGTGAACTTTTGTTTATTTCTTAATCGTGTCCCAACATGACGATTTAGCAATTAATTATATTAAAGATTATTCAGAAATTCGTAAAGACTTCCTGAATATATATAGCGAGCACTACCTCAAAATTGTGAATGTCCTATCGGAATTTGACTGGTAGGTAAGGGATGTCCGACGGAAAATGCGTCAGAAATATTAACGATGAACCAAATTATGATGGATTTCGTTGGAAATTAGTAATTTTCTTGATAGCGCAGGGTAAAACATTCTTTGGGACAATACTAATAGAATATTTCTCAATAATCTTTCATTAATTTTATTAATTGTATATCTCCTATTTTAGATAGAATTATAATCCTTTTGTAATTAGGTTAATTAGTTACCTAGTTTGTATCAAAGTAAATATTCTTGTAACCTTATATATATTGTAAATCATTCACCAATAAAATCAAGGAACATATTCATTTATGGTATCAGTAGCCTAAAACTACAAACCCTAACCTAGCCGCTGATACTCATTCTCGACCGCCACCTTTTTTTCCACGTCGGCACCTAGCCCACGCCGGAACCCTAGCCCTGACCTCTCTCGGCCGCCCCCTCTTTTCCCCACGACGGAACCCTAGTTTTTCAGGCCATTCTCCCTCCCTCTTCCTCATAAATTTTCTCTTCCATGGATCACAAAACCAAATTTCATTCGGCACTTGCCGTAAACAACATTATAAAGCTTCATCCCTGTGACTCTTGAAATGGAAAACGGTCAATACTCCTCGTGGGCGGAGCTTTTTAAGATCCATTGTCGTGTTTACAAAGTTATCGACCATATCATCTCTCCCACACCGAAGTTCACAGACGTACCATCGGTTCGACTTCTGATGATGCACTCTGGTCTCGTTTGGACGCAGTCATCCTCCTGTGGATATACGACATGATATCTAATGATCTGTTCCACACCATTATTGAGACCGATGCCACTGCCAGCCAAATGTTCACGTTTGGACAATATTTTCCACGACAACAAAACTCAACGAGCGTTATAACTTGAAAATCAGTTCAAGGACGTTTATCAGGACGATTTCCCAAATGTGTCTGCCTATTGTCAAGAATTCAAGATGTTTACCGACCAACTCTCCAACGTCGGTGCACCAGTCACTAATCAGTGATTGGTGGTGCAACTTATTGCAGGTTTGAACGAATCCTATGACGACGTTGCCACCATCATTCAACAATGCATGTCGTTACCTCAGTTTTATGAGTCCCATTTGAAGCTTATCCATGAGGAAACCCGAAAAATCAAGCGCAGCACCACTCGGGCCAGCATTGCTGACACCGCCCTCACCACCACCATCGGGCCCTCCGTCGACTGTAGGCCCTCCCGATCCGACAACTAGAACTGTCGGCCAGAGGACCCGCAACAGTTCGCTTCCTTCCGTAACAACCAGCGGAGCAGGAAGTCCGATAAGGACCACAACGGAAGAAATTTCGGCAACAACGGAGGCGTGAAGGGGAAGTCCCCGCCGGCCAAAAACAGCCAGCAACGACCGCGGCAGAGGCAGCAGCCTCCGCCGTGGGCCATGTGGGCCCCATCATCATGGGCCTCCCCTCCTTACCCATTTACAACATCCTCGTGGACTCCACCTGAGAACCGACATGCCCAACCTGACATACTTAGCCAACGTCCACAACAGGCCTACACAACACAACCCCCCCCCCCCCCCGCGCCATCGACTTGTGCACCGACTGACATTGAGGCAACTATGAGCACAATGTCACTCAACACTCCAAACGAAAATTGGTATATGGACACAAGCGCCATATCTCACATGACGACATCACAAGGTACTCTCTTGTCTTATTCCAATTTAAGTAATTTAAATCGAAATATTATTGTTGGTAGTGGACAAGGAATTCCCATCCATGGTTATGGTCATTCCCTATCCCCACCACATCCACCACTAATCTTAATAAATGTCCTCCATGCCCCTAAACTCATTAAGAATATAATCTTCGTGCGACGTTTCACAACTGACAATTGGGTTTCCCTTAACTCTGATCCTTTTGGTTTTATTATAAAGGATTTTACGACAGGGAAAAAAATAATGAGATGTGATAGCACTAGAGATCACTACCCTATTTCAAACGTCGTGAACAATCCAACCTCAGTTCCCTCAACCTTTGTTGCTCTTTGGTCTTCCTTATGACATTCTAGATTAGGACATCTGAGAAACTCTATTTTATGCTCCGTTAAGAAAAATAATTTTATTAATTGCAACTGTATTTCTAGGACTCTTACATGTAAATATTGTATTTTGGGAAACATGTCAAATTACCATTTTCTGCATCCACAAATTGTACTTTAATGCCTTTCGATATCATACATAGTGATTTGTGGACATCCCCTATTTTGAGTACGCCTGTCCGTCGATATTATGTGTTGTTTTTGGATGATTATTTCAACTTTCTATGGACTTTTCCAATTGAAAATAAATTTCAGGTCTTCCCCATATTTTCTTCATTTAGTGTTTTCGTAAAAACACAATTTAAAAAGAGCATTAAATGAATTCAATGTGACAATGGCAGGGAATTCGATAATAACCAATTCAAATAGTTTTGCTCCAAAAATGATCTTACCTTCCGTTTTTCCTCCCTTAAACATCCTCCCAAAATGGTAAAGCCGAACGAAAAATCCAAACCATAAACAACCTCATTTGTGCCCTACTTGCTCACGCCTCAATTCTCACTCAATTCTGGCATTACGCACTCTCCATGTCCACCTATCTCCTAAACATTATCCCAAACAAATCTCTAGCTCAAAGGTCTCCCACCCAAGTTATGTTTCGTATGAACCCCTCCTACCAACACTTGCATATTTTTGGATGTCTTTATTACCCTCACCATTCGACCACTCACAAACTCCAACCCCGATCTTCCCCGTGTGTATTTCTGGGTTACCCTTCCAATCATTGTGGTCACTCTGTTATGACTTGTGGAGCCGTAAAATTATTATTTGTTTCAAACTTTGTGAAGAACTCCATTCAATCTCTCCCTCGTTACGAACAAATCATGTCATGTCCTATTTGATGAGTCTCAATCCCCCTTTGCCTCTCTACACTCGCCACCTCGACATTTCTACGACTTCCTAGATGATAGCCTAAACCCTCTTCTAATTCACCATTTACATAGTCCGCCGTCCCAGACCCCGGCACCCGCCACCACCTCGACCATTCCGGGACTATTGAATTTGATCCATTTGGTTTCTCTATGAAGGATTTCAAGACGGGGAGTCCTCTCATGAGGTGTGATTATAGGGGAGATATTTATCCTATCACACCTAGTTCCGGTCCATCGAGTCAAGCCTTGCCATCAGCATTTGCAGCCCTTTCTCCTTCTTTGTGGCATGCTCGTCTTGGTCATCCGGGGTCGTCTATTTTTTCGTCATTAGATAAAACTAAGTTTATTTCCTATAAGGTTACGCGTAGTACTCCAAATTATCAGTCTTGTTCTTTAGGAAAAATTGTTAGGTTGCCATTTGTAGACTCAAAATCTCATACTTTAATGTCATTTGATATTATTCATATCGACTTATGGACGTCTCCTGTTCTTAGTTCTTTGAGTCATCGGTATTATGTTCTTTTTTTGGATGATTATTCTAAGTTTTTATGGACTTTTCCAATGGCGAAAAAATCTTAAGTTTTTTCCATCTTCTTGAAATTTAGAGCATTCATTAAAACTCAATTCGAACGGAAAATAAAAAATATTCAGTGTGATATGACAAAGAATATGACACTGGGTTGTTTCGGGAATTATGTGTTAATAATGGGATCAATTTTTATTTTTCTTGTCCTCATACGTCTTCACAAAATGGGAAAGCCGAACGCAAAATCGTACCATAAATAACATTGTCCGAACTTTATTGATTCATGCTTCCGTACCCCCGTCTTTTTCGCATCATGCTCTACAAATGGCTACATATATCCTTAACATTCTTCCTTCCAAAGGTTTGACGTATTCTTCCCCCCTACAAATTTTATATAATAAAACACCTTCGTATTCCCATCTTAGGGACTTTGGGTGCTTGTGTTATCCATTATTTCCATCCACCCCAATTAACAAACTTCAGGTCCGGTCTACTCCGTGTGTGTTTTTAGGTTTTTTGTCTAATCATCGTGGTTATAAATGTTTTGATTTATCCTCTAATAAGATTATTATTAATCGCCATATCATTTTTTATGAATCCAAGTTTCCGTTTACTAAGATTAGTAATCTGGGCCTAGTTCATCTAATATTTTGGATGATGGACTTTCCCCGAAACTTATTCACTATTTTTCGGACGTGTCCCGCACCCCAACTCCACCGACGGCCCCACTGTCCGCTGGTCCTCCCCAAACGGCGTCGTTTTCAAATCTGGGTCCAGCAACTGGCATCCATTCTACCCAGTTCTGGACCAGTTCCGGGTAATCTTTCTGGGTCCAGTGTTGGCCCACTTCCTGATTTCAGTTCCCGATTTGGGCCAGCAGGCCCACTGCCTGCTGGCCAGTCCGTCCCGAGTCCCGAAAATTCCCAAAATCCATCCGCCTCTACCCCGAGTCATAGACCAGTCACCCGTAGTCAACATAGGATTTTTAAACCAAAAAATCATTTTAATTTACATTCTGATGTTCTTAAATCACCCTTACCTCATAATCATGTGTCTGCATTAAATGACCCGAATTGGAAAATTGCTATGACCGATGAATATAATGCTCTTATTGATAATAAGATGTGGGAGTTGGTGCCCCGTCCATCTGGTATTAATATTATTAGGTCTATGTGGATTTTTGTTCATAAGGAAAATTCAGATAGTTCATTTGCCTGATATAAGGCGCGGCTTATGGATGATTGTAAGACTCAGTAGGTTGGTGTGGATTGTGGTGAGATATTTAGTCCAGCGGTCAAGCCGGCTACTATTCGCACTATGCTTAGCTTGGCTCTTTCGAAAGCATGGCATATTCATCAGTTAGATGTCAAGAATGCTTCCCTACATGGTGATCTCAAGGAAACAATCTATATGCATCAGCCTTTGGGATTTAGGGATCCCAAACATCCTTACCATGTCTGTTTGTTGAAGAAGTCCTTATATGGGCTTAAGCATTCTCCACGGGTTTGGTATATGCGGTTTGCCGATTATGTTTCGACTATTGGGTTCACTCACAGCAGGTCGGATAATTCCTTGTTCATATATCATCGTGGTTCGTCCTTGGCCTATATCATGTTATATGTGGATGGTATTATTCTAACTGCCTCTTCCGATGCCTTACGCTAGTCTATCATGACAATGCTCAGCTCTGAGTTTGCTATGAAAGACTTGGGGCCCTTGAGTTATTTTTGGGGATTGCTGTCACTCGTCATGCAGGTGGGTTGTTCTTATCTCAAAGGAAGTATGCAGCTGAGATCATTGAGAGGGCTGGAATGTCATCATGTAAGTCCACTTCCACTACAGTTGATACTAAGCCCAAGCTTAGTGTTGCGGCCGGCGTACCATACGAGGATCCGACCCGCTATGGCAGTCTTGCAGGGGCCCTTCAGTGTCTTACATTCACGAGACCAGATATTATGTATGTTGTCCAACATGTGTTTTGTTTATGCATGATCCCAGAGTTGAGCACATGAATGCACTCAAGCGCATCATTCGGTATATTCAGGGTAAACTTGACTATGGTTTGCATTTATATCCTTCCTCGATGTCCACACTGGTCTCGTATACGGATGCTGATTGGGGTGGCTGTCCAAACACACCAGACGGTCTACATCTGGCTATTGTATGTTTCTTGGCAATAACCTGGTTTCATGGTATGTGAAACGTCAGTCGACATTGTCCCGATCCACTGCCGAGGTCGAGTATCGAGGGGTAGCTAATGTGGTCTCGGAATCATGTTGGTTACGTAATTTGCTATTGGAGCTTCATTGTCCTATTCAGAAAGCAACATTGGTGTATTGCGAGAATGTTAGTGCCATCTACCTTTCTGATAATCCGGTTCAGCACCAGCGTACTAAACATATCGAGATGGACATTCACTTTGTCCGCGAAAAGGTTGCTCGTGCTCAGGTCCGCGTCTGTCATGTCCCGTCTAGGTATCAAATTGCCGACATCTTTACAAAGGGTCTTCCCTCGATCCTTTTTGACGATTTTAGGGACAATCTCAGCGTTCAAAAACCGTCCGCTATGACTACGGGGTGTGTTAAATATACCAAGTATACATACGATATACACGTTATGCACGTGTGTATCCTATGTATACTTGGTCTCGGCTTCCCTCGGATATTGTTGTACACAAGTTTGTATAGTTGTAGTGTACCTTAATTAGTCTTGCACTCTTACCATAATTGTATAGTTAATCTCCATGTAGAATAAGGTTTTAGGAGTAGAATAGGAATATGATTCTCCTATTATGGAAATATGTAAATTGTATATATAGTCTTTCACATAATGTAAATAATCAAGGGATTAATTCTTTCAGTTCTATAGGCAAGTTCATAATATATAGATTAAAAAGAGAAAAGAATATCATAATTTAAAATTAAAAGAGACAATAGTTGATAATTTAGAGGATAAAATAAGTATTTAAAATTTTCAATTAAAATAAAAGGGAGAGAATATCCTATTGTTCAAAGTTGTGGGTGGATTTTCAAAGCAAAGTTAGAGGAGGAAAATAATATTCACCCCGTAAATACTAAATGGTCAATAAGTGAATGTATATATAGCAAGCATATAGAAACTAACCTAATACTACGCAGGCTCATCAAACAACGTTTTTAGTTTTTTTCCGGATTTGGCCCGAACTGTTCGGTAAATTCTCACGCGTTACCTAGATTAATTTACGCGTTTTGTATGCAAATATGAAAAGGGAAATCATTGTTGCGAAAATATAGCAAGCAACATCCCGTGATATTCGTTTCACCTAATGTTGTTTTTATATAAAAATGGCTGCAAGTTGCAATAAAAACACCACAAAAATTCATTTCTATTCGCATTATTCGTGGAATTAGAGGGATTTGATTTACGAGGTAAGACATTCACAGGGTTCAAGGAAATATTTTTTTTTTCATCAAAAAAGAACGTTGGAAAACTTTCTCAACTTTAATGTTTCTATTTGAAGATCAAAAACAAATTAATGTTGCTATTCTTCATTATAAAGTTTTAATATGTTGTTTCAGTTCATACTCGTGTGATTATAAAAGGTGAATTGGATTCCTTTCTGTTTTCTGGATTTTTAATGTTTTTGTTCTTTGGAACTATCAGAAAATAACTAATTTACTAGGGGCGTTTCCTTGGAATTTGGCTAGTCAGTAAGGGATTTTCAACGGAAAAGCCATCGGAAATGTTACAGACGAGCCAAATTTTGACAGATTTTATCAGAAATTAGCGATCTTTTAATAGTGAAATAATGTTATTTACATCAATTAAACAAGAGTTTAAGTTATACCATGTCACTAAAATATCTATGGATAAGCATCCTTAAAATATGAAATTCGTAATCTTGAAAATAAGACAAGTTACTTGTTATAGTAGTTAAAATGACCTGATGGGGTAAAAATTCATTACATTGACCGTGTATAAGTTACTTAAACTTATTAAACATTAATAGGCTAATGCATATTGTTCTTAAATATAATTACATTTTTTGCATATTTTATCATCATTTTTATAAATTTTATTAAAGTCTCTCACGAAAGATTTCCTTAATTGTTTGTAGAAGCATGGAACATACAAAATTGCAAGGGTTGTGCCTATTCATTTGTTCTCTGATTATGCTAAATGGAAAAACTGTACTTGGATCAAATGGAGATTACATGGTTGATTTAACTATTCTTGAAAGGGCAGTGTCAAAAGGATCTGGTAACAATCTTATTTTCTCTTTATATGTACAAGCTATATATATAATTATTTTGCTAATAATGAGGTTAACTTTCATACACTAACCGTGTAAAAGAAGTTCTATGCTATCAGGTCATTGTATGTGTATATATATAAAAGTTGAATCCCTTGATTATTACGTAACGATATTATATGTAATTAGGGGCGAATGAGCGGTTTAGGCTAAATTTGGATGAATCAAGATGAATTGAGTCAATTAATGAGTTATTATAGATAAGAAGAGCGACCCAAAAAGGGAAAGAAGAGTATGAGGGGCAGCAGCTCACCGATAATAAGAATCATGTCCACAAGTTAGTTGGTTTAAGATGGGCTGAGTCAAGATGAACTAAATAATAATAGGTCATCTCCCAGACTCGCTCAACTCTTTGTAGTATTTGTTCTATTTCTTATAATTTGTTAATTACCAAACAAAACAAAAAGAAATTCTTCATTATTATAGCTATATAACATATGAAATTAAAAAGTATTTTAAAAATATTTTGATAAAATTTTCCATAGGTCAATTTGGATATCATATTTGGCACAAATCAACCTACTTTTAGATATGCTAAATTTAGGCGGATTTACTTGGATATGCAAAATTTAGGAGGATCAAGATGGACTGAGTTAGTAAATAAGAGTCATTAACCTGTCAAAACTAGAATGATATTGTAAAAAATAGATCTTGCGCCTAACTCAACCTCAAAAGCTAGCTTGTATGGTGATGATTGTCCAAGTCCATATAAGGAGTCCATGTAACCATTCCATTTTTGGGACTCTTAACACTCCCTCGCACGCCCAAACCTCGTTAACTGGAGCGTGAACAATATAATTTGGGGGCCCAACATCGATGAATAAAGAATTGGAATGAGTCTGACTCTGATACCATGTAAATAATGAATTTTGAGTCTAACTCAACCCCAAAAACTAGCTTGTACGGTGATGATTGTTCAAGTTCATATAAAGAGTCTATGTTTCCATTCCATTTCCAATGTGGTACTCATGAACTAATCATATTTTTATATGTTAATGGCACCCCATATACAATGAGTCTAACTACATAGGTGTTTATGATATTATATTCCGTTCTTCTATGCTTCTAGTTTGCTTGGATGGGAGTCCACCAGCGTACTATTATGACAAGGGACATGGAGAAGGGGCTAATAATTGGATTATCTACTTTAGGGTAAGAGCTATAAAAATATTAGTTTGTTAATAAACTTGAAGCATTTACATAGTTTTCTCACTTTAATTTTTATTTATCAAAATTAAATGTAACTTTGATTTTCGGATTTAGGGAGGAGAATGGTGCTATAACGTGACAAATTGTCTTGATCGTACAAAGACAGAAAAAGGTTCCTCCAAACTTGCTCTAAAGCAAAGATCGTTTTATGGAATACTTAGCAACAAGAAAACAGTGAATTCAGGTAAAATATATTTTGGTACTTAGGATCTTATCAGTCATGCTATTATTTCTAACTGTTCACATTAAATTTATATTATTTTATATTTAAAAATTGTAGATTTCTACAATTGGAATATAGTCATGGTTATTTATTGCGATGGATCGTCATTCACTGGAGAAGTTGAAGAAGTTGACCCGGTACACAATCTTTACGCTCACATTTTATTTGTTGTTGCATATTTTAACAATTTAAAAAAATTAGGAGTATATAGTGTTTACTTTTTCATAACTTAAAATTTATCCAAAACGTTAATCGATGAAATCAGAAAAACATTGTTGGTTATTATTCACCACCTTGCTTTGGAAATGCATAATTATCTACAAGTATATTAACTATGCATATTTTTCAGGCTACTAATCTTCATTTTAGAGGCGCAAGAATTTTTCTTGCCTTGATCGAGCATTTCTTGGCGGAAGGAATGAAGAATGCCAAAAATGTATGTCTCTAAAGTACCAAATTGAATTATGTAATCATCTGATTACACTGTTAGAGAAAATACATATTTAATTATTTAATTATATTATGTCTCAACATTACACCACAACACATAAATACATAAAGTATTTTGGGAAAGTCACACATTTGGCCACTCAGCTAATAATATTTACTGTCGCTAACCAATATACATATGCTATACATTAGTTATACACGACTACACACATATATATACACACATCTATTTCATAGATATTATATATCTGACAATTATACATGTACTTAAGTTAATTTTTGAAGCGTTTTTCAAGTGTTGTTAAGCTGTTTTAATCTTGTTTGGCAGGCCATTCTCACAGGTGGTTCAGCTGGAGGACTGCCTGCTTTAATCCACTGTGATCGTTTTAGAGCTCTTCTTCCTAACTATGCTAGAGTAAAGTGTCTTGCTGATGGTAGTTACTTTCTCGACAGGTAAGAATTAACCTAAGAGTCAGTAATATACACTAACATTTTAATTTTTTTTTAACACAATTAGTTCAATTGAGCTTGATATGGCAGGTTCTTCAATGTTTTGGTTGTCATTTTGGACTTGCTATAAAATAAGTTATATTTTGTAGGTTAACTTAACCAGATATCAGCGATATAACTAGTATTTTCACAAATAGAATTCGAAATATAAAAAAATAATTATATACAAAATGAGACAATTCAACATCTATTATATACACATAAAAATAATTTAATTTTGACCTTGCATGTACAATGTAATTTTTCGCCAAATGAAATTCAGGTGACCCCCTTGACTAGTAGATGAGTTACAATGTTGTTAATTTGTGTAACAGGAAAAACAAGAAGGAAATGACATTCATGGAAACTGTCAATGAAGGACTTATCAACTTACATGTAGAATTCCTCTTCCATTTTTTCTACCATCCATCCTTACAAACATTCAATATTTAATTTGTTTTTTATGAAATTTTATTTATGATATAATTTTTTTTAATCAAGTGAAGCATTCAGCCAAGATGTTGCCATCATCCTGCACTTCAAAAATGAAACCATCCTTGGTAATAATTCATTGCTGAAAGAAATAATTCCCTTGATTATTTTCATTAATTGAAAGGCTATATATACAAGTTACATATTTCCATAATAGGAAAATCCTATTCCTATTCTACTTCTAAATCCTTATTCTACCATAATTCTAACTATACAATTATGGTAAGTGTATAACACTGATTAAGGTAACTTTTACATTACAATATACTACAAATATATATATCATATATACAATATCCTATTGTCACTTGGATCTGCAGCACTGGCCGAGAGGCCCACTGCCTAGGCCCAATTCTTGTCAACCAAATCTGCTGGACTGGCCGAGAGGCCCATCGCCGCACACCGCCGCCTACCCATCGCTTTGTATACCTGTGATATACTGTTGTATATTCAGTGTATATCACAGGTATATGACCTCTGTTTAACACACCCCCGCAGTCATAGTGGGTGGTCTTCGAACGCTGAGATTGTCCCTAAAATCTTTAAAGAGAACCGCTGGTTGACCCTTTGTAAAGATGTCTGCAATTTGATAACGAGACGGGACATGGCATACGCGAACGTGACCCTTTGCAACCTTCTCACGGACAAAGTGAATGTCCATTTCGATATGCCTGGTGTGTTGGTGTTGAACTGGGTTACCTGAAAGGTAGATGGCACTAATGTTAGCGCAATATACCAAGGTTGCCTTCTGAATGGGACAATGAAGCTCCAAAAGCAAATTATGTAGCCAACATGATTCGGAGACCACATTCGCTACCCCTCGATATTCTGCCTCTGCACTTGAGCGTGATAGCGTTGCCTGACGCTTTGCCGACCAGGAGACCAAGTTGTTGCCAAGGAACATACAGTAGCCAGAAGTTGACCGTCTGGTATCGGGACAACCACCCCAATCAGTATCCGTGTAAGAGACAAGTGTGGATGTAGATGAAGGATACAAGTGCAACCCATAGTCCAGTGTCCCTTGAATATACCGAATGATGCATTTGATTGCATTCATGTGCTCAACCCTGGGATCATGCATGAATAAACTCACTTGCTGAACCGCATACGTAATATCCGGTCTAGTAAAGTTAAGATATTGGAGGGCCCCTGCCAGACTGCGATAGCGGGTCGGGTCCTCTTATGGTGCACCTGTTGCGGCACTTAGCTTTGGGTTTGCATCAACTGGCGTGGAAGTGGACTTACAGGATGACATCCCATCCCTCTCTATGATCTCAGCAGCATACTTTCGTTGAGACAAAAACAAGCCACCTGAATGACGCTTGACGGCAATCCCCAAAAAATAACTCAAAGGCCCTAAGTCTTTCATAGCAAACTCAGAACTGAGCATGGTCATGATAGACTGGCGCAAGGCATCGGAAGAGGCAGTCAAGATGATATCATCCACATACAACAAAATGTAGGCCAATGACGAACCACGGCGGTAGATGAACAAAGAATTATCTGACCTGCTGTGAGTGAACCCAATAGTGGAATCAAAGTCAGCAAATCATGTATACCAGGCCCGTGGAGACTGCTTAAGCCCATATAATGATTTCTTCAACAAACAGACATGATGAGGGCGGTTGGGATCCCTGAAACCCAACGGTTGATGCATATAGACTGTTTCCTTGAGATCACCATGTAGAAAAGCATTCTTGACATCCAACTGATGAATTGGCCAAGTCTTTGAAAGAGCCAAGCTAAGCACAATGCGAATGGTAGCCGGTTTGACCACCGGACTAAACGTCTCACCACAATCAATTCCAACCTGCTGAGTCTTACCATCACCAACAAGTCGCGCCTTATGTCAAAGGACCCATCTGAATTCTCCTTATGAGCAAAAATCCACATAGACCTGATAACATTAATACTATATGGACGGGGCACCAACTCCCATGTCTTATTATCAATAAGAGCATTATATTCATCAGTCATAGGAATTTTCCAATTAGGGTCATTTAATGCGGACACAGAATTGCGGGGCAATGGGGATTTAGAGACATCAGAATGTAAATTAAAATATCTTTTAGGTGTAAATATGCCCCGCTGACTACGAGTGACCGGTCTATGACTCGAGGAGGAAGTGAGGGAATTTTGGGAATTTTCTGGGGTCGGGACAGACGGGCCAGCAGGCAGTGGGCCTGCTGGCCCAAATCGGTAAACTGTGGTGTCGTCTGGATCAGTTCCTGAATTGGGCTGGACAGGCCCAATTGCAGGGACTGTTCCAGAAACTGGAACTGCTGCAGCTGGCGGGACTGTGGGACCAGCGGGCAGTGGGCCCGCTGGAGGATTTTGGGTGCGGGATATGTCCGAAAAATTCCGAATAATATACGGGGATATTTGGTCATCCAAAAAATTATACGACCTAGGCTCGGGAGTATGAACTTTGGTAAAAGGAAATTGGGTTTCATCAAAAATGACATGGCGATTAATTATGATTTTCTTGGAGGATAAATCAAAACACTTATAACCACGATGATTCGACGGATAACCCAAAAATACACACGGGGTAGACCGAGCCTGAAGTTTGTTAATTGTGGTGGATGGGAATAACGTATTACACAAGCACCCAAAAATTTGAAGATGAGAATAAGAAGGGTTCTTATTATATAGGATTTTGAGGGGGGAAGAATATGTCAGACCTTTAGAAGGAATTATGTTAAGAAGATATGTGGCCATTTGTATAGCATGATGCCAAAAATATGGAGGTATGGAGGCATGAATTAAGAGAGTTCGGACAATGTTATTTATGGAACGAATTTTGCGTTCGGCTTTCCCATTTTGTGAAGATGTATGAGGACACGAAAAACAAAAATTTATCCTATTAGTAGCACAAAATTCCCGAAACTCCCTATTGTCATACTCTTTTCCATTATCACATTGAATATTTTTTATTTCTCTTTCGAATTGAGTACGAATGAACGCTCTAAATTGGATGAAGACGGAAAACACTTATGATTTATTCGCAATTGGAAACGTCCACAAAAATCTAGAATAATCATCTAAAAAGAGAACATAATATCGATGACCCACTGAACTAAGAACAGGAGACGTCCATAAGTCGCTATGAATAATATCAAATGCCATTGAAGTATGAGAATTGGAGTCTACAAATGGCAACTTAACAATTTTCCCTAATGAACAAGACTGACAAAGTGGAGTACGACTCGTACCCTTACAGGAAATAAAGCTATTTTTATCTAAAGCTGATAAAATAGAAGATCTCGGATGACCCAGACGAGCATGCCACATGGAAGGAGAGATGGCAGCAAAGACTGATGGCAAGGCTTGACTCGATGGACTGAAAACAGGCATGATAGGATACAGATCCCCCCTACTATCATACCTCATTAGATGGCTCCCCGTCTTGAAATCCTTCACAGAGAAACCAAAAGGATCAAATTCAACTGAAACCGAATTGTCAGATGTGAACTTTCAGACAGACACTAAATTTTTAATCAATTTAGGAGCGTGTAAAATATTTTTTAAGAGAAGGGGTGGATTGGGGGGAGACAACGTTTTCTGACCATATCCTAGAATTGGAATAGAACTGCCATTACCAACAATTATCCCTCGAGGGGTGCTCAAATTGGAATAAGATGAGAGAGTACCTGATTCAGAAGTCATGTGAGTAGTTGCCCCGGTGTCCATGTACCAATTTGGGTCCGGTTGAGTCAACCCCAACGTGTGCATCGCAGCCTCGATATCAGTGTGAGTGGGGCCTGCTGCATGATGGGCTTGCGGAGGTCGGGGCCCAAGAACTCCTGGCCGTGATGGTGCTGGGCCGTAGCCGCTGGAGTTGCTGATGTTGGGACTCTTGACGGTGGGCCGCCAACTGCTGGGTGTTGGGCTGGGCGTTGGCGACCAACGGCGGCGGAATTCGCTTGATTGTAGGGTCGCCGCCCACGGCCCATCGCCTCAGCCATCGCCAGGCCCCACCGCTGGGCCAGGGGTGGTGGGCCACTGTTCACTGGATGGGACCCACCGCCTGCTTGCTGACCACCGGAACCGCCACTAGAACCGCCGCGTTTGCCCCCGCGGTTTTTGTTATTATTTTTGCGATTATTCTTGCCGCCATTATTATTATGGTTTTGGCCCGAATTATTCACAAAATCCGAAGAACTAGGAGAGGACACCACCATGACGACGGGGCTTGCTCCGGTAGCCGCCTTTTTAGCCAAACCCGCTTCTTCCAAAGTGAGCATGGAGCGGGCTTGATAGAAGTCAGGAATAGGGTTGCTTTGGCGAAAGAGAGTTCCAACCCCATTATAGGCCTCCGAAAGACCGGCAACCAACTGTAGAACTAGACGATTATTCGTTATTGGTGCGCCAACATTACGGAGTTAATCCGCTAACTCCTTTAGTTTCTTGCAATATGCAGAAATGTTCAGAAATTCGTCCATTCGAACGAGAGAGAATTCCTGCTCGAGTGTGACAACACGTGAATGTTGGTTGTCTTGGAATATGTCACGCAATCTATTCCATGCAGCCATAGCCGTGGTATCCGGCTCAATAATCGTCTGTAGAAGGTCCACCGAAATAGTGGCGTAGATCCACCGTAGAACGGTAGCATCAAGTGTAATCCATAACTCAGGATCCTCCGCAGGAAGGGGTCTAGTGGGAGGAATGATGTGATGAAGAACTTGATAAGAGATTGCGTGAATTTTAAACAACTCCGCCCACGTCGCATATTGGACGTTTTCCATCTCAAGGACAATAGGGATACAGCTCTTGATATTGAAAACTGTGAGGGCAGGGTGATAATTGTTCTTAGACATATTTGAAAGAACAAATAAGGAGGGGAAATTTAAGAGAGGTTTTTGAGAGCGGAAGACGAAATTTGGGAGAGAAACCCGAGGGGGGGGTTCTCGGCCGAGAAGGTCAAAAAATTTAGGGAGAGAAATTTTTTTGTAAAACCTAGTCTCTTGATACCATGAAAAAAATAATCCTCTTGATTATTTTCATTAATTGAAAGGCTATATATACAAGTTACATATTTCCATAATAGAAAAATTCTATTCCTATTCTACTTCTAAATCCTTATTCTACCATAATTCTAACTATACAATTATGGTAAGTGTATAACACTAATTAAGGTAACCTTTACATTACAATATACTATAAATATATATACCATATATATAATATCCTATTGTCACTTGGATCTGCAAAGATCGCCGAGAGGCCCACCGCTTAGGCCCAATTCTTGTCAACCAAATCTGGCTGGATCGCCGAGAGGCCCACCGCCGAGGCCCATCACGCCTTGATCCATCGCTTTGTATACCTGTGATATACTGTTGTATATTCAGTGTATATCACAGGTATATGACCTCTGTTTAACAATTGCTATTAAATAAAGGATTTTACCCAATTGTCATTTGAAACTAATGTTTAATGTTTAATGAATTTGCAGTGCCTTTTTCCACAATATTTTCAAGAAGGAATCAAGACACCCTTTTTCATAGTCAACTCAATGTTTGACTCATTTCAGGTCAACATAATTCTCCATTAAGTTCATGATTTTTTTTTTATTGAATTTGATATCTAAGTCCCTTAATAGAAAGTTTTCAATTTCCAATTATGTAAATTATTTATCTAACATGTCTGATTATTTTTGTTTGATTTTTCATTTTGGCAATATGACACTTTGTACAACTCTTATATATCATGCCCTGAATATAAAACTTACAAAGAAACTTGAAGGAAAATGCCCTAATATTTTTCAGGATTTTTGCACAAATAATCAGCCAAATTCACTATATATTTTTACTAGCATATATGCATTGATTATACATATCTTATATACGGTTATACACTATTATACATGAATTATACATATATTATATATCTGCCGACCGTTATTTTTAGTTTAAGCTGTTGGGTAAGCGATTCTTTAGGTTAATTCTTCAAAAGAATTTACTTTATGTTTCTTGACCTGGATTAACAATTGTTTATCTTCAATTATTTTCAGATAAACAAGACACTTCCTGGTTATTATGAAGACCTATTTAACAATACATGCTCATCTTGTGTTGTTAAAAATTTACAAGGTTAGTGATGCAAGTCAAGGCCAAATTTCGTAATATATTTATTGAAGAATTATCTACGCCCAAGTCAAATTTGGATTTAATTCATTATTATGAATTACATATGTAAAATCCATGAAATTCGAAAATTTTATACAAGTGTTGTTGTTTTATTTCAGATTTCAAACATGAATTTTTAAGTGCATTACCCAAACAAAGTCACTCTTCATCAAGAGGAATGTTTATTGACTCTTGCTTGATTCATGCCCATATAACAAGTAGCGTTGGTTGGAATGGGTTCTCAGTACATAATAAGGTAACTCAACTTTAACTTTAGCTTAAGCTAAAAAGAAATTCAATTTTAGGTGTTGATTTGAGGTTTTTCATTCTATATTCTATATAAAATATGGTTGCACTTCACCATTTATATTTGTCATTAAACGTTATAATTTAAAAAAATAAACAGTTTAATACTATATATCTTCACTCACTATAAATAGGGCAAATGACACTCATCCCTATTAGTTGTATCCCGATTACCCGCATTTGTTATTCCTGCATTTGAAAAAGACGGAATACGCACTATGTTGCCTATGCTAGTCTCTACTTGTAATGACTCTTAAACATTAAGCGACAGTCCGGTGCACTAAACTTCCGCTATGCGCGGGGTCCGGAGAAGGGCCGGACCACAAGGGTCTATTGTACACAAGAGGTTGTTTCCACAGCTTGAACCCATGACCTCCTAGTCACATGGCAACAACTTTACCAGTTACTCCAAGACTCCCCTTCACTCTTAAACATTATTAATAAATATAGTCTTTATTACCAAAAAAAATCCCTATTAGGGTCATAGGCGGAGTGAGGATATTAAGTATATGGATTCAGAATTCTAGTTTGTTTAAAAAAATTATTGGGTTGTAAACTAATATATAATTTATAATGTTCAATAACTTTTTAAGACAAATACACAGTTTAGAACAAAACTACTTGATTTGTCTGAATTCGTAACTAGTATTCTAGCTCTGGCTAGGGTGGAGAGGCATGTCAGAATCATTTGACGTATTTATTTTTTTACCTTATGATCAATTTGGAATACTCTTTGTCGTTACATTAGAATCTTCTCTTGTATTAAGAAATTTCAACAGTTTATATATAACAAAAGATGTCGTCTTTATATCATATTTGCCCAATATAATTTTCTGGCGAAAAAGATTCAATTGCATTCCCTTGCTGAAATCTAGCTAGCTCCAACCCTGCTATCAGATCAAGTAAATGTCATGTAAAAAGCAATCACATTTATATGTAACAGTTTATTTATAAGTTATAACAGTAAATTTGATAACCTGAAAAAAAAAAAGGTAAGCAACTTATTTTAACTAGTTAAACTACACTATTAATGTAAATATTTTTGTACAGTATAGATGTCTAAATTGTGTATGTGTGTGTATTTTATTTTTTCTGCAGACAATTGCAGAGGCATTTAGCGACTGGTACTTCGACCGGAGTCCTGTACAACTGATAGACAAGCCGGACTTGCCACTAAATTGTTACAAATTCCCCTCAGTTACAAACTTTTGCCTAAATCCAGAAATTAAAGTTGCTTAAGAAAAAGAAGAAAAGTGATAATCTTCTACCTTTTAACAAAATCTCAAATCAAATGTATTATTTCAGAAGAAGTAATTGATTTATATCTACATTTCATTTTGGGAACTTTTGTTTATTTCTTAATCGTATCCCAACATGTTGATTTAGCAATTAATTATATTAAAGAATATTCAGAAATTCGTAAACTTCCTGAACATATATAGCGAGCACTACCAGAAAATTGTGAATGTCCTATCGGAATTTGACTGGTAGGTAAGGGATGTCCGACGGAAAATACATCATAAATATTAACGATGAACCAAATTATGATGGATTTCGTCGGAAATGAGTAATTTTCTTGATAGCGGAGGGTAAAACATTCTTAAGGACAATACTAATAGAATATTTCTCAATATTCTTTCATTAAATGTATTAATTGTATATTTCATATTTTAGGTAGAATTATAATCCTTTTGTAATTAGGTTAATTAGCTACCTGTTTGTATCAAAGTAAATATTCTTGTAACCTTATATATATTGTAAATCATTCACCAATAAAATCAAGGAACATATTCATTTATTTTGTATCAGTAGCCTAAAACTACAAACCCTACCCTAGCCGCCGATACACCTTCTCGACCGCCACTTTTTTTTCCACGTCGGCACCTAGCACACGCCGGAAGCTAGCCGCTGACCTCTCTCGTGCGCCCCCTCTTTTCCCCACGACGGAACCCTAGCCAGAGAATAACACTGAGAACCAGAATCTCCGCTCTGATGCCATGTTAAGATTGCAGAAATACAAAAGAAACGAAGAACCCTAACTGGGGTTGTTGAGAAAATAGAGAGAAAATCTTTTATTCTGATGAGATTGAAAGAATGAATGCGTCCATAATGACCCAATGATCCTTTTATACAACTGGGCCAAAAATAAACCGAAAACTAAAATTGGGCCACAACAGAAACAAAACTGAAATTATAAAGTGGCCCATATAGAAATACATAAATACATTATAGTGAAAATATCACGTGGGATCCACTACATCTGATTGTGTATTTGAAATTCCAACATTCTTCAAACACATCAAATGATATTCAAAATAGCAAGAGAATTATAACTTTTTTTTTATAGAAACACGTGATGCGATCCATACTCAGCTCGTCCTTGCAAGAAAAAAGCCAGATTTGAAATCATATTTCAAAGTTATGCATTTGGAGAGAAGGCGACAAGAGAAATATGGGAGGATGTAGCCTTCTAATATATACCGATTCATCTGGACTATGTATATATAACACGGAACATAAATATATATGTAAAAATTAATTAAAATTATAATAAATAGTCGATAAGAACCAATGACTTAAATATATAATTAGTTCAATATTAAAAATCTTAAAAATTAAATCAATAAATTTTAATTTTAATTCCGCCTATGAAGAGAAAGGTTAAAGTTTCAACATTGACGTAAATTCCACTTCCACGATCCAAGACGCTTCAACAATTCAATCTACATCAATTTAACTTAAATGTGTCAAATGTCAATTGAATCCAATACATCCAATTAGACTCTTTTTGGCTACTAGCCTTAAGCCACCGATATCCAAATTCTAGTCTAGGTGAAATCTAGACTCACCCATTTAATAATTCACACTTCACTATATATAGGCTACACATGTCATTTATGGTCTTACAAGACTAATTAATACTCTGGATACAAACAAATTATTTTAATAAATTTTTTGTGCTCAAAAATTTTATTATTCCAACATTATATAAGTTTGAAAATGATTTTCACGTTTTTACTTCATAAACAAGATTTATTTGTTCTATAGGCAAGTTCATAATATATAGATTAAAAAGAGAAAAGAATATCATAATTTAAAAGTTAAAAGAGACAATAGTTGATAATTTAGAGGATAAAATAAGTATTTAAAATTTTCAATTAAAATAAAAGGGAGAGAATATCCTATTGTTAAAAGTTAGGGGTTGATTTTCAAAGCAAAGTTAGAGGAGGAAAATAATATTCACCCCGTAAATAATGAATGGTCAATAAGTGAATGTATATATAGCAAGCATATAGAGAACTAACCTAATACTACGCAGGCTCATCAAATATAGCTTTTTAGCTTTCTTTCGGATTTGGCCCGAATTATTCGGCAGATTCCCACACGTTACCTAGATTAATTTACGCGTTTTGTATGCAAATATGAAAAGGGAAATCATTGTTGCGAAAATATAGCAAGCAACATCCCGTGATATTCGTTTCACCTAATGTTGTTTTTATATAAAAATGACTGCAAGTTGCAATAAAAACACCACAAAAATTCATTTCTATTTGCATTATTCGTGGAATTAGAGGGATTTGATTTACGAGGTAAGACATTCACAGGGTTCAAGGAAATATTATTATTTTTTCATCAAAAAAGGAAGTTGGAAAACTTTCTCAACTTTAATGTTGCTATTTGAAGATCAAAAACAAAATAATGTTGCTATTCTTCATTATAAGTTCTAATATGTTGTTTCAGTTCATACTCGTGTGATTATAAGAGGTGAATTGGATTCCTTTCTGTTTTCTGGATTTTTAATGTTTTTGTTCTTTGGAACTACCAGAAAATAACTAATTTACTAGGGACGTTCCCTTGGAATTTGGCTAGTCAGTAAGGGATTTTCAACGGAAAAGCCATCGGAAATGTTACAGACGAGCCAAATTTGACAGATTTTATCAGAAATTAGCGATCTTTTAATAGTGAAATAATGTTATTTACATCAATTAAACAAGAGTTTAAGTTATACCATGTCACTAAAATATCTATGGATAAGCATCCTTAAAATATGAAATTCGTAATCTTAAAAATAAGACAAATTACTTGTTATAGTAGTTAAAATGACCTGATGGTGTAAAAATTCATTACATTGACCGTGTATAAGTTACTTAAACTTATTAAACATTAATAGGCTAATGCATATTGTTCTTAAATATAATTACATTTTTGCATATTTTGTCATCATTTTTATAGTTTTTATTAAAGTGACTCACGAAAGATTTCCTTAATTGTTTGTAGAAGCATGGAACATACAAAATTGCAAGGGTTGTGCCTATTCATTTGTTCTCTGATTATGCTAAATGGAAAAACTGTACTTGGATCAAACGGAGATTACATGGTTGATTTAACTATTCTTGAAAGTGCAGTGTCAAAAGGAGCTGGTAACAATCTTATTTTCTCTTTATATGTACAAGCTATATATATAATTATTTTGCTAATAATGAGGTTAACTTTCATACACTAACAGTGTAAAAGAAGTTCTATGCTATCAGGTCATTGTATGTGTATATATATAAAAGTTGAATCCCTTGATTATTACGTAACGATATTATATGTAATTAGGGGCGAATGATCGGTTTAGGCTAAATTTGGATGAATCAAGATGAATTGAGTCAATTAACGAGTTATTATAGATAAGAAGAGCGACCCAAAAAGGGAAAGAAGAGTATGAGGGGCAGCGGCTCACCGATAATAAGAATCATGTCCACAAGTTAGTTGGCTTAAGATGGGTTGAGTCAAGATGAACTAAATAATAATAGGTCATCTCCCAGACTCACTCAACTCTTTGTAGTATTTGTTCTATTTCTTATAATTTGTTAATTACCAAACAAAACAAAAAGAAATTCTTCAGTATTATAACTATTTAACATATGAAATTAAAAAGTATTTTAAAAATATTTTGATAAAATTTTCCATAGGTCAATTTGGATATCATATTTGGCACAAATCAGCCTACTTTTAGATATGCTAAATTTAGGCGGATCTACTTTGATATGCTAAATTTAGGAGGATCAAGATGGACTATATTGTAAAAAAATAGATCTTGCGCCTAAGTCAACCTCAAAAGCTAGCTTGTAGGGTGATGATTGTCCAAGTTCATATAAGGAGTCTATGTTCCCATTCTATTTCTGGGGCTCTTAACACTCTCTCACGCGCCCAAATTTCGTTAACTGGAGCGTGGATAATATAATTTGGGGGCCCAACATCGGTGAACAAAGAATTGGAATGAGTCTGACTCTGATACCATGTAAATAATGGATTTTGAGTCTAACTCAACCCCAAAAGCTAGCTTGTAGGGTGAAGATTGTTCAAGTCTATATATGTAGTACGTGTTTCCATTCCATTTCCAATGTGGTACTCATGAACTAATCATATTTTTATATGTTAATGGCACCCCATATACAATGAGTCTAACTACATATGTGTTTATGATATTATATTCCGTTCTTCTATGCTTCTAGTTTGCTTGGATGGGAGTCCACCAGCGTACTATTATGACAAGGGACATGGAGAAGGGGCTAATAATTGGATTATCTACTTTAGGGTAAGAGCTATAAAAATATTAGTTTGTTAATAAACTTGAAGCATTTACATAGTTTTCTCACTTTAATTTTTATTTATCAAAATTAAATGTAACTTTGATTTTCGGATTTAGGGAGGAGAATGGTGCTATAACGTGACAAATTGTCTTGATCGTACAAAGACAGAAAAAGGTTCCTCCAAACTTGCTCTAAAGCAAAGATCGTTTTATGGAATACTTTGCAACAAGAAAACAGTGAATTCAGGTAAAATATATTTTGGTACTTAGGATCTTATCTGTCATGCTATTATTTCTAAATATTCACATTAAATTTATATTATTTTATATTTAAAAATTGTAGATTTCTACAATTGGAATAGAGTCATGGTTATTTATTGCGATGGATCGGTCATTCACCGGAGAAGTTGAAGAAGTTGACCCGGTACACAATCTTTAAGCTCACTTTTTTTTTTGTTGTTGCATATTTTAATAATTTAAAAAAATTAGGAGTATATAGTGTTTACTTTTACATAACTTAAAATTTATCCTCGACATTGAGGTTATCAAAAACATTAATCGGTGAAATCAGAAAAAAATTGTTGGTTATTATTCACCACCTTACTTTGGAAATGCATAATTAACTACAAGTATATTAACTATGCATATTTTTCAGGCTACTAATCTTCATTTTAGAGGCGCAAGAATTTTTCTTGCCTTGATCGAACATTTCTTGGCGGAAGGAATGAAGAATGCAAAAAATGTATGTCTCTAAAGTACCAAATTGAATTATGTAATCATCTGATTACACTATTAGAGAAAATACATATTTAATTATTTAATTATATTAATGTCTCAACATTACACCACAACACATAAGTACATAAAGTATTTTGGGAAAGTCACACATTTGGCCACTCAACTAATAATATTTACTGCCGCTAACCAATATACATATGTTAAACATTAGTTATACACGACTACACATATATATATATACATATCTATTTTATAGATATTATATATCTGACAATTATACATGTACTTAAGTTAATTTTTGAAGCGTTTTTCAAGTGTTGTTAAGTTGTTTTAATCTTGTTTGGCAGGCCATTCTCACAGGTGGTTCAGCGGGAGGATTGCCTGCTTTAATCCACTGTGATCGTTTTAGAGCTCTTCTTTCTAACTCTGCTAGAGTAAAGTGTCTTGCTGATGGTAGTTACTTTCTCGACAGGTAAGAATTAACCTAAGAGTCAGTAATATACACTAACATTTTAATTTTTTTTAATACAATTAGTTCAATTGAGCTTGATATGGCAGGTTCTTCAATGTTTTGGTTGTCATTTTGGACTTCCTATAAAATAAGTTATATTTTGTAGGTTAACTTAACCAGATATCAGCGATATAACTAGTATTTTCACAAAGAGAATTCGAAATATAAAAAAATAATTATATAAAAAATGAGACAATTCAACATCTACTATATACACATAAAAATAATTTAATTTTGACTTTGTATGTACAATGTAATTTTTCGCCAAATGAAATTCAGGTAACCCCTTGACTAGTAGATGAGTTACAATGTTGTTAATTTGTGTAACAGAAAAAACAAGAAGGAAATGACATTCATGGAAACTGTCAATGAAGGACTTACATGTAGAATTCCTCTTCCATTTTTTCTATCATCCATCCATCCATCCTTACAAACATTCAATATTTAATTTGTTTTTTTATGAATTTTTATTATCAAGTGCAGAATTCAGCCAAGATGTTGCCATCATCCTGCACTTCAAAAATGAAACCATCCTTGGTAATAATTCATTGCTATTAAATCAAGGATTTTACCCAATTGTCATTTGAAACTAATGTTTAATGTTTAATGAATTTACAGTGCCTTTTTCCACAATATTTTCAAGAAGGAATCAAGACACCCTTTTTCATAGTCAACTCAATGTTTGACTCATTTCAGGTCAACATAATTCTCCATTAAGTTCATGATTTTTTTTATTGAATTTGATATCTAAGTCCCTTAATAGAAAGTTTTCAATTTCCAATTATGTAAATTATTTATCTAACAGGTCTGATTATTTTTGTTTGACTTTTCATTTTGGCAATATGACACTTTGTACAACTCTTATATATCATGCCCTGATTATAAAACTTACAAAGAAACTTGAAGGAAAACGCCCTAATAGTTTTTCAGGATTTTTGCACAAATAATCGGCCAGAATCACTGTATATTTTTACTAGCATATATACATAGATTATACATATCTTATATACGGTTATACACTATTATACATGAATTATACATATATTATACATCTGTCGACCGCTATTTTTAGTTTAAGCTGTTGGGTAAGCGGTTCTTTAGGTTAATTCTTCAAAAAAATTTACTTTATGTTTCTTGACCTGGATTAACAATTGTTTATCTTCAATTATTTCCAGATAAACAAGACACTTCCTGGTTATTATGAAGACCTATTTAACAATACATGCTCATCTTGTCTTGTTAAAAATTTACAAGGTTAGTGATGCAAGTCAAGGCCAAATTTCGTAATATATTTATTGAAGAATTATATACGCCCAAGTCAAATTTGGATTTAATTCATTATTATGAATTACATATGTAAAATTCATGAAATTCGAAAACTTTATATAAGTAGTGTTTTTTTATTTCAGATTTCAAACATGAATTTTTAAGTGCATTACCCAAACAAAGTCACTCTTCATCAAGAGGAATGTTTATTGACTCTTGCTTGATTCATGCCCATATAACAAGTAGCGTTGGTTGGAATGGGTTCTCAGTTCATAATAAGGTAACTCAACTTTAACTTTAGCGTAAGCTAAAAAGAAATTCAATTTTAGGTGTTGAATTGAGGTTTTTCATTCTATATTCTATATAAAATATGGTTGCACTTCACCATTTATATTTGTCATTAAACGTCATAATTAAAAAAAAAAACAGTTTACTACTATATATCTTCACTCACTATAAATAGGGCAAATGACACTCATCCCTATTGGTTGTATCCCGATTACCCGCATTTGTTATTCCTGCATTTGAAAAAGACAGAATACGCACTATGTTGCCTAGGCTAGTCTCTACTTGTAATGATTCTTAAGCATTAAGCGACAGTCCTGTGCACTAAACTTCTGCTATGCGCGGGGTCCGGGGCAGAGCCGGACCACAAGGGTCTATTGTATGCAGTCTTACTTCATATTTTTGTAAGAGACTGTTTCCACGGCTTGAACTCATGACCTCCTGGTCACATGGCAACAACTTTATCAGTTACTCCAAGACTCCCCTTCACTCTTAAACATTATTAATGAATAAAGTCTTTATTACCAAAATAATCCCTATTAGGGTCATAGGCTGAGTGAGGATATTAAGTATATGGATTCAGAATTCTAGTTTGTTTAAAAAAATTATTGGGTTGTAAATTAATATATAATTTATAATGTTCAATAACTTTTTAAGACAAATACACAGTTTAAAACAAAACTACTTGATTTGTCCGAATTTGTAACTAGTATTCTAGCTTTGGCCCTGGCTAGGGTGGAGAGTGTTGGAAATTAGCCTTTGGCGGGGAGATGCGTCCACCCATCTTTGATGAATTAAACACTAGTATTCCGTATGTTGGGACTTCGTCTCTTTACACAGGCATGATCTACGAAGTGAGTAGATGACCGTAGTGCCAAGAATCGTCTAATTTCGTTAAGAAATGAAAGAGATATTGGTCCACGAAGTAAGGTGTTTGAGACATGGAAATGTGGTGTGGGACAAATCTACCACATCGGTGGGAATAGGAAGAATTGCTCTCTATATAAGTCTCAAATTGGTAAAGGGTTTGGGACCCCAAGGGGTATCCCATGTGTTTAAAGGAGGGAAGACCTAGATGTGCTTGGGTTCAAGGCTAAGCCCACACGCGCGCCGCCGCCGCCCACCCGTCGGGTTCCGGGTTCCGGGTTCTCGGGTTCTCGGGCCGTGGGCTGTGGGCTGTGGGGCTGTCTAATATTATCTTTTTGGACCAGAGAACTCTGCCAGATGTACAGTTTGATCCCTGAAGTTTCATATGTACAGTTTGGACCAGAATTCTTTTATATGTACAGTTTGGTCCCTGAAGTTTCAATATTTACAGTTTTGTCCCCAGAATTTCTGGAGACTTTTTCTGCCTACTGTTGGACTGCGTTTTGGAGCATTAACCATCCATTATTTGG
This sequence comes from Anisodus acutangulus, assembly GCA_029783415.1. NCBI lineage: Eukaryota > Viridiplantae > Streptophyta > Magnoliopsida > Solanales > Solanaceae > Anisodus > Anisodus acutangulus. Next base: position 7,079,090 of record CM056505.1, on the reverse strand, counting down.
CTGATTAATTCCTCCATTAACAGCCCATTACTTGGGCAGTGAACAACCTCTTTCAATGGCCTTAATAACCATTACTTGGCTGTTTTAATGGCCTCCCTTAATGGTTATTACAACCTTATTTTTGGCAGTTGGACATCCCCTCTTGCTTGTTATATATTGAGTAGTTGTTGGCTCAATTCATAGCTTCAAAACAGGCAGAAAATAGACGAAAAACAGGCAAGAAACAGGCCACAAAATAGACGGAAAAAGACGCAGAAAAACTGACTCTTTTTCAGCACAAAACAGTGAGAAAAACAGCCACAAAACAGTGAGTGAAATTCAGCAAAAAATCAGTGCAATTTTCGACTGAAAAACAGTGACCAAACCCTCACGTATATACAAGATATACACTACAGAGACACATTATATACACAGAGACAAAAGAGAAGAGTAGAGAGAAACTCTTCCTTCCTATCCCATATCTTCAGCAAGTCGAGTCATATTTGTTTTCTTCGACAGGCTCAACCTATTGGCTTTGTAGTGTTGAGATTAAAGTGTTGTTTTATCTTGGGAGACTATTGCCCGCTAACGTAAAAGCATATATACGGGGCAATCTTGTCTTAAGGATAGAGGGCTATCCTCGACTCAACACACAACGTTGTAACCATCCAGATTTAGTTATTTCTTGATTTCAGGTTATCAAGATTCAAGACACAACAAACTTGCGGCAGTTCTCAACATTGGCTTTGCAAGGTGATCAAGATTCAAGACACAACACACATGCGGCAGTTTTGAAGATTGACCGTTTATTTATCCTTTCGAACATTTGTAATAGTTATTACTTCTCGTACTGCTCTATAAAGTACCATAGAAATACCAATAATTTAAGACAAGATTGTATTGTAATACTATTAGTGTTCGAAAGATGTCGGTCAAAAGTTGTGTGACCAAATTTGGATATGGCAATGGTTTTCTGGTAGAAGAGAGTGATGATGATGAACGTGTTCATGGTGTCTCCGCTACCAAGATCAAGTTGGAACAAGCGCTCACGAGCCTGAGGATGTCAATCGGGACAAGAAGAGAAGATCAAGATGTACTTTTATCTTGCGGCAGAAGGCCTCAGATTCCCCTGGACAAAAGATCCAAATAATGGTAAGAAGGAAATGAACACTCAGTCTGATGAAGTGACTGAAGTGAGCCAGAATCCGAAATTGGGATAAGTAGTTTTTCTTACTTGTCAAGAATAAAGATTAAATGAGGTCTGATTAAAAATTGATTAAAGTAAGGAGGAATATGAAAATAATTTATATTCCTTACGCTTTAAAAAACAGAAGTTTAATCTCATCTTCTTTTCCGTTTAAAAATTGGATTGTAAAGCAACTTACACAGATCCGTTCTTTTAAGTGTAATTATTAAAAGTGAGTAAAGTATGTTCGCACATACGAGGGAGTAAGATCCACTGACTGTGCGAAAATTGTTACCACTCTTAAGTAAGCGCCAAGAATTATCGGGGCACCAATCATAACGGAAGAAGTCTAAAAGTTAAAGACGTTGAGCCTATCATACTATTTGGCAGAAGATCCTTCATAGGATGATATTGGACACTCAGTCATATAAAGCCTCCGGGCAACTGGAGTGGGCTAAAATTCCTTTGATATGATGATATTGGACACTCAATCATATAAAGCCTCCGGGCGACTGGAGTGGGGCCAGAATTCATTTCATAGGAAAAGTAATGGACACCTAGCAAGGTGGGCCAGAGTGTCCAGGTCTTAATGATCTGAAGGCCTAAAGAAAGGCAATAAAGAAATTGGACACTCAGTCTGCTAAAGCAACTAGAGTGGGCCAGAGTATCGAGATCACATATGATCCGGTTATGCCCTAACCACGGGCAAAAGGTTGTTCATGTGAAGCAACGCCACCTCTAAAATCAAAGGGGCTGGAGAGGTTGTCCTCAATAGGACTTCAAGGAATGGATCACTCTAAAAAGAGGTGATACATGTTCCTAACTTGGTTTAAGGGACGTTGTTGGTCAAGCTGGTTTGAGACTAGTCCAACAGGTCTGTAATAACTAAGAATGGTACAGTACGTGTGTAGCCCAATGAATGATATGTTTGTAATCCGTGCATCTATGCCATCATAGATTAAGACACGTTAAATAGCAAGTCATTCAAAAGCTAACGATGTTGAGATTGTTGCCTTCTGTCGACATAAACCCTCAAAATGAATGTGAGGTAGACGAATAGGCAAAATCACATTTCCAAATTCCGTCAAAGGGAATAGCGAAAGAAGCACCGCTCCTCTAGAACTTAGTCACACCTACTTGGGTGATTTGAAGTTTATACAAAATAGAGGGGGGGGGGAGAAAAGTACGTTGTGACCTTCATTGATGATGGTACATCGTATGGAATCCTTTGTTTGTTAAAAAGCAAAGATGAAGTTGTTGAAGCGGATAAGCGCTACAAAGCAGAAGTTGAAAATTAACTAAGCCTACGGATTGAGAAATTCGTAGGGATAGAGGGGGAGAAAGTGAAGCATCGTTCATTAAACGACTGTTCATTTCTCACCTCAGTCCAATGGTGTTAGCCAAGCGCAAAGATCGTACGCCCAAATTACGTGGGGTGACTTGGTAAAAGTTGGAATACTGAAACAGGTCAAGTTGTACCTAAGACTGTAGATTGCATATCTGTCAGGATCTGCAAATAACAGTAGTGTTGATCGCCTCTTGGCATTAAAGAATGTTGAATTCTTTGGAGATAACTTTCCTTGAAAAAGGAAAAAGGAGTAATTGCTCAAGGTTAACAAGAACCCGCGAGGCCTGATCGTCCTAACTAGACGTTATGTATCTACAGGATCATATAGAACCATACTTGCGTAATGGTTTATCTTCCTCCGGGAAAAGAACCTTTGGGTTGTAAAATGTGCTCCCCTGTGAGTAGCTTCACATCCAGGGCCATTGTAGTCTTACATGGCATGGATGTTGAAATAGCCTTCCCAACCGTAGGGTTGGAAGAAGAGAATCAGAGTTGGTTTGCTGAACTGTTGGGCTTCTTCCTGAACTTTCATTTTGGTCCCTGAAATGTTTACATTTTAGTCCTGAAAGTTTCAAATAAAACATACACAATGAATCTGACCAAAGAAACATTGACTCTGAAGTTAGAAAGTCAACAGTTGGAGAATCAACAGTCAGAAAGTAAACAAAGTCTCGATATGAAAGATATGGGTATCACAGATGACATCTTAGGAATTGGATTTCTAAGACATCTAACGGACTGGTCGATAGTTGACAGTCTCGTTGAAGCCACCAATGGATATGAATCATAGAACTGATTGGAATCATGGTGCACCCATAGACAATGAGCGATATGCTCAGGTCATGTGTAGTTCAATGTATTGTACACACTACAACCGACCTGGTATCGGCCTACAAAGCAGATCAGTTAAACTAAGGTTCACTGATGATTTTAATACATGATCGGTAGAAGGCGTTAAGTCGGATATGATGATATCTGAATTATTCGCTTATCTACGGATTATAGTATCCTGGATGTCCAGCGGTTCTGGGAGAACACAGTGATGCAAACTGGACATCAGATCTGAAGAACACCAAAGCCACAAGCAAATGTGTATGGTGGGTCTTGGAAAATCCTCTAAGCAAACTTGCATCGGCCGATTCATGATAGAATCGGAGTTTATCGCTTTATACAAAGCATGAAAGAAGTTAAGTAACTTCACGGCTCCTTAGAAGACGTCCCTTATTGGGAGATACCCGTGTCTTCAGCAGTTATACACTGTGGCTAGCCGGTCGGCTTCAGGAAGGACACGGATGATGGCGTCTAGACATATCTTTTAGGATCTGTCGGAGACATAAGACCGTATGGCAGTTGATCATCACGGATGTCACATCCTTGTTTACTAACTAAGGGACTACCCGGAGATCAAGTGTTCGGCCTGTCTAGGGGAATTGGCTTAAAACCCAAACAATACGAACCTTTGCAGTGGAAACCCAACCATACTGATTGGAGATCCCAAGAATTTGGTTCAATGGGAAAACTAAGCGGCAAAAGGTTCAGTTGAGCGCTTCGGTGGAAGCAAGAAGCACTTCGGATGATGATTTCTGTACGGAAACATGAATCCAAAGCTGGTCCCGCGATAGACATTAAAGTGTTGCCTGCATGGTGGGTAAAGCTTAAGCTTCCAAACCTTTTAAAAGATCCTCAAACGGTTGAGGTTAAGGTTGTGGAACTTTTAATGATTCCTAACACTTGTGAAGTGGGGTATAGCAGGATACCTTGTAGGAGATCACCTATTTAAGTGCGAGGATGGCCGACTCAAATGAACGCACTTAAGAATCCAAGTGTGTCAATGGCCACAACGGACAGAAACGTAAGAAGGAAAATGAATAAGAAGAGTTATTGTGTTGATATCATTGTCTTGGCTTACACTAAACACTGACGGTTCAAGACATCACGTTCACCGCGCAGTAAGTAAGTCCGATGGTATTCAACTAGGGAAGGTTCAAAGCGTAAGCTACCTCTCCTGATGCAATATCTTTTCTCTGAAAGATTGCTGAAATGTAGGCACCTTGTGTGTGCACCACAATCTCTCTTTCATAGAGGGGATTGTTGGAAATTAGCCTTTGGCGGGGAGATGCGTCCACCCATCTTTGATGAATTAAACACTAGTGTTCCGTATGTTGGAGACCTCGTCTCTTTACACAGGCATGATCTACGAAGTGAGTAGATGACCGTAGGGCCAAGAATCGTCTAATTTCGTTAAGAAATGAAAGAGATATTGGTCCACGAAGTAAGGTGTTTGAGACATGGAAATGTGGTGTGGGACAAATCTACCACATCGGTGGGAATAGGAAGAATTGTTCTCTATATAAGTCTCAAATTGGTAAAGGGTTTGGGACCCCAAGGGGTATCCCATGTGTTTAAAGGAGGGAAGACTTAGATGTGCTTGGGTTCAAGGCTAAGCCCACACGCGCGCCGCCGCCGCCCACCCGTCCGGTTTCGGGTTCCGGGTTCCGAGTTCTCGGGTTCTCGGGTTCTCGGGTTCTCAGGCCGTGGGCTGTGGGGCTGTCTAATATTATCTTTTTGGACCAGAGAACTCTGCCAGATGTACAGTTTGATCCCTGAAGTTTCATATGTACAGTTTGGACCAGAATTCCTTCATATGTACAGTTTGGTCCCTGAAGTTTCAATATTTACAGTTTGGTCCCCAGAATTTCTGGAGACTTTTTCTGCCTACTGTTGGACTGCGTTTTGGAGCATTAACCATCCATTATTTGGCTGATTAATTCCTCCATTAACAGCCCATTACTTGGGCAGTGAACAGCCTCTTTCAATGGCCTTAATAGCCATTACTTGGTTGTTTTAATGGCCTCCCTTAATGGCTATTACAGCCTTATTTTTGGCAGTTGGACATCCCCTCTTGCTTGCTATATATTGAGTAGTTGTTGGCTCAATTCATAGCTTCAAAACAGGCAGAAAATAGACGAAAAACAGGCAAGAAACAGGCCACAAAATAGACGGAAAAAGACTAGAAAACTGACTGCTTTTTCAAAGACAAAACAAAGGAGAAAAACAGCCACAAAACAGTCAGTGAAATTCAGCAAAAATCAGTGCAATTTTCGACTGAAAAACAGTGACCAAACCCTCACGTATACACAAGATATACACTACAGAGACACACTATATACATAGAGACAAAAGAGAAGAGTAGAGAGAAACTCTTCCTTCCTATTCCATATCTTCAGCAAGTCGAGTCATATTTGTTTTCTTCGACAGGCTCAACCTATTGGCTTTGTAGTGTTGAGATTAAAGTGTTGTTTTATCTTGGGAGACTATTGCCCGCTAACGTAAAAGCATATATACGGGGCAATCTTGTCTTAAGGATAGAGGGCTATCCTCGACTCAACACACAACGTTGTAACCATCCAGATTTAGTTGTTTCTTGATTTCAGGTTATCAAGATTCAAGACACAACAAACTTGCGGCAGTTCTCAACATTGGCTTTACAAGGTGATCAAGATTCAAGACACAACACACATGCGGCAGTTTTGAAGATTGACCGTTTATTTATCCTTTCGAACATTTGTAATAGTTATTACTTCCCGTACTGCTCTATAAAGTACCATAGAAATACCAACAATTTAAGACAAGATTGTATTGTAATACTATTAGTGTTCGAAAGATGTCGGTCAAAAGTTGTGTGACCAAATCTGGATATGGCAATGGTTTTCTGGTAGAAGAGAGTGATGATGATGAACGTGTTCATGGTGTCACCGCTACCAAAACTGGTTGGAACAAGCGCTCACGAGCCTGAGGATGTCAATCGGGACAAGAGGAGAAGATCAAGATGTACTTCTATCTTGCAAAGAAGGCACAGACCGCCCTGCACAAAAGATCCAAATAATGGTAAGAAGGAAATGAACACTCAGTCTGATGAAGTGACTGAAGTGAGCCAGAATCCGAAATTGGGATAAGTAGTTTTTCTTACTTGTCAAGAATAAAGATTAAATGAGGTCTGATTAAAAATTGATTAAAGTAAGGAGGAATATGAAAATAATTTATATTCCTTACGCTTTAAAAATCAAAAGTTTAATCTCATCTTCTTTTCCGTTTAAAAATTGGATTGTAAAGCAACTTACACAGATCCGTTCTTTTAAGTGTAATTATTAAAAGTGAGGAAAGTATGTTCGCACATACGAGGGAGTAAGATCCACTGACTGTGCGAAAACTGTTACCACTCTTAAGTAAGCGCCAAGAATTATCGGGGCACCAATCATAACGGAAGAAGTCTAAAAGTTAAAGACGTTGAGCCTATCATACTATTTGGCAGAAGATCCTTCATAGGATGATATTGGACACTCAGTCATATAAAGCCTCCGGGCGACTGGAGTGGGCTAAAATTCCTTTGATATGATGATATTGGACACTCAGTCATATAAAGCCTCCGGGCGACTGGAGTGGGGCCAGAATTCATTTCATAGGAAAAGTAATGGACACCTAGCAAGGTGGGCCAGAGTGTCCAGGTCTTAATGATCTGAAGGCCTAAAGAAAGGCAGTAAAGAAATTGGACACTCAGTCTGCTAAAGCAACTAGAGTGGGCCAGAGTATCGAGATCACATATGATCCGGTTACGCCCTAACCACGGGCAAAAGGTTGTTCATGTGAAGCAACGCCACCTCTAAAATCAAAGGGGCTGGAGAGGTTGTCCTCAATAGGACTTCAAGGAATGGATCACTCTAAAAAGAGGTGATACATGTTCCTAACTTGGTTTAAGGGACGTTGTTGGTCAAGCTGGTTTGAGACTAGTCCAACAGGTCTGTAATAACTAAGAATGGTACAGTACGTGTGTAGCCCAATGAATGATATATTTGTAATATGTGCATCTATGCCATCATAGATTAAGACACGTTAAATAGCAAGTCATTCAAAAGCTAACGATGTTGAGATTGTTGCCTTCTGTCGACATAAACCCTCAAAATGAATGTGAGGTAGACGAATAGGCAAAATCACCTTTCCAAATTCCGTCAAAGGGAATAGCGAAAGAAGCACCGCTCCTCTAGAACTTAGTCACACCTACTTGGGTGATTTGAAGTTTATACAAAATAGAGGGGGGGGGGAGAAAAGTACGTTGTGACCTTCATTGATGATGGTACATCGTATGGAATCCTTTGTTTGTTAAAAAGCAAAGATGAAGTTGTTGAAGCGGATAAGCGCTACAAAGCAGAAGTTGAAAATTAACTAAGCCTACGGATTGAGAAATTCGTAGGGATAGAGGGGGAGAAAGTGAAGCATCGTTCATTAAACGACTGTTCATTTCTCACCTCAGTCCAATGGTGTTAGCCAAGCGCAAAGCTCGTACGCCCAAATTACGTGGGGTGACTTGGTAAAAGTTGGAATACTGAAACAGGTCAAGTTGTACCTAAGACTGTAGATTGCATATCTGTCAGGATCTGCAAATAACAGTAGTGTTGATCGCCTCTTGGCATTAAAGAATGTTGAATTCTTTGGAGATAACTTTCCTTGAAAAAGGAAAAAGGAGTAATTGCTCAAGGTTAACAAGAACCCGCGAGGGCCTGACTGTCCGGAACTAGACGTTATGTATCTACAGGATCATATAGAACCATACTTGCGTAATGGTTTATCTTCCTCCGGGAAAAGAACCTTTGGGTTGTAAAATGTGCTCCCCTGTGAGTAGCTTCACATCCAGGGCCATTGTAGTCTTACATGGCATGGATGTTGAAATAGCCTTCCCAACCGTAGGGTTGGAAGAAGAGAATCAGAGTTGGTTTGCTGAACTGTTGGGCTTCTTCCTGAACTTTCATTTTGGTCCCTGAAATGTTTACATTTTAGTCCTGAAAGTTTCAAATAAAACATACACAATGAATCTGACCAAAGAAACATTGACTCTGAAGTTAGAAAGTCAACAGTTGGAGAATCAACAGTCAGAAAGTAAACAAAGTCTCGATATGAAAGATATGGGTATCACAGATGACATCTTAGGAATTGGATTTCTAAGACATCTAACGGACTGGTCGATAGTTGACAGTCTCGTTGAAGCCACCAATGGATATGAATCATAGAACTGATTGGAATCATGGTGCACCCATAGACAAGGAGCGATATGCTCAGGTCATGTGTAGTTCAATGTATTGTACACACTACAACCGACCTGGTATCGGCCTACAAAGCAGATCAGTTAAACTAAGGTTCACTGATGATTTTAATACATGATCGGTAGAAGGCGTTAAGTCGGATATGATGATATCTGAATTATTAGCTTATCTACGGATTATAGTATCCTGGATGTCCAGCGGTTCTGGGAGAACACAGTGATGCAAACTGGACATCAGATCTGAAGAACACCAAAGCCACAAGCAAATGTGTATGGTGGGTCTTGGAAAATCCTCTAAGCAAACTTGCATCAGCCGATTCATGATGGAATCAGAGTTTATCGCTTTATACAAAGCATGAAAGAAGTTAAGTAACTTCACGGCTCCTTAGAAGACGTCCCTTATTGGGAGATACCCGTGTCTTCAGCAGTTATACACTGTGGCTAGCCGGTCGGCTTCAGGAAGGACACGGATGATGGCGTCTAGACATATCTTTTAGGATCTGCCGGAGACATAAGACCGTATGGCAGTTGATCATCACGGATGTCACATCCTTGTTTACTAACTAAGGGACTACCCGGAGATCAAGTGTTCTGCCTGTCTAGGGGAATTGGCTTAAAACCCAAACAATACGAACCTTTGCGGTGGAAACCCAACCATACTGATTGGAGATCCCAAGAATTTGGTTCAATGGGAAAATTAAGCGGCAAAAGGTTCAGTTGAGCGCTTCGGTGGAAGCAAGAAGCACTTCGGATGATGATTTCTGTACGGAAACATGAATCCAAAGTTGTTCCCGCGATAGACATTAAAGTGATGCCTGCATGGTGGGTAAAGGTTAAGCTTCCAAACCTTTTAAAAGATCCTCAAACGGTTGAGGTTAAGGTTGTGAAACTTTTAATGATTCCTAACACTTGTGAAGTGGGGTATAGCAGGATACCTTGTAGGAGATCACCTATTTAAGTGCGAGGATGGCCGACTCAAATGAACGCACTTAAGAATCCAAGTGTGTCCATGGCCACAACGGACAGAAACGTAAGAAGGAAAATGAATAAGAAGAGTTATTGTGTTGATATCGTTGTCTTGGCTTACACTAAACACTGACGGTTCAAGACATCACGCTCATCGCGCAGTAAGTAAGTCCGATGGTATTCAACTAGGGAAGGTTCAAAGCGTAAGCTACCTATCCTGATGCAATATATTTTCGCTGAAAGATTGCTGAAATGTAGGCACCTTGTGTGTGCGCCACAATCTCTCTTTCATAGAGGGGATTGTTGGAAATTAGCCTTTGGCGGGGAGATGCGTCCACCCATCTTTGATGAATTAAACACTAGTATTCCGTATGTTGGGACTTCGTCTCTTTACACAGGCATGATCTACGAAGTGAGTAGATGACCGTAGGGCCAAGAATCGTCTAATTTCGTTAAGAAATGAAAGAGATATTGGTCCACGAAGTAAGGTGTTTGAGACATGGAAATGTGGTGTGGGACAAATCTACCACATCGGTGGGAATAGGAAGAATTGCTCTCTATATAAGTCTCAAATTGGTAAAGGGTTTGGGACCCCAAGGGGTATCCCATGTGTTTAAAGGAGGGAAGACCTAGATGTGCTTGGGTTCAAGGCTAAGCCCACACGCGCGCCGCCGCCGCCCACCCGTCGGGTTCCGGGTTTCGGGTTCTCGGGTTCTCGGGTTCTGGGTTCTCGGGTTCTCGGGTTCTCGGGTTCTCGGGTTCTCGGGTTCTCGTGTTCTCGGGCTGTGGGGCTGTCTTATTTACAGTTTGGTCCCCAGAATTTCTGGAGACTTTTTTTGCCTACTGTTGGACTCCGTTTTGGAGCATTAACCATCCATTATTTGGCTGACTAATTCCTCCATTAACAGCCCATTACTTGGGCAGTGAACAACCTCTTTCAATGGCCTTAATAGCCATTACTTGATTGTTTTAATGGCCTCCCTTAATGGCCATTACAGCCTTGTTTTTGGCAGTTGGACAGCCCCTCTTGCTTGCTATATATTGAGTAGTTGTTGGCTCAATTCATAGCTTCAAAACAGGCAGAAAATAGACGAAAAACAGGCAAGAAACAGGCCACAAAATAGACGGAAAAAGACGCAGAAAAACTGACTGTTTTTCAGCACAAAACAGTGAGAAAAACAGCCACAAAACAGTGAGTGAAATTCAGCAAAAAATCAGTGCAATTTTCGACTGAAAAACAGTGACCAAACCCTCACGTATACACAAGATATACACTACAGAGACACACTATATACATAGAGACAAAAGAGAAGAGTAGAGAGAAACTCTTCCTTCCTATTCCATATCTTCAGCAAGTCGAGTCATATTTGTTTTCTTCGACAGGCTCAACCTATTGGCTTTGTAGTGTTGAGATTAAAGTGTTGTTTTATCTTGGGAGACTATTGCCCGCTAACGTAAAAGCATATATACGGGGCAATCTTGTCTTAAGGATAGAGGGCTATCCTCGACTCAACACACAACGTTGTAACCATCCAGATTTAGTTGTTTCTTGATTTCAGGTTATCAAGATTCAAGACACAACAAACTTGCGGCAGTTCTCAACATTGACTTTGCAAGGTGATCAAGATTCAAGACACAACACACATGCGGCAGTTTTGAAGATTGACCGTTTATTTATCCTTTCGAACATTTGTAATAGTTATTACTTCTCGTACTGCTCTATAAAGTACCATAGAAATACCAACAGAGAGGCATGTCAGAATCATTTGACCTATTTATTTTTTACCTTAAGATCAATTTGGAATACTCTGTCTTTACATTAGAATCTTCCCTTATATTAAGAAATTTCAACAGTTTATATATAACAAAAGATGTCATATTTATATCATATTTGCCCAATATAATTTTTCGGCGAAAAGGATTTAATTGCATTCCCTTGCTGAAATCTAGCTAGCTCCAGCCTTGCTATCAGATCAAGTAAATGTCATGTAAAAAGCAATTGATAACCTGAAAAAAAAGAAGGTAAGCAACTTATTTTAACTAGTTAAACTACACTATTAATGTAAATATTTTTGTACAGTATAGATGTCTAAATTGTGTATGTGTGTGTATTTTATTTTTTCTGCAGACAATTGCAGAGGCATTTAGCGATTGATACTTCGACCGGAGTCCTGTACAACTGATAGACAAGCCGGACTTGCCACTAAATTGTTACAAATTCCCCTCAGTTACAAACTTTTGCCACTAGAATATCCAGAAATTAAAGTTGCTTAAGAAAAAGAAGAAAAGTGATTGTTGGGTCCGAGGCTACGGATAAGCAAGAATATATAAGAATAAAACAGTAACAGCTAAAGCAATTAAAACAGCTTCTGGATGTTGCCTTCAATGTTGTGTCAACATCTGAGGCAACATTGTGATAAAACAGTTATAAACCTTTATAGAGTAAATGCAGCGGAAAAGTAAAGAGACACAAGGTTTATATTTTCAAGTGTATATATTAATATATCCCTTGATGATCAATGACCAAAGAATTGTATAAATTATATACAATTACAAATTAATTTCTTTTTACAAGATTGAACAATAAATGCGAAAAATAAATTACAAACAAAAATGAAGTCGCAGATGACTTCAGCCTAAAGCTAAAAGATCTAAAAAGATAAATACAACATCTTCATTACTATTGCTTGAACTATACGCTTGATCTAGAATCTGAGCAGCAGTAGTAATGTGGGACTAGATGTTGTTATACAACTTTAGGCTAAGTGTGTTGATCCAGTTTCTAAGGTGAATATCCGAGAGCTCTCTTGGTAATTCTTCTCGTTTTATTCTGGATATCGATACTCTGAAGTTCCCTTCTATTTATAGTGTGGAACTTCCCTTGAAATCCTCACTGGTTGGTTGCGGAGGCTGAGTAAAAGAAGGCTTCAGCTTGGACCGGTTCTTGCTCCTTCAAAAGTTCAACGTTCTGGACTTGGTTTTCACGCTGCTTCCTCTCCAAGCTTTGACTGTTTCTTTAACCACGTTTTAAACACAACATTATTGTTAATTTGCCTAGGTCATTTTTTACTCACAGTAACACAACCTGTTTTGGCCGGAAGAATAGGCAAAATCGTTACAGGGATGTTGTCAGGAATGTTGTCACAACATCGCAGGCAACATTCTTATTTTCATAAGATGTTGTCCTGAGCATTTACAGATGTTGTCACAACATCCATCCAACATCAACAATCTCCCCCTTTTTGCCTTTCTTCACAAAACTCCATACGAAGCGAAAATGACTAGAATATTGATTCCCGATGTAGTCCTTACATTCCAAGAATCAGTAGGATCTGTGTTATTCTCTCAATCTTTTCCCAAAAACTTCTGTACTTTGGCTTCTTTAATCTTGACACTTTGGTTATCTAACTGTACGTCCAATATATTCATTTTCAATTAGGCATGTTATCAAAATGACGGGAGTGGGGGATATTAACACGAGATCTTTGTAACTGACTATGCAAAAGAATTTAAAAAATAAATATCAAATAAGGATATAGATCATCTATGCCACGTAAAAGAGTATATTGTAACGTTCTGTAGAAGAGTACGGGTGACTAATGATTCTCCCTGTCTCTTCTTAAAGTACAAATATTACTAATTAGAGAAGAAATTAGTTACATGATCTCCTTGAAAACATTTAAATTCTTTTAAGGTACACACCTTAATTTTCGCTGCTTTTCTGCGAGTTTCACGCATCAACTATCACTTGTTTTTTTTTCTTTCATATTTGAACTATCACTAATTATGTATTAAATTACCATCACGTCCATTGTGGGAAAAAATGGTAAGTGATTTTATGATCACATATTCAAATAATAGTCTCTGCAGAGCGATCTCTCTAGATTACCTCTAAAATGAATAATTAGTCTTAATCTTAATGTCCAAGCAATGATTTGAAATAATGAGATCGACATCAACTCTTGTAATCAATTATATATGATAATGAAATTAAGTATAACCAATTAATTAAGAAAAATAATTCAGATTATGTAAACATTTGATTTTTTTCCCCAACTTATGTAGACATTTGAATATGACCTTATATTAAATTAGCAAACTTTAGTAAGCTGGTGAACAAATTCAGTATAAGTCTGATTATTGCAAGCATGTGATGAATGTTTTCATCCTATTCCTAATGGACCTATACTCAGATCCGATGATACATACAAGCTTCGTTTTTTTTTTTTTTTGGTTATAAAAGACTTACTTATCATATATATTATGTGTCATAACAAAATATATAGGGTCACGCTAGCTGGACCAATTAAGTTAAGGTACTTGAGTCATATAGACCATTACTATTACAAGTCGAAACATAAAAATTTCTTTAGGATTTTTTCCATTCCGGAGCTTGAACCTCAAACTTTTAATTAAGGATGGATGAAGTATATCTTTCATACCGCGATCCTTGGTGGTCAAGAAGGCGAACTAAGTAAAAATAATAAAAAGGCAAATTTATTATTAGTTGTTAAATAATTTAAAAGTAGAGTTAATACTTTGTTTCAAACAATGGATTCGCTAAGAAAGGAGAACTATGTGCATCCAAGGTTATGGAAGTTTTCAAGAGCATGCAACAATGATGAAAGCTATCACCAAAGTGTGTGATGCAGTGGGGTTGTTCATCCCTTAACCAGAGGTTTCGAGTTCAAGCCCTGTATATAGAAAAATCTTTAGTAGAGTTCCCCTGAATGGGCCCTACGCGGCGCGAATTCGGATATAGTCTAACTCATTCTGCACCAGAAAAATTCGAAAGACTAGAAATTTTCAAGAACATATATTAGCATGCACCAAAAATGTCTATTAAGTTGAATCTTTATACCTTTTTCAATTTTCTGAATTGTATAGGATAGCATTAGCACTAATACAAAAGCTGAATTATTGACTTATACATTATAACAAGATACAGAATATTAACCTCAAACAAATAATACAGAACAGTTTCTCTTTGGGAACACCAGAGCACACAATTTTGTGCAGTGTTGGCTTTCCCTTATTGTAAAATTTTTGATACACTTCTTTAATTCCATATATTTTTTCTCTTTCTCCCTTTTGGAAATTTTGAAGTCTCTGTATAACAATCTCAGAGGAAAAACTTCCATCAGTCGTCTGTATTATCCGTATCTAACGGACGAGCATCCGATTCAAAATTCCGGTTCTTGCAGGTTTTGTCACAGGGGTAAGGACAATCAATCTCTTTGAAAATTTTTCTGTCATAATACCAGTCTCCAACTGCTTTGGCAATTGTCTGTAGAATACATTTTTTAGCAGTGTCAATGGTTGTCTAAAACAGGAAAACAGAATTTCTTGTATAATAAACATAATATCAAGATAGCTTTTACTCCCTCCGTTCCAATTTATGTGAAGGTTTTTTTACTGAGCACGGAGTTTAAGAATGAAAAGAATACTTTTGAAACTTGTGGTCTAAAATAAGCCATAAATATTTGTGTTCCTATAAATCATCTCATTAAGGGTAAAATGGGAAGTTTAAACTTAAATAGTAACTAAATTTAGGACAGTGTCATTCTTTTTAGAACTGACTAAAAAAGAAAGAATGTCACATAAATTGGGACAAAGGGAATAGTTTGATTGCGTACCGTGCCAGCTAATCTTGGTGAGTCGTCCCTTAGCCATGTCTCTTGTGTTCCAGTTTGACAATGTGCGTAACAAGAATTGATGTAATACCCTCTTGTTGAGGATGGGCCTAGTGAATTCAACGCTTTTAAGAACTCCAACCTATAACCTGAGAAATAACTCCATGTATTAGGCACGAGGAGCAAAGTACAGCTTTTAAATGTCATTCCATATAATTTAGCGTCTTCCCGCTTACTATAACTGGTTAGTTTCTTTTGAAGTATTAGCCACAAAGGACGGTCTAATTCGATATTGTTGTTTACAGTGATCCAGTAGAAGTGATTTTCCTTTACCAGCACATAGGTGATCCGAATTCCCATGATCGATAGCTTAACGGTGTAATCCAAATGAACGAAGGAACAACAAAGGGCTTAAGAGTGTTAACCTTGCATGGTTTCGAGCTGAGTAGACGAGCATTTCAAAATGTCGAGCTTGCAGTCTCTCCAGGTTCCACGAGGATCAGCAACTCCAGGAGCTAAAATGTTCTTTATCTGAAATTTAAGGGGAAAAAAAGCAAAATCGATTATTTACAGAGCAAGATTGTGCTCATATATGTGTATATTCATGGTATATCAATGTATAACATAACTTTGAGATGATAAAGACTAAATGCTAATGCAGCTATTACCAAATAACAAAATGTTGATTCTTTATCTACATTTGAACTATATGTAAGACATTATAGGAGATTGATAAAGAGAACTCGTCTCATAGAACAGAGGAAGCAATTCGGATTAACCACAACTTGTGAAAGAGCTAGTTGGTTAAAAAAAATCTTAACAATGTAGCCCTTTTTTCCAGCGACTTGCAACTTGAGCGTCAATCACAGTTTGTACTCATTAAGGTGGTAGTGTTGCGTGATTTTTTTATACACTAGAGATCGTAACTTATAAGTTCTGAGGCAACATGGTAAGATCAACATCTTGAGGCGACCATCTTTTTAAGCCCTATGGATGCTGTAAATTTTTACTCGTGAAATGATAAAAGAACGAGGAAAACGAGCTTTGTTCTCATGAGATGTCAGGTATTTTTCGATCGTTTTATGCCTTTATATCAACAATGAGACAGCCAACTGCACATCTCAGTTCCTAAAACAAACAGAACTTGGATAGAACAGAAGTCCATATATCGAGTACTTTTTCCCTCGAAATCATAAAGACCATGGACTTTCTTAAATCTATTACCTCCTCTTTTCGAGTACGTTCCAAAAGAAAGCCTAGTCTCATTTTCGAATCGTCACAGAAAACGGAACATCGTCAAAAGGAAGAAAAACTTCGGGGGGGGGGGGGGGGGGGGGGGAAGGAGGACGAAATTTCAGACATGAAAACTGACCTGCCAGGAATCATAGGCTGCATTTACTAGGAAAAGTGGTGTCTGGATTTGTTGCGCAACGTTTTGTGGGAAAAAACACTGCAACATAAATTGTGGTGCTTTCGCATAAGATGATGCATCAATTAAGGGGAAAATATATATATATATATATATATATATATATAAATATATATTCAAAATAACTGCTCTTACCAATCCCGGATTCAGTCTTGAGGTACACGATTGAGGCAAATTCTTTGCAGAACCCTGAATCAAGAAAACGTAACACATTAAGGACAAGTAAAATTGAATGTTTAGAACTTTCTTAGAGACTTTACTGTTACTTCCGTTTTGACGCTCCCTATTCATACACGATATTTACAGTTCATTGTAGGTCTGAGCGTCAATTTCAGTATGAAAGAACCAATAACCAGCAGATTATGTGACGGAGAATTATAGTTTAAAGAAAGCTTACATGTGTGTTAACAACTTCACTGTAGAACTGTTCGATATGAGACGCACCAGAAACAGTCTTCCTGCAAGAGAATCAAACTTTTTACAAGTAGCAAAGAGGAAATATTTCTAGCTAATTTTGAGAGGATCACGATTATAAAAAATACACATTTTATGTCGTCCACCAAAATAATAGCCAGCAAATATATACTTTTGTATATGAATGTATAGTATACATAATATACATTTTTGATAGTACATAATAGTGTATATTTTTTGTATACTTGGATAGAGACTGTAATTACTTTTGGCCGACCTGCCAAATGTGTAACTTGTCCTATAAAAGAAAAAACAACAAGAACACTTACGCATTGATAAAGAAACCAGCATCGGAAAGGCATTTTACTTTAGCACCCGGTGGAAGGAGACCTTTAAATCTATCACAATGTAGAATTGCAGCCAAACTACCAGCGGAACATCCCGCCAGAATAGCCTGCCATTAGAAAAAACTTTCTGTCAGCGACTAAACAATGTAGGAAGACGAGCGTATAATCGTTGCCAATAATTTGTAGTCAATTGATACATCATACATTTTGAGCGTTCTTCATTCCTTGTGCCAAGAAATCATCCATAACAGCTGAAAAAATCCTGGCTCCTCTGTAGAATACTTTTGTTTTCTGACATAATTCAACATATCCATTAAGAATCAACGAAAATAATTCAATTCTACATATGTAATATTACGATACTAGGACAACTCGTCGTTTATACCAAATCAATAATTGTATAGTATTAACATTAAATTACCGGATCGACTGCTCCAACATCACCGGTAAAGGATGATCCATCACAATATCTAATTCTAATTCTGTTCCAATTGTAAAAGTCTACAATTTCCAAAATACAGTCAATCAGAATAAAAAAATTTAAAAAAAAAGGGCATGAAAACAATGATTATGATAAGGGTGAAGCTCCACCTGGATTAAACTTAGCCTTATTGCTCAAAATCCCTGAAAAAGACACCGTCTTTACCATCAATTTTGATGATCCCAATCTTGTCTTTGTACGGGCAAGGCAAGTCGTGGCGTTGTTGCACCATGCTCCTCCCTGAAAATCCCAAAGTCATTGGATCAATTTTAATGCAAATTCTTGTAGATGATCTAACATTTTAGAAAAATTCAAAGAATTCATCAAAATATGTTCAAATTCTTCGATGTTATAGTCATCCAAGAAACCGATTTTCTGATTTTATTTCGATCAGAAACCTAAAAATCCAACTTTAACTGCTTTTTATGTTGCTCATTCTGTTTGTAAATCACTAGAAAAAGCTCAATCTAGTTTGTATTTTTCTTTTCACTTCGTTTTTTTCATGACGATAGTATCCAGGCCATCTTACACGCACCTCGACTATCTTGTTTCAAGAATTTGAAGAGGAAATAGGCTAACAATTGGATTGAAATGAGATTATGAACCCCAGAGCCTAGAAATCTATGTTTTAACCCTTCGGAGCCATCAGACAAGATTGGAACAATACATAGAAGATTAGCATGGCCCTGACAAAGGTAACACCAACAAATAGAGAAATGATTCAAATTTACTCATTGATAAAAGATATATAAAGAGTATATGTTGTGAAGCAAATGTATAGTGCAATAAGAGACTAACCTCAAGTTGGATAAACCAGTTGTTAACTCCTGCTCCAAATCCTTTATCAAAATGGTACGCTGGTGGACTCCCATCCAAACATACTGCAAATACGACATTATTGGCATACAAAAATCAACACATTTTTACATTCTTAATTATTTTTTTCGGTGGCGAATTCATCATTTAGACGTCTTCAATTCTAAGTAGAAACTAAAAGTTCTAAAATATATATTTAACTTCATCTATACTTGTTTTCTTTACATAAATATACATAAAGTTCGAATCAAAAGTCACGGGTTCTGCCAAACCCGCGACTTCTATATCGTATCCAGGGGCGGAGCTACAGATCTGCTTACGAGTTCGGGTTCCCTTTGGCCCAGACCTTCATTTGTGCTAGAAAATCTACTTAATATGCATAAATAATTTATCTTGAATCCATGAAGCTGTTTTTTTTAGAATTCACAATTCATAAACTCAAAATCTTAACTCCGTCTCTGAAGAGACTGGATCCGTCACTGCTCAGAGTTATGGACAAAAAATAAAAGATAATCACATTGATTCAAAGAAATTCTTACCAGCTCCTTTAGCTACTGCACTCTGTAGATAAGTAATATCAACTGGGTGTCCTTCAGTAATAATCAATATAAGCAAAGTTATTATTGCACGTAGCCATAGTTGCATTGCCCCTTTTACCATTCTGCATATTAATTATGTGAAAAAATACAAATCAATATAAGTAACAAAAAAAAGAGTGCAGAAAGATCCTAAAAATTGAAACAACAAAGTGAAACCAAGAAAAGAAAACATCTCAACTTTTGAAAGATTGATAAAACGTTTCCGATATTATTCCAAACTTAGCAATTAAATCTATGTTTACAAGATTTAATTACTTAACCATTAATGCTACCTTTTCTTTACCACTAAAGCATGTGATAAATAAAATGCAAAGAATATCTAACACACTCATTTCAGAAAAAAAAAAAACTTACTAAATACAGAATTGAAATATTACTTCTATGTAGTACCTGGAACAGCAAAGATAATGAAGAAAAAATAAATCTCAAAATGAGATTATTTGAAATCCAGTTGCGTATTTTGTGTCTTAAGCTAAAAAAAAAAGGGGTCCCAAAAAGCAGATGCTAATAGAGACTCGAGAGTAGAACCATATATTTATACTGAAAAGAAAAAAAAACAATTATATATATAGTCACGTTGTCAAGTTTTTTTTTTTTTTACTATCAATGTACATTTATGTGTTATGGTAACATTACTTATTCAATGTAATTTAACATGTTTGACCTGAATTTGTAACATTAGAGTTAGTTGTCTATTCTTAAAGATTTCTTATGAATATTTTGAAACTTATCTAAAAATATTGTTTGCTTAAGTTTTTTCAAAAAGATAAAATAAATTAAGAACTTTAAAACTTTCTTTTACGTAGTAAAGAAATAGTATAAACTTTTTACACCATCAATTTATATTTACATGTTATAACACAGGATAATGAGTAGGTGTTTGGATGTAAAATCTGTGGTATTTGAACAAAAGTTGAAAAGGAATATTTTGGGAGTTTGATTTGTGTTTGAACATCCATTTAATTTGAAATAAATAAATGTATTGTGAGAGAGGAAAAAAGTGATCAAAATCACATTTTAAACTTAAACTCGTTTTCAAAGAAAATTAAAAAAAATTATTTAATGTAGTATCAACGTCATTTAAATTTATTTTTTTATTTTTGAAGAAAAAGGAAAATTTTTTCAACGTAAATCTCAATCCTTTAACTGATCTAATCCTGTAAATTTTTTAGCTACACTGATAATACATACTCTAAAACTTAAACTCAAATATGAAAAGAAAAACCATTCAATTCACAAAATAAAAACTTATCAAAAGAAGAAAAAAATGCAACTTAAACATGGTTTTATTCATTTATATTATAGAATACTCCCTCTGTTTCAAAAAATTTGTCTCATTTTAAATTGACACAGAATTTTAAAAAGTACATAAGACTTTTGAATTTTGTAATTGTTAACTAAAGATATCAAAAATATTTTTTAATTTTATAATTTTAGACATGTGAAAATTGAAATTAAAAAATTATAAAAAACATTATTTTCTGGAGAGAAAGATCCAACCTAAAAGCTGTACTTTTTGAAGTTGCCGACACACGAAGCTGTAAGTTGATTTTATGTACGAAAAAAGGTTGCTAAGTAGAGATTTCTGTGTTTATTAAGATTTGACAAATGCATGTGCTATAGTGACAGAATCTTATCGGTTTACGCGTTCAACGTTCAATGAATGGAGACCACAGTTGGAGTGAAATTTGGAAATAGAGAGATGATGTTCACTTCTAGGGTGTTCAACGAAGGCAAAAAATTGAAACAAACTGAAATAAAAAAAGTTACAATCTTTTTAGATTTTTTAATTAATTTTAATTTTTAAAATTGATAATAATTTGATTTAGGGATAAAAGTAAATTGAGGAAGAATTGAAAGATGATTTGACATGACATGACATACATTCAACTAACTGAGAGTATGAGAATTAAGATAAAAATATGTAGATAGCTGAGTGTTGTCGGAATTAAGATAAAGGTATGTAGATAGTTGAGTGTTGTCGGCTTATCGCACTTTGTAATTAAAAATTTAAATTTATCTATGCATTCTTATTTAATTTGTGGTTTATGTTGGTAAGTCCATGAATTTATTTTATGTTAAAAGTAACTTGACTTTTAGTTGAGCTCTTGATTCATTAATGTTTAATTCAATTAACATTAAAAATCTTGTGAAATCACTTTTTTCCAAGAGTAACTTACTTAATAGTGTTATGTTAGAATACAATCGTTAGAAACTTAGAATACATGTCACATATTTTTAAAAAGGACCTACAAAAAATGAAAAAAGGCAAAGGTAGAACCGACAAATATGGAACTAATGAAAAATCGTCTTTCTTTCTTTTGATTTGAATATTTTGAAAATCCAACTAGAAATATATGTTTGTTTGTGGAAAATGAGGAAAGTAAAAGCAAAAAGGAAACGTTCAACCTTCATTTTATTAAGGATTCCATCTCCACAAACAGTATTCACTATCAGTCACTGTTCTTTCAAATTTCTTAACACTACCCCTTACTAGTTGAGCATCATAAATGAGTTCATAGATCTAAAGATGACGAATTTATAGGAAAAACTAAGCTTGCTGCTAATAATAGTATCACCCATTCAGTATCTAAGTACCTTTGATTTAGAATGATGTTTCATTTGCACTTAAGATCGATAAGTAGCCTCATAATTTCTCTGAGTTTGTAGTCATGGCTCTTGAAGTAAATGACTTTATTATTAATAGTTAGCTCTCTTAAATAGTAAATTCTGAATATCCTATCGAAATTTTCTCAACCTAAGTTTAATTTATCGAACCGAACTTTTACGGTTCGATATTTGATATCTACTTTCAATTATTAATTTATTTTATTTTATTTTATTTTATTATTGTGGAATATTGACCGACCGGACTTTATGCCGGCAATCCTTACATCAAAGTATCAAACCCGAATTTTAAAAATATCGAACCGAACACCGACTGCTCACCCCTAAAATCAGGTACCACATTCGGCTTTATGTGTACTTGCCCCCTCAATTGAGGTCTTGTCTGATGAAGATATACCAATATTAATGAGTAACAATAATAACATACCTAGTGAAATCCCACAACGTGGGTTTGGGAAGGGTAGAGTGTACGCATACCTTACCTCTACATTGGTAGGTAGAGCGGATGTTTCCAAGAGACCATCGGCTCAAGACAGAGCATAAGCACAAGCAAAGCAAGAAAAATGATCAGACCCGATCAGAAAAACTTAAAGCAGTATGAAAATGCTCGTATCAAAAGCGAAAAAGCCATGATAGCACATTCCAAAAAAGTAAGCAGTAGCTAGCACATGTAAATAAGCTAAACAAAGTACACTAAAGGACACATAGTAGCATAAATTAAACTATAAAAGACTATAACGCAATACTGCGCCTATTAGTATGATAGGCTAAGCGGACCTACAATAATAACACTGCAACTATCAGTTTGCAAGCGTAAGTAGGACTACGCTCGACTAACTACTACACCTAATTCGTGTCCTCCACAACCCCCTATATAAGGTCACGTCCTCAGTAAGTTTCACCTGCGTCATATCCTGTCTAATCACCTCTCCCCAATACTTCTTCGGCCTACCTCTACCTCTCATGAACCCGTACATAGTCAACCTCTCACACCTCCACACTAGGCCATTTGTATCTCTCCTCTGCACATGCCCAAACCATCTCAACCTCGCTTCCCGCATCTTATCCTCCATCGAGGTCACTCCCACTCTATCCCGGATAGCATCATGTTTAATCATATCCCTCCGTATATGCCCGCACATCCATCTCAGCATCCTCATCTCCGCAACTTTCATCTTTTGGATGTGCGAAGTCTTGACTAGCCAACACTCCGCCCTATACAACATAGTTGGTCTGACCAACGCCCTATAGAACCTGCCTTTATGTTTTTGTGGCACATTTTTATCGTATAAGACTCCAGATGCGAGCCTCAATTTCATCCACCCTTCCCCAATACGATGTGTGACATTGTCATCAATTTCTCCATCCCCTTGGATAATAGACTTGAGGTACTTGAAGCTTCTTTTCTTTGGAATGACTTGAGTACCAAGCCTCACCTCCATGCCTAACTCAAGGTCGCTCCCGTTACTGAACTTGCACTCCAAGTATTTTGTCTTGGTCCTACTTAACCTGAACCCTTTAGATTCCAGAGTCTGTTTCCAAACCTACAACTTAGCATTCACTCCGCTGCGAGTCTCATCAATCAGGACTATGCCGTCTGCGAATAACATACACCATGACACCTCCCATTGGATTTGTCGCGTCAGTCCATCCATCACCAAGGCAAATAAGAATGGACTAAGAGCTGATCTCTGGTGCAACCCTATCATCACTGAAAAGTGCTACGAGTCTCCTCTCACTGTTTGTATCATGGTCTTGGATCTATCATACATTTCCTTGATCGCCCTAGTGTACGCCACAGGTACACCTCTAACCTCCAAACATCTCCATAGAACCTCCCTAGGATTTGTCATATGCCTTCTCGAGATCGATGAAAACCATATGTAAGTCTTTCTTCCTCTCCCTATACCACTCCAGCAACCTCCTAATAAGATGAATGGCTTCTGTGGTCGAACGTCCCGGCATGAACCAAACTGATTCTCAGAAAGAGACACGCCTCTTCTCACCACGACTCTTTCCCAAACTTTCATAGTGTGGCTTAACAGCTTTCATAGTGGACGGACTCCCTTTTCTTTGTTTTCGATTTTCTCTTTTTTTGGTCTCGAACCCCAAAAAAAAAAACCACCGATTTTTGATATGTTTTTGGACCCTGAAAACCCAGACCTTAAAATAAGAACATGGGGGGTTATAGATGAATTTCCCCCATAATGTTCACCCTCATATCCCTTTTCAACTCGAGTTTGAATTTTCAAATTAAAGGGGGGCAAAAGTGACGATTTTGGAGGTGAATTTTGGGGGTTCAAGTCGCGGGATTTAGGGGGATAGGGTATGGGTGAAGTGATGGGTGATGGGGTGGTGGCAGAGATGGCAGATGTATGGGGTCATGGATTATTTGGGGGATGAAAGAGAAAAAATGGTTTAGGTTTATTTTAGGTTTTGGGGAATGAAGGGGTGTTAGGGGAAAATGAAAGGGGGTGGGCCGGTTCAGTTGAATAAAAGATTGGGGTGTTGGGCCGAAAATGGGGGTTGCTGATTGTGCCCCTTTTTGGTGGGTTGGTGGAATGTTTTGGGTGAAGGGAAAAATGAGTTATGGGTTAAAATATAAAAAAGGTTTAATATTAAAAAAAATTGAAAACGTGTAAATTATTAAAAATAAAAAATAACGATGTGATAATAATAAAATATAATATTTATAAAATGCTTATTGCTTAAAATAATAAAATGCGATGCCGTTTTGCGAAGATAAAATAACATAGAATATTAGGGTCAAACTATGATATTAAAAGGCAAATGATAGTAGAAAAAATGCGAATAATAATAATAAATAATGATATTGAGAATATACGATGATATTAAATGCCATATATATATATATATATATATATTAAAATTGTTTTGAGGTGTCAAAATATTTTAAACCGCAAACAAAATAATCGGAAAAGATGGGACAAAATTGATTGTCAACCCATATGATAATACCAAATAAGATGTATTAGTAATATACAAAAATGCACATGTTATTTAATCTAATGCATCCTACCAAACGACCTAGTGTTTAGCGTTTTCTTTATTAATAAAAATAAAATCTATAAAAATGGAATTTGTGTATCATTCCTTAAGGAGTGTGCAAAATAAAAAATGGACAAATAAAAACCTAACATTAACCACCAATCTTTAGAAAAGCTATCTCATATGACTTGTCAAGTGTGGTTAATCGGCTGACGTGGTTTGCAGGCTATTGCGTCAGTCCGGGGGTTTACCCTGTGCGCACTCAAGAGAATAGCGGATGCGGTTTCCTTCGTCAACAAAAAAAAAGTGAGTAGTGTTTCTTTTTCCACGTACGAATTTCCAAGTAGGGCGAGAGAGAGAAGGTTGGGGTTTCTTTTTAGGCAGACACACACGTGAATGCCGGTGATTATTTTAAGGCATATCTAAGTTGAATTAAGCTGTCATTCACCAACCGGAGCTCTTAAGCCGGCTAACCTTATTCGTCCATGTACAATTTAACGAGGAAATTAAACTCAACTACTTTAAAAAATATTCCACTTGTTCGTGACGTGGTTTAATTTGATGAAGAGTTTCGATAAGAAAGAAAATTCTGAAAATTGTGATATTATTAAAATAAAACTTATAAAAAATAAAAAATACATAATAATATATTCTTTTTTTAAGAAACTAACTAAAAAAGAAAATAATATCATATTAAAATTTGATGGTGCCAAAAAGATTGTGTAGGAATTTAGAGCTTTTAATATTGATGGTGCCAAAAAGATTGGGTAGGAATTTAGAGCACCTGTATTGGGGAAAACATGCATAAAAAATATCTCTCTACTTTCGTAAAGTAGCTATCTTATGAAAGTTAATAAAAATACCTTTCAGTTGGATGGAATCCCCAAATTGACCTAAAATCACCTGATTTCAATTGAAATTACTCACTCTCCTTTTTAATTCGATTCATCTAATTAAAGTAACCCATTTGAAATCTCACCTAAAATCCCATTTCCCCCAAAATGAGAACCTTTTATGGAACGGTATTATTTTTTGAGGTATATTTATAAGCATCACTGCAATGCTGAAGATGAGGTTTGTTTTTAGTAGTATTTATACTCACTTGCAACTCAATTTTTTTTTATATTTTTGAGAAAATTTGTGTGCAGGATGTTTCTGGTGAATAATTTTTGAGCAGCTTAGCAAGTATGTACACATAATGAATGGATTGAAATTTATTTTTAATTTTCTGTTTCTCTGGAAATATAATGTTATTTTTGTGTCTGGTTATGTTTATTGAACTGGAATAATTTTACCTGCATATGCGAAATTTCATGTAGAATTTTCAGCTCAGTTGCAACTCAATATTTTGTACTAATAAGTTTGGGAAATTTGTGTGCAGGATGCTTCTGGTGATAATTTTGAGCAGCTTAGAAAGTATATACACATATGGATTGAAATTTCAAACAAACACCTAAGGGTCTGTTTGGACTTTGGAAAGCCACCTGATAATTGGAATTGGTGTAATTATTAGGGTAATAGTAATTACGACGACCTGTTTGTTTGTCATAACGTAATTACAAGCATATTGTTTGGTTGCATATGTGTAATTACACAGTTAAATTAGTTTTAAAATAAAAATTAATACTTGACAAATATTCACCTTTATAAATATTATATTAAATTAGGTATTTAAAATTTCTTAAAAATATATTGATTAATCACACATTTGTAAGTAATGTTGTCAGAATAATTGTATATATTTTTAAATCAATAACGGTTTATATATATATTAAAAGAACATATCTTGTAAGAACATTATGGGCTGAATGTTTGACCAAAAGATTAATATATATACATATTAATGTCATAACATTATTCAAATGCGTGATAAAAAAATAATCTATTAATTGTAAGTGAAAAATGAACAACATGCAATGTAAAACAACAAGTGAATAGTACTAAAGCAAATAAATTAAAATTGAAAATATAACCTACATTCAAAATCTAAAAAAAAAAGTTTAACATGATACTTTTATGTCAAATTCCAACATTTACATATAATAAGTTCCGACATAACTTAAGTAAATATAATTCAAAAGAAAGTGAATAAGTCTATAACCTCATTCAACAACATAATTCTACATTAATAACATCACTCGTTATATCTCAAGTTTGTTAATGACTCATTCTTTCTAATATTAGAAAATGTAGTTTCAAAAACTAGAATAATAACGTAGTTACACTAAATGAAGAAAATAAAAAAATAAAAAACAAAAAACATAGGAGAAATTACATGGAATCACAAGAAGTAAAATTTGAGAAATGAGAAGAAAGAAAACGAAAGATAAATAATGTATAATAACAATAATTTAAAATTTAAAAGTAAAAAAGAAAAAGAAATTAAAAAAACTAGAAATAAAAAATCAATTAAAAAGAAAAGAAATTAAAATAATAGAAATAAAAAATAAATTAAAAAGAAAAGATATTAAAATAAAAGAGAAAAAAAATTAAAAGTAATCTTGTAATTACAGGGTGTAATTAGACTCAATTCTCAACCCCCCTTTGAGAATTGAAGAGTGTAATTACTCCCTTCCAATTACATTCAATTACATGATGTCCATGTAATTACTTGGCCTGACAAACATGTCAAACTGTATAATTACACCCAATTAAACTTAGTTTCAATTACATGAGTGGCTTTCCAAACATGCCCTAAATATCACCTCCTATTACTACTGTTGTTGTCTCTGTATTTCAAATTAGTTGTTTTAATTAGGTTGTTTTTCGGTGAAATTAGTTCTAACAAAAAACACAGCTAGAGATTTGTATTTTAGGGTTTAAAGACAAGTGAGTTGTATCAGATCCAGAGAACCCCTCAACGAATATGATATTATATGATAAGTGACAGATAAGTAAATAAGCAAGTAAATGAATACGTAAATAATATGAACAAGTAAGCTTTGATTCGGAACTAATAATGGAAAATAATGGACAAGTGTTTCTTTTAGTGTATAACTCTGAGAGAGAATAGAATTTAGGTTACAAGTGTGACCTTAGAGAATACAATGTGTGTTTACTTCCCTTCTGAGTCTCACATATATAAGACAAAACTAGACTATTATGCCCCTCTGATGTTATGACGACGTGAGCATGCTGATGTAATCGTGCCCACGCACTCCGCGATACTCTGATCTAAGAGGACTGATGTGACGGGAGTTGTTGGGAGTGGGAGACATATGTGTGAAGACTTCAGAGTTGTTGGGATATCCGAATACACTAATTCACCGAGGGCGTTCTCACCCAATACAAATTGTCCTCCACTTTCCGGTCCGTTCATTTCATGAGTCTGGGAAGTGAAAAAGTCCATGCACCTTTCAAAACTTTTTGCGGGAACCGAAATGTTTTCCCACGATCAGACGTTTCGCCAGATCTAGCATTTACTATGTTCAATCACTCATTCGACGATGCCCTTTCAGATACTTTCTCTCATTCTCACTTTTATCTCAATTTTCCAAGTGAACACAACTTCTTGCTTCATCAAATCCCATTTTCATCATGTCTTCTTTTTCGACTTCCTCCTCTTCATCCTATGATCTTAACCTCGCCAGAATGCAAGAAGAACTTGGTGCTACCACAGTGACTTTCGTTCACCGCCGTTCATCGCCTTCTGGCATTACCCGGGTTATCGACTTGGGTTCTTCTACCTCAGAGATTATCCCTTTCAATTTTAATTTTGAGAGGGATTTTCGCGTCAACCTCTGTTATGAATTTTTGGAGGATATTGATGTTCGGCCTAAAATTGCATATATTTAGTCATTGTTGTCTCACATTCTAATACGTTTAAATTTTAATTGTCTTTTGAGTTGCTATTATATTGATTTGTATTTCGTATTATATTTTACTATATAGAAATAAAATGGTGGGAAGATGAAAAGATTTGAATTAAAATAGGATCAAAAGTGGAAAGTTGCAAAATGAGATGAACCATAAGTTTAATTTAAATGCAAGCAAGAATGACGTGTGGTTAATTCATGATGGGCTAATGATTGCCAAATCACTGTGATATGATTGACATTAAATGTGTGCAAAAGAAGATAAAAAGAAACCAAGGATTGAAGCACTTAAATTCTACGTGGCAGCAAAAGAGTTCAAAAGAAAAAAAGAAAGCTGCATGTGCGATCGACTGGCGTCGCTGATGCAACGCATAAAGTGTAGTCTCTGATTCTTTGCAATTGTTAGCTGTGCGCACTGCATCTGCGACACACAGGTGACGCGGGTCACGGTGATTTTTTCTCGGTCTGAGTTGAATTTGATTTTTAAAAACTCATGTCTTTTGATACTCTATAAATACATATTCTACACAGATTTTACACAACTTTGGATAACTTAGGACATATTTTGTGGAGTTTGGTACGCTGTTGGTACTATTTTTCATTTGTTTACTTTATTTTCATCACTGGAACCCTTGTTTACTCATCAATTCTTATTTTGATTCTCGAATCATGAGTAGCTAAACTCTTTAAATTTCAGGATTGTGGTGCAGCCGTGAATATTGACGTTTTATAAGTAATTAAACCTTAATAGTTTATTTATATGCGATTGTTTCTTTGCTTCTATTCTTAATTGCTTGATTGCCCGCACAACAGTCGAGTTCTATATACTATTTAATATCGTTCTTGGGAAAGACGTTATTAGATTAGAGAAGAAGTAAGGAGAGTGTGTTCTGTTTATCCCTAAAGTAGGGCTAGAATTTGTGGCTAGGATAGGAATATACCTAGACACCGTATTCAATTAGATACCGTGGACTAATTACATTCTTAACATGTCAATTTCATTGGAATATATGCGGTGAACTGTTCTGAATCGGTGGGTAGTAGTTCGGGAGAATGCTACACGATTAATAATCATGTTAATTAGCAATCGTGAATAAATATGCTAAGGTTAGTTACTTAAACGATACAATAGGATTGGTGAACCAATCATGACCCTGGAATACTATTCTCTTAGTGATAAATTCAAGCTTTACAAATGTTCTAGCAACTTATTAGAATAAATTAGATAGTTATTTACTTTTCTGCATTAGTTATAAACAAAACGAACATCCTCTTTTGACGCCATTGTCGGGGACTTAGAAATTAACTGTTTATCTAGATTAGATTTTTCTTGTTGTCTATTAAAATAAATTAATTTAATTATTTTTATTTAATATTTTGAGTATTCTTCTTGACATGACATCTTGGGACAAAAATTGGTACAATGTTGGTTGTTCTTATTTTGGTGATCTTTGTGTGATATGTGGTGGCCAAGATGGCAATTGGAATGATTGTCCTAATTCTTATACCCCATCCCCGAACCCCTATTATGATTCTTCTATTGTTTGTGATGTTGACAGGAGTAATGAAGTGGAGGATGCGGAAAATCTTGCTCGATTCAGCGATTTTGTAAAACAAATGTTTGGGATGAGCACAATAATAATAGAGCAAAGTGTGGAACAAGGTAAATCCATAGAGAGGATTCACGCCAAACTCATAGAGATCCAGGCCGAGACTAAAACTTGTAATGATATGCAAGTCACAGCCTTACCCAATACTCAAGATGAACCTCAAACAGAAGAAGAGAGTGAGTTCCCATAAGAAAATAATTTTGAAGAAACAGAGATAGTGAGCCAATCTTGACTTGAGGAACAAGCTTAACAAATAGATTTTTATGGGTTTCTTCGTGATGGTCTTACAAATACGGTGATACAATTGATAGAAGATAGGGCTGAGCTAAGATAAGAGATAGATCAATTTGGCTCAGATATCCATGACCTGCAGGTTCAATTAAATAAAAAAGTTGACGTGTTTGATGCCCAACCACTAATAGTTATGGATACGGGCCAAATTGTGGAGCAGAAAGAGGAATACCAACAATTCGACCAGAACTTTATTGATGATGCTAATGTTGAGGAGGTGTACAAAAGTGAAGGTGTAAAAAATAACTTAGTTTTAGAGTTGGGGCATGTTGGCACTCATTCTAAATATTTTTCTACATTATGTTTGGTTGACAACAAGGAAATCGAGCATGCCAAAACTTTGGAGAGATGTATAGATGAGGAACAAGACTCTTACATTCTAAAATTTTCCACACCAAAGAGACAAAATCACATACCTCACTTAAGGGCCAAGAAGTGCAAGATGCGACACCTATTGTTTGGCTCATTTGTCTTCATACCACCGCCCCAAAAGCGTGATAGAACGTTTGATGCAAAATTTGGCACAATTTATATTGTCAAAGTGGAAGGAAAAGTGGTGATTGTGATGACGTCATGCCACGACATTAAATCAGGTGCTTATTGGGAGGCAACCCAGTGTGTGTAATTGTTTTAGATTTTTATTTTTATAGTGTCACATTTTGTTTTTATTCTTAAAATTAGGGGAAGTTTGAGTACCCGAAGTTGACAGCTAAGGAGCATGTTTGAGCTTAAGTGTGGGGTCGTCCCGACCCTTGATGTTGAGGATTATACTGCTATCTAGGCCCTAGAGGGTCTCAAGGATTATTTCTCACCTTTGTTTTAATTTTTTTTTGTTATACATGCATTGAGGACATCACATATTTTTAATTGTGGGGTGGGTACTTGTGATACTTTCGAGGTCGATGATTATTATTCCATAGAAATTTTTTTAGTAGTTCTTAGAGTCTTAGAGCCTTAGAAAAAAAAATCAGAAAATCAAGAAAAAAATCATTTTTTTTATTTTGGTCTTACTTTTATTTTTCATTTAGTCTTTTTTCCTCATTAGTGGCATAAATCATCCACCCCTTGGTTTTTCTTATGACCTCGCTTCTTTTTCAAATGAGGGCCTTTGAACCGGATAAATTTTTATTTTTAGGATTAGATTTTTTAGGAGTAGTAAAGGAAAGAGAAGAAAGATCGTTGGTGACTTGTTTGATACTAGTATATTTAGGCATGAGCTTGAGTAGTACTTTAATGTGAGTGCTTGAGTTAGTTTAAAATAATAGAATTTCTAATACCTAGGCTCAAGGTTGTGACTCTGTATATAGCTTATTCTTATTTTATAGTTCGTCATGATTCTGTCTGTCGTAGAGTAGAATTGATCCATATTGATTGAGACTTGTGTCATGTATGGTGAGAATTTCTTGCATATATTCCATATTTTGCATCTTAGTCTTGAACTTGCCATGCATGTTATAGGTTTTCTTTGATGTGTCTTGTGAATTTTAGCCTTTTCAGAAATTGTTACCACTAGTTAGCTCTTTGAGCCTGTAATCGTTTGTTTGGTAGCCGTATATTTTGCCTTGATCCTTTTGTTTGAATCCCTAGTTTTCGCACAGTGCTTCCTTGAGCATTGTAGCTTAGACTGTGTTATAATTGTGAAATCTAATGAAATGGATGGTCGAGTGTAAAAGCTGACCAATGATAGATGTAAGGTGATGAAAAAGACCTCTTAGAAAGAATGTGGCATTGAAAAAAAAAGTGCTTGAAAAAAATGATTGAAGCGTTCTTGACATGATGAGAAATACTTGTGAAATAATTGATGAATAGAGGGCTGGATAATAAAGTGAAGAGAAGAAAATAATAGGTGATGAAGTCTAAAAGTGCAAAGTGCTTAGGGAAGTCTAAGTCACTACTATCTAGTTTTTCTACCCGTCCCCTAGCCAACATTACAACCCGTTAAAGTCCTATTTGATTCTATTCGAGCATGTTTAATTAGTGGAGATGTATATAATGGACAAGTCTATGGTTCTTTGTGCATACATGTGAAATTGTTTGTGAGTGCGAGAGTTGTGCTTTGATGCTATGTCCTTAAATTACATTCGATTCTTTGATTTGAGTGTGTGGACTATTTTTTCTTGTGAGGGCACTTGTTTCATGATAGATAGGTGATGTTATTAGATTTCTTTGACAAAATAGGTGAGCGAGCTTAAATTTCATGAGTTAGAGTCTGTCTCTGAGGTTAGGAGGTTAGAAGTTTGTTGTTTGTTTGTTGATTTGTGTATCTTGCATAATGACCGGGAAGTGTATTTGATGTTGTGAGCTACTATAGGGCCTAATTGTTTGTATCAACCAAAGTGGTGGTGTTCCTAAGCTTGATTTATTGAGAGTGGTTTTGATGCTTACTCGAGGACGAGCAAGAGTTTAAGTGTGGGGTGGTGATGTTCGGACTACAATTGCATATATTTAGTTATTGTTGCCTCACATTTTAGTACTTTTAACTGTCTTTGAGTATAAATTATATCACTTTGTACTTAATATTATACTTTTATTATGTAGAAATAAAGCGGTGTAAAAATGAAGAGAATTGGAGCAAATTGAATAAAAAGCGGAAGACAAAAGAAGAGAAAAGAGACAAGTGGGAGACAAGGAAGGGACATAGTCATTATTTAATCATTAGAGGAGTGAATTGCAATTTGAAATAACAAGAGAAACAAAAGAGGAAATAACGTACATGAGCAGTTTCTTGCGTCAGTGCGCGTCGCACTGCTAACGCGAGAAAAATAATTGTCTGAGGTTGGTTGTGTGCGCTGTATGTGCGAAGTACAACTGACACGGGTCACAGTGATTTTCCCCGATCTGAGTTGAATTTGGTTTTAAAAGCCTAGGTCTTTTAGTACTCTATAAATACATATTCTACATAGTTTTTCAGTGTTTTTTGGAGAAAACTTGTACCCTGAGTTCAGAACCTTTGACCTAAAGAGAGCTTGGAGCTGTCGTGGAGACCAGAGTTACATGGTTTTATCTTTTCTTCTCCTTACTATTAGTTTTTATATTTATATGTATGAATTGTGGTTTTTCTTCTATGTCTATGTGGAGCTAAACTTCGCGTTCTAGGATTGTGGTATAGCCTTGAATATTGATATTTGACGATTATTTCTATCTTAGTACGAGTTGTTAATTTCGATTGTTTCTTTAATTCTGTGCAATTGCTTGATTGTTTGACTAGCAGTTATGTTCTATCGACTATTAATACACGTCCTTGGGAAAGACGTTATTAGATTAGAAAAGAATTAAAGAGGGCGTGATCTGATTATTTCTACAGTAGGGCTAGGATAGGAATATACCTAGACACCGCGTTCAATTAAATACTGTGGATAAATTGCATTCTTAATAGGTCAATTTCATAGAAATATAGGCGGCGAACTGTTTTGAATACACGGGTAGTAGTTGGGGAGATTACTACGAGAGTTAATAATCTAGTTAATTAGAAATCGTCGATAATTCAGATTAAGGAGAAATAGTTTGAGAACTCAATTGGATTGGTTAACCAACCGCAACCCCGGAACATTCATATCATTGATAACATAAAAACTCACTCTTTCTTAGTTAAAGTTCATTATTTATTTTCTTTTATTTTTAGTTAGTTCATAAATATAACCCTCGAATTTAACCTCTTGTTTAGATAATTAGAATTAGTTTAACTTAGTAAATAGTTAATCACAAGTCTCTGTGGGTTCGACATCCGATTTCTAAATCACTATATTACTTGTACGACCACGTACACCTGCGTGTGCGTTTGGGAGCAACAAGTTTTTGATATCTCCTCACTGATCGACCACTCTACCATTCCTTGGTCCGCATCGACTGCCGATGGGGCCTTGATGTAGACATAATCCCTCCTCATGCCAATGCAAGCATCACTCAGCACATCCCAAGGATGTCCCTGATTTACACCCCCTTTACCATTGGTGTTAGCCTCCCGGTCCACCGAGTTATTGAGGCCTTTTATCGCTGCTATGTCATTTGTGTGGGGTAGTTGGCTGCTCGGACTTGGAGAATAGTTCGTTGTGTTCAATATTTGGCAGATCTTGCCCGCCTTCCCTTCACTTTGGATCACTTAATCCACTTATACTCCCCCCTAAGTGCTTCACATGGGAATAATAAACTTAGCTTTTCGGGGCTCTAGAGCCCTTATCACCAATGCTAAATATGATCACGATCGAGGATGGTGTGATCAATTTTTTATGATTCATACCCACCGACTTCACGACGCTAATTTTGGTCCTCTGCTGGAGCAGGGGAACAACTCCCGTGAGTTTTGATGCTTTTACTTTCTATATCTCCTTCATTTCCTTCATGACTATATTTTTTTTTGCTCCTCTAGCGTCCTCGGTGGTACCCGAACCTTTTCCCAACATTTTTAGTTGGGTGATAGGCTTACTCTGGGCCTCCTATGGTGCTGAGCAGACTTTGCGAGCCATTTATGCTGGCAAATGGAGAGGGAATAGTCATCGTGAATCCCATATATTTTCCACATTCGTGCCTTTATTGATCAAGTCTTGGGATGCCGTACTAACTCCTTTTTGCTTTTGTAAGGTATCCTTTCTTGAGGGGGCTCGGTTAGGAATTTGCCTTCCCGGGATGAGGCTCGAGCTCGCATCGCTAGGGCTGCTGCGGATAAAAGGTAGAGTAGGAAGTACTCGCTTCTTTATGACGCTGGGGCATCTTCCTCAAGAATTGGTTCACATGTAAGGACGTGTCACCAATACAATGGGTATTGGAGAGAGGATATGAAGAGGGTGTACATATGGAGAATGACGAAGGAGAGCCTGCAAAGGCCGAGGGCGCGAGGGTCCCTTCCACCGAAGCTGTCGAGAAACCGGGAGTCAGTGATGAACAACCCGGGAGCGTAGGGGTGGCGATGCGGGTGCTGGCCCCTCGGTTCCACCACCTCTTGCTACTAGTTCGAAACTTGTCTTAGAGGTCCCTATTCCATTTGGTGGGCATCTTTATCCAGGTAACATAAATCTTTGTTTCGTTCGTTCTTTAAGGCGAATACATATGCTAAGTTTGCTTTGTTTTGGTCTGTTTCTAGGGTTACACTGCCACTACCTCTGCCATCAAGCTTTACAAGAGTATACCTTCACCCTCTCGAGATATAGAGAGGTTGATAGAGGAGAACCAGCGCCTCCGGGATAAGATTGATGATGTGGCAAAAAATTACGACACATTTGATACCAATTTCATATATTATTAATCTCTTTTATACATTCATAGTATAGATTTCTTATATAATTTTGGTTTTTGTAGGATTTTTGCCTTGGGAAAACCAAAGTGAGGAAATATGCTGAAACGTGGACAAAGTGCTGAAAAAGAAGAAGTGTAGAGAAGACCACTTCTGTAGACAACAAAACCAGATTGCGGACCGCAAAATGGTAGGCATCATCGCAGAAATAAACATTAAGTTAAATAATATGAGCCTTGAAGTTTGATCCAATATGCAGTATGCACTTCAGTTCTGTGAACCTCATTCTGGTCTGTGAACCACTGCTCCAACACAAGTCCAGCTCATATTGCAAAGTTCAAAGACGCTTCTATAGAACACAATTCAGTTTTATGAATCGCACTTCCTGCCGCAGTTCTAGACAATCCTGATAAAGATCCACTCTATGAACCATAGGTCTGTTTTGTGGACCGTAGACCTGTTCTGCGGTCCTCTTCTATGGTCACAGAGTGGTCAAGCAGTGACATTTTTATAATTACATCAAGTCTAAAAATTGGGACCCTATAAATAGTTACCTAGGGTTTTGTGATAACAACCACTACTCATATCACTTTTATGATTTGACTACTAGTCAATTCCTGGTTGTTGGGTATTAATTAGACATCAAAACATTCTTTTCACTATTCATCTAGTAGTTTATTCTCTTGTGTTTGTCATTTTATTCCAAGAGTCTTGAATAGTGTTCCACTTTGTAGAGACCAATTTCATTCCAAGACAAACCTCATTATAAACACCAGAATAGATTGTCTTGGGTAAGAAGATATACAAAAACACCCTGAGCATTGAGGCCAAGTTTAAGTTTTATGTGTAGCCGTTTGCAACCGTCCTACAATGAAACAAATATCTAGATGGAGAAGATTATTTATATTGCTTGCATCATGAGTCGGGTCCAAATTGAAGTGTGCGATATGATTGAGAAGGATCTTGGCAAGAGAGCTCAGCAAGATAAGACCTAATTCCCTTTTCCTAGCTTGATTATAGAGTTGTGCCGTCTAACCAAGTTTCCTGAGTTGCGTCGAGTGAATAATGCTATCGACACCTTATTGACATGTGATATTTTAAGGATTCAGGCTGAGGAAATGCAACGAAGAAAGAAACAAAAAACCACTAGCACCTCAGTAGACACCTCTCCACAGATCAATTTGATTGATTTGGAGGGATCCGCATCTGACCTGATAGAGACACAGGCCACCACATCAGCTGACCCTATTTCTTCTATCCCCTCCACCGCCGACATTTCTACATCGGCAGGTACTTCTGCTAGAGCAGCCCCTACTCTTCTTACACCTTCCGCTTCTATGAGATTATAACCCGTTCTATTGAAGGCTATAGGCCATATTTCTGTGATTTCTGATGCTCAGTCCTCTCGTCTTGAGATGAGCATTCTGGAGATGATTAGGAGTTTCTTAGCCCCAATCAGGGATGCCTTGGGTGTGGGGAAGCAGAGACAAAAGGTGAATATTGATGCACTTGTCCTCTTGACAGGTTGGGTACATAGATTAGAGGCCGATAGTGGCGATGATGTTTCTTCACTTCGGGCAGACATAGACAACTTGAAGAATAAAGTTGAGAACTTGAAGACTGCTGAGATCGATGACCTCATGGGTATACTACTTCAGCCTCAGAGTGTAGATCCACAACTGATGAGTAAGCTCGGGTTGGAGGACCAGAGAGAGAGTGATAGTGAGACTCCAGATGACTCGCAGAGGCAGGCAGATATTGATGAGGATGATGATGAGACAGATAAGAAGGGGCTTCAGAAGCCCCATATAGTAGCTGAGATTGTTAAGAAAGACTTGCTATAGATAGAGCAGGCGGTTCTTGATGCAGTGGTGGCAGTCTTGTGAGAAGATCTCGATGATTGGCACTAGTGGAGTGGCCCAGGAGCTAAAGAAAGATGTTGATATAGTAGGTCCTACTCCTTTACCAGTTGTGGGCACCACTCTATAGGCCCCAGAGACCAGTCCACCACCACCACAGAGTGAGCCCGTGATGGGCGATATAGAGGCACCCATCCCCGCTCCATGGTCACAGGGCACTGATGCCCCAGCAGAGGCCACATCCGTGAGCCACACTCAAGAGGGCTTTTGGTGCGCCTCATGGAGACCCTCAAACTTTTTGTCCTTGTACTTAACATTATTCTATGCATTGAAGACAACATATGTTTTTAAAGTTGGGGGTAGGGTACCCTATATGTTATTAAAAATAAAGTGATAATTAGCTTGTATATATGTGTTTAGTTAATGTTATGTTCCCCTTAATTTTTCTTCGCCTGGTTATTTTCCAAAGGTGTATGTTCAACCATGACCTACTGATATAATAGTTTGACTTGGTTAGTTCTTTTATGTAGTTTCTATCATGTGTAGATCTTTTGGTTTTGGTGACACCCCTCGATAAATTGGATTTTGAAAAATTTCCCTTTGAATGTTTGTTCTATGAAAGTATGACTCATTTTGTGACTCTGTGTATATTTGTGTTTGAATCTAATGAGATGATAGTCTTATGTTCGATAAAGAGTATAAAATATAGTGTTTTTGTAGTTCATATGCATAGAGTGCTGAGGATTTGATTGTTATCTTGTGTTTGCTTGTATTATCTAGAACTTGCCTCATTGGTTTGTCACTGTGAAACTAGAGTTGCTTGGTTGAGGAAATGATCTTAGGCCTTCACATGAGAGTGAAGCTTCTTGATTAAAGACTTCTTTGACCTACTCATAACTTGAGAGAACAAGTTGTCCCCTTTTGAGCTTTTTGACTTTTTCTTTGGCTACCTCATTACAAACAAAAACCCTTTTCGAAATGAACCATCTTTCGAACTAAATCCCTCCTTGAATGCATGAAAATGATAATTGGAGTGGGATGCAAGAGAAAAGAATGGAAGAAGATTGTGATGTGAGTGGTTCTAAAAAAGAGAAAATTGAGAAAAAGAAAAAAATGAAATGCAAAAACAATAGAAAAGAAAAGAGAAAATGAACCAAAAATGGAATAAAGTGGGGATACTTGAATAAAAAGGGGTGGAAAAGGAAGTTTGGAAACAAAAGAAGGATTTGAGCAATTGAATAAAAAACATGTAGTGCAAAAGGAGGGAAAAGTCACTTGTGCCTAAATGAATATCCTACCCATCCCTAAGCCTACATTACAAGGTTGAGAAAGTCCTTAGAGATCTGAAACTAATCACTCTTTGAGTAGTAGTGACTTAAAATAAAGCCAAGCCTATGACATAATACTTGTGACACTTGACATTTTGTGTGAATGTGAGTGATCTTGTCTTATCCTTGTTGAGAGGGCACATTGAATTGCATGAACCTTGTGAAATAAAAGTCTTCTAATTGAATATCTTGGTGCATCTAGTCACTAGTAGCATTTAGACACCTATTGAAGCTTGATTTTCATGGGCTCATTGATGGTAAATAAGCACTTGTGAAATTTTGTTTTGAAAAATATGAGGGGATGTCACTATTGTGAAACACATGCTTGTAGACTCGTAAGTAGAATCAACCATTGTCATCTTTGTTTCTTCATTAGTCGTACCTTAGTGATGTTTAGGTTGCTTGAGGACAAGAAATAGTTTAAGTTGGGGGTGTTGATGTGCCGAGAAATTTTGACATATTTGATACCAATTTCGTAGTATATATTTCTTATGTAATTTAGGTTTTTGTAGGATTTTTAGCTTGGGACACCAAAAGTAGGGAAATATGTTGATACATGGAAAAAAGTGCTGAAAAAGAAAGTAGTGTTGAGAAGACCACTTCTGTGGACCGCAAAACCATACTGCAGCCTGCAAAATGGTAGGCATCATCACAGAAATAAATAGTGAATTGAAGACTCCAGAGCCCTGAAGTGCGACCCAATCTGCGGTCCACACTTCTGTTTTATGGACCACATTCCGATTTGCGAGCCACTTCTCCAACACAAGTCCATCTCAGATTGCAAAGTTCAAAGGCGCTTCTACGGACCACACTTCCTGCCGTAGTTCCAGACAGTCTAGATAAAGATCCACTCTGCGAACCCTAGGTCTGCTTTGCAGACCGTAGAGTCCTCTTCTGTAATTGCAGAGTGGTCAGGCGGTGGTATTTCGTAATTACGTCAAGTCTAAAAATTGGGTCTCTATAAATAGTTACCTATGATTTTATGATAGCCACCACTTTTCATAACAATTTTATGATTTGACTACTAGTCCATTTCTGGTTGTTGGGTATTAACTAGACATCAAAACATTCTTTTCACTATTCATCTAGTAGTTTATTCTCTTGTGTTTGTCATTTTATTTCAAGAATCTTGAATAGTGTTCCAGTTTGTAGAGACAAGTTTCATTCCAATACAAAAATCATTGTAAGCCTCTTTTAATATTTTTTATGTCTTACTTCATTTATTACTTAGTAGTTTATTCATTGTTTTCCATGAGTGGCTAGTTTTTAGGTTGGGGTTGTGACACAATAATAAAATGTGGTAGTTGGGGGTAGTTTATGAATATGAAATGGGGGTAGAAAGGTGACATTTAATTACTCTTCATGATTAATGTTTAAGGGATGGTTGCAAACACCCCTTCAATGCTTATTATCTATAGTCAAACTTGTAAAGGAGATTAGAGTCTAGGAAAGGGGTACATTATTTAGGACTTGGGGCTTTACACCCCATTTAATGATTTCCGACTTTAATTACAAGGGAATCAAATAAGGGTAAATAATAGATGTTCATACATTCCACACTTTAGAGCTTTAGAAAGCCTAAAGTGAAATTAGGTGGGTCAATTGAAAAATATCCACCTAGATATAAGTCCCCATTACTCATACCACATTTGTTACGCCCAACTTTTGTATAACCCAACATCACTTCCATGCATTAAGTCACAACCCTAACACTCCAACTTAATTAAAATATTAATTGGTAATTATTTGCTAATTGGATAGTTTAAAACAAACAATCAATCAAATAAATTTGGTTACCATATAAGTAACATACTTAGTAAAGCAATAATAGAGCATGATTAGGATTAATTTCTCATCGTATTCTTATGTGCCGAGAAATTACGACATATTTGATACCAATTTCATGGATTATTGTTGTTCTTTATGCATTGGTAGTAGATGTTTCTTATGTTATTTTGTTTTTGTAGGATTTTTGCATTGGGACACCAAAAGAGGAGAAATGTGCTGAAACATAGACGAAAGTGCTGGAAAAAAAAGAAGAAGAGCTGAGAAGAACACTTCTACGGACTGTAGAACCAGATTGCGGACCGCAGAATGGTAGCCAAGTCCTAGAAATATATAGTGAGAAGAAGACTCTAGATCCCCGAAGTGCAACCCATTTTGCGGTTCGCTCTTCCGCTATGCGGACCGCAATCTAGTCTGAAAACACTACTCCAGTTCAAGTCCAGCTCAGATTGCGAAGTCTCAGGACACTTCTGCGGTCCGCACTTCTAGTCGCAGTTCCAGATGTTTCAAATCAAAACCCACTCTGCGAACCTAATCCTGTTTTATGGACCGCAGACCTGTTTTGCGATCCCCTTCTGCGGTCGCAGAGTGGCGTGTTGTGGCATTTTTGTATTTTGGTAGTCTGAAAATTGGATCCTTATATATATCTATATATGGTTTTTTGATTTGACACATTTATTCCTACCTATCTAGCCGCCTTTTGAAAGATTCCTTATGTCTTGTATTGAGGAGACAAGATCCATTATTGATCTAGAGTTATATTTATTTCCAGAATAATGTGTTCTTTATCCATATTGTAGAAGACAAGTTACACTATTTTATACAAAATTATTGTAAGCCTTCTTTTATGTTCACTATGTCTTTATGCATTTATTGTTGTGTTGTGTATTTATTGCTTAACGTGAGTGGCTAGAACTTAGTTTGGGGTTATGACAAAATAATATAATGTGGTAGTTGGAGTAGTTCATAAATATGAAAGGGGTTTATTAATGTGGCATTCAACTACCCCTCATTCTTAATGTTTAAGGGTTGGTTGCAAACACATCTTTCTTGCCTATTGTCTCTAGTCAAACTTGAAAAAGAAGACTAGAGTTTAGGAGAGAGGTATGTTGATTAGGACTCGGGGCTTTAAACCACATTTAATGATTCCCAACTTTAATTAGAAGGGAATCAACTAAGGGTAATAATGGGTATTCATAAATGTCATACTTTAGAGCTTAAGAAAGCCTGAAATGAAATTAGGTGGGCCAATTGAGAAATCTCCACCTAGATATTAGTCCCCATTGCTCATACTACACTAATTACACCCGTTTTAGCAAAAACCCAACACCACTTCCATGTATTAAGTCACAACTCTAACATTCCAAATTACTGGATACATTAACCATTAATTGACTTGATAACTTGAATAGTTAAAACAAACATACAAACAAATTTGGTTACCATAGAAGTAAAGTAATTAGTAAAGCCATGATACAAAGCGAATAGTGTAATTTCTCATTGTATTCCTTGTGGTATTCGACCCCAACCTAGTTGGATTATTATATTTGACGATGGCCGTGTTATACTATTTTAAGGTGTAATTTTGGCGAGATCAAATTTTGACGCTGTTGCCGGGGAATACGGTCTTGAAATTTTCTATTTGTAGTATTATTACTTTGCTAAGAGCTTTATTTCTAAATTTACGTTTACTTGTTATTTTTGTCGTTGTTAATGCCATCCGGCCACCCTAAATTCCAGGGAATGCGAGTTTCCACATAACCTTCACCATGCTCCACATGCTCAACAACAAGGGCTTATTCGGAGGATCGACATCCGACGACCCGAATAGGCAGTTGAGGAATTTCAACGAGGTGTACTTCGCCTTTTGTCATCCTAAAGTGTCTGAAGGAGCCGTGAAGCTAGGGCTATTCCCATTCACTCTAATATGGGAGGCCACTATTTGGTTAGATGACTTGCCTTCCGAGTCCATCACTATATGGATCGAGTTGATTGAGGCATTCCCTAAGAGGTACTTCCCGCCATCTCGCATGCTCCAAATTCGAGATGAGATCTTGACATTTCATCAATTTTTGGGTGAAGTCTTACATAAAGCATGGCTAAGGTTAAAAAATAAGCTCAAACAATGCTACAACCATGGGTTGAGCGATGGTGTCTTTCTCTAAACATTCTCTCGGGCACTTGATTCTATTAACAAGTTAGTGGCCAACAAATCGCTTCTACACTAAACCCAAGGCAAAAGGGGACCCTTCCTAGTGATATGGTGGTAAATCCAAGAAATGAATGGGTAGGGGTGTATCATTGTCTAGCTATTTCTACTAGAAGTGTGGAAAGTGTTGGAAGAGCCGAAAGTGCCGATGGATGTGGTAGATGAGAGGTTGATTGCGGTTGAAATGCCAAAGAAGAGTGATGAAAAGATGGTGGATAATTTTGTCTTGATTAAAGAAAATATTAAAGAGAAATAAAATGTGCTTGAAAATGAATAAGGGAACGACAAAGAAGAGGAGGACTCTAAAGCTTATTCCAAGGCCTCCTCCTCCCTTTCCATAAAGATTTGCCAAGAGAATTGAATATGGAAAGTTCAAC
Source organism: Anisodus acutangulus (assembly GCA_029783415.1). Taxonomy (NCBI): domain Eukaryota; kingdom Viridiplantae; phylum Streptophyta; class Magnoliopsida; order Solanales; family Solanaceae; genus Anisodus; species Anisodus acutangulus. The sequence continues at coordinate 7,035,660 of CM056505.1, read as the reverse complement.
AAGTTCTTGGAGATGCTAAAGTAACTTTCAGTCAATATTCCACTTGTTGAAGCCTTGAAACAAATGTCGGGGTATGCTAAGTTTATGAAGGATTTGATAACAAAGAGAGAAGGATGAATTTTGAGACGGTGGATGTTACGCACCAATATAACATCATCATTTCTAGCTCTATTGTGAAGAAACGAGGGGATCCCGGTGCTTTCACCATTCCGTGCACCATTGGAGTGTACCAATTCTCAAAGGCTCTTTGTGACTTTGGAGCAAACATCAATTTGATGTCGTTCACTATTTTCAAAAAGTTAGGATTAGGCAATCCCCGACCTACAAGTATGAGGTTTCTCATGGTACATAGGACGGTGAAAAGACTAATGGGGATCATATATGATGTTCTTGTGAAAGTTGATAGATTTATCTTCCTCACCGACTTCATGATATTAGATTATGTGATTAACTATGATGTACCCATAATCTTAGGATGGCCATTCCTAGCAATGGAGAGAGGAATATGTGACATGGAGAGTTGAAGTTCCATATGAATGATGAAGAAGTTACTTTTCATGTGTGCATATGCATGAAACAATCTATAGATATGGGGGTAATTTTGGTGATTGATGATGAGGTAGAATTGAATGCCAATATTGATGTCATTGAAGGGGCCTTGGTGATATTTTTACTAAACCATGATGATAAGGTAGTTGAGAGGATAGCGGAATCCATACTTAAACTTGAGGGCCAAGGGTCTTATTCTTATGCTTCTAGGCGTTTGGCCTTGGACTTGAAAAATCATGAAATCCCTCCTCTCATGACTTCTATTGAGGAACTGCCAACCCTTGAGCCTAAGCCACTTCCAAGTCATTTGGAGTACAAGTTTCTTGGGCCAAATGATTCTTTGCCGGTTATTATCTCATTAAAGCTCAATGAAAACCAAGTGGAAGCTCTATTGTCGATTTGGAGAACTTATAGAAAAATAATCGGGTGGACTATTGCGGACATCTGACATCCGAGGGATAAGTCCGGGTGTGTGTACTCATCTAATTCATCATAAAGAGAATAGTACCCCGAGTGTGTGTACTCATCTAATTCATCATGAAGAGAATAGTACCCCGAGTGTTGAACATCAAAGATGGTTAAATCTTTCAATGCAAGAAGTTGGCAATAAAGAGATCATTAAATAGTTAGACGCCGAGGTAGTGTATCCTATTTCTGATAGTGCATGGGTGAGCCTGTGCAATGTGTACCGAAGAAATGAGGGATCACGGTGGCCCCAAATGATAAAAATGAGTTGATACCTATGAGGACGGTAACCGAATGAAGGGTTTGCATGTACTACCAAAAGTTGAATAGTGCTACAAGAAAGGATCATTTCTCATACCTTTCATTGATCAAATGCTTAATAGGTTGGCAGAAAAAGCTTACCATTCCTTCTTGGATTGATACTCGGGCTACAATCAAATTCAAATAGCCCCGGAAGACCAAGAAAAGACAACCATCACTTGTCCATATGGTACATTCATTTTTCAAATGATGCCTTTCGGTCTTTGCAATGCCCCTCCAATATTCATGGATGACTTCTCTATGGCTGGGGATTCCTTTGAAAGTTTCTTGGATAATCTCTCCCTAGTATTGAAAAGATGAGAAAAGACCAATTTAGTCTTGAATTGGGAGAAGTGTCACTTCATGGTCACGGATGGTATAGTCCTTGGTCACAAAAAATTCAATGAAGGTATTGAAGTAGACAAGGCCATAATCGAAGTGATAGCCAAGTTACTTCCTCCAACAATCGTCAAGGGTATTCGAAGTTTCTTAGGGCACGTCGAGTTTTATAAAATATTCATTAAGGATTTTTCAATGATGACTAGCCTAATGTGCAAGCTCCTAGAAAAAGATGCTAAATCTGAGTTCAATAAAGCATGCCTCAAAGTATATGAGGATTTGAAAGAGAAATTGGTTTCGGCTCTGATTATTATGACTCCAAATTGGGATCTTTCATTCGAATTGATGTGTGATGCAAGTATAGTAGATATTGGAGCTATGTTGGGTCAAAAACATGGAAAAATATTTCCCCCAATTTATTATGCAAGTAGATCACTCAATGAAGCTCAAAAGAATTATACGATGATGGAGCAAGAGTTTCTAGCCATTGTCTTTGCATTTGAGAAGTTTCGGTCTTACGTATGGGGTTATAAAGTGGTGGTATATTCCGATCATGCAACCCTCCGATACTTAATAGAATAGAAGGACGTGAAGCCATGCTTGATTAGGTGGGTACTCCTTCTACAATAGTTTGATTTGAGATACAAGAACAAAAAGGTTGTGAGAACCAAGTAGCGGACCATTTGTCAAGAATCAAAAAGGCCAGAAGTCCAAATAATGAATTAGAGATCAATGATGCCTTTTCGGATGAGCAAGTCTTTGCATCATCTCAAGATTTCATCCTGTGGTATGCCGATTTTGCGAACTATTTGGTACGTGAAATCATTTCGAATCATCTTTCTCATCAAACGAAGAAATTCTTGAGAGATTCCTGGTATTACTATTGGGATGAACCCTATCTCTTCCGGAATTGTGCCAATAATATGATTCGAAGATGTGTGTCCGAAGTTGAAAACTTTCCTATCATAGAAACATGTCATACTTCACCAGTTGGGGGTCACTGTGCTAGTCAACGCATGGCATCCAAAATTCTTCAAAGTGGCTTTTATTGGCAAACGATCTACAAGGATTCTCATGAGTTTGTGAAGCATTGTGACCAATGTCAAAGGGAAGGTAATGTCTCTAGAAGGTATGAGTTGTCTATATCTCCTATCTTTGAGATGGAATTATTTGATGTGTGGGGAATAGACTTCATGGGGCCATTCATGAGTTAGTTTGGCAACAAATATATACTTGTGGCAGCTGATTATGTGTCCAAGTGGGTTGAAGTCGTATCCCTTCTGAATAATGAAGGGAAAAGTGTCATTGCGTTCCACAAAAAGAATACTTTCACTCAGTTTGGGACACCTAGAGCTATCATAAGGGTTGGAGGCTCTCACTTTTGTAATAGGGTGTTTGCCTCTCTTCTTGAGAAATATGGGGTAAAACATAAGGTGGCAACTCCTTACCACCCCGAAACAAGTGGTCAAGTGGAAGTGTCCAACCGAGAGATCAAGAGCATTTTGACAAACATGGTGAATCTGATGAGGACAGATTGGTCAAGAAAGCTAGATGACGCTTTGTGGGTGTATAGAATGGCATATAAGTCTTCTATTAGTATGTCACCGTATAAGTTGGTATTTGGCAAGGCATGTCATCTTCCGGTAGAGGTACAATACAAAACACTATGAGCATTGAAGAAACTCAACATTGGTTGGAAGAATGCATCGCAGGTAAAGGTGGATCAACTCAATGAGATGGATGAGTTCCATCTCCAAGCTTATGAAGTTCCTACATGATAAGAGAATCTTGAAGTAGGAGTTTTCACCCGGGGAGTTAGTCTTGCTCTATAATTCTAGACTCAAGTTGTTCCCCAGGAAGTTGAAGTAAAGATGGTATGTCACTTTTAAAGTGATGAAGGTCTCCCCGTATAGTGCCATTGAATTGGAAAGCAAAGTCGGTCACATTTTAAAGGTGAATGGACAAAGAGTCAAGCATTACTTTGGAAGTGTTGATGATCATAGGGTGAACACAATCATCACCCTCTATGAACCGTGAACAAATTATGATAACATTCATCGTGCCGCGATGTTAAATCAAGCGCTAATGGGAGGCAACCCAATGTTTTAGTTTATTTTCTTGTTCACTTGTGTGTTTTGATAGTTTGTTAAGTGTGTAGGATTTGGAAACACAGGCAAAATGGGGAGAAAATATAGAAAGAGATGGAAAATGAATCAAAGAAAGAAGAGAGACCATTGTACGGCCTCTTCTGCGGACCGCAGTCACGGTATGCGGACTGTACAATAAACTGCAAAACTCCACAAAAAGTTTGAAAATTGGGACTCTGAAAAAGGAAGAATTGCGACCACAACTGCAGCTCACATTCCTGGAATGCGGACCGTACTTGGTCAACATAATTATACAGTGTACCTGGGAGTTTTGGGTAAAATTGAGGAGAAACAAACCATTTTACGGACCGCAGTCTGGTTCTGCGACCGGTTCCACGGTCGCAAAAATGGTGCCACATCAGCTAGGTTAAAACAAAAGTAAGTGGGCCATAGTCCAGTTCTGTAGGCAGCATTCCAATTCTGCAGACTACAGACCAAATCTGCGACCCGACTTTGACCGCAAATCGGGCATAAGGTATATAAGGGCTTTTAGCCCTAATTTTTTTAACCCTCTTTCTCCCTTGCGATTTCAAATCAAACACTTCTTTTTTTTCTCTCTCACTCGCACACTCCCTTGCATGCACAACTTGCTCACACAAGGCTTCCTTCACCTCGCATTTACTCAACCTCATTTCTTAAGTGATTATCAAGTATGTCTCGCTCTTTGTTTCTCTTTTTTCTCACAAAAATAGGTAAAAAAAAAGGGGTAGTGAGATTTATGAAATTAACTTGTGAGGTTGGGATGTTGAGTGATGATTGTGTGATGTTTATGTATGACCAATGTAGCCCTTAAGTTGTGTGATTCTTCTTCATTACCCTATTTACCCCTATTGATTAGAAATTGCAAAGAATGTGAATTTGTATTTGTTGAAATTTTGTGACATTGATCACATATAGGGGCTGGGCTCGGTTTTAATTGCATTAATCTTGAATTTGGGTCCTTAATTTATGGGTGAAGGATGTCAATTGTTCGTAATTGTGAAAATTTCCTAAACATGCCTATAATTGTTGAAATTGGTTGAATTGAAGCTTTAGTGAAGTCTGAGTACCTATAAGCGTAAATTGAAAGCATGTATTCGGTTAGTGTTATGTATGTTGTGCTGATATAGGTGTGGCAACACTGGGTTTTAAAAAGAAAGGTAAAAATCTTGAAACTAATCGAAACTGCGCCGACTGGGCGCTCTTTTGCAAGCCGCAGAATGGTTCTGCGGACTGAAGAAGGGCATCCAAGTATGCAAAAATGCCTAGTGAATTTAGAAATTTGAAAGGCAATTCTTTGACACCTTTTGCGGGCCGCAGAATGGTTTTGCAGACCGTAAAGTAGGTCGCAGTTTTTTCTAGTGATTTAAGAAATTTTGGGCAAAAGTGTGATCGCGGTCTGCGGACCGCAGTCTGGGTTTACAACATCGCAAACCACGTCTGTGATCACTGAATCTATTTCCAAATTTTATATTTTTGTTATGTCTTTTTCAATCTGTAGTATAACTTCTTGTTTGTTTTGCGTGTATTTCTCTTGCAATTACTTTATAAAAAACACAAAAGTATTTTACTTTGATTTTCATACCATATGTCAAGATTCATCATGTCTTTTTTATTTTTGCAGAAATGGCTCCCAAGAAAACGCAAGCACAAAAAGGTGTCACAATTAATGAGCCAACACAACCGGCTAGATCCTTGAGGCCATTGTGGCCCTATTAATACCCTAAATCCAAGGCAAACTCATAGTGCGCACTCACAAGGAAACCGTCGGGTTGGGCAACAAGAGAAAGCGCTCCAATACCATTGTTCCTAGTGATGAGGGGTCACAAACCTACCATGCCACTGCACACTCATCCTCCCAGTATGATGAGAGGGATGTTGGGGAGGAAGAGGCCAGAGCGGCTGAGTTGAGGAAAAAGAGGGCCCAAGAGGTCAAGCAATTTGGTGTCAAGGGGTCCAAAGAACAGTATCAAAAGAGCAAAGATTGGAGCTTCAATGAGGAGAAACAAATTTCTATGAACGGCTTGAGGGACCAATTCTCGAGAGTCTGAGATTTAATAGTCTTCCATGGGTGGAAATGTTTTTTTGAGCCATTACCTCACTACAATGAGGAATTGGTTCGTAAGTTCTACGCCTCTTATACTGCCTCTGTGCCCAAGAAAACAAAGGGGCAACCAAAGACATTGATCAAAGAAGTGGAAGTTCGGGGAGTTAAGGTTCCTTGTGGTAGCTCTGCTATTAACAAAGCCATCTATCCTAGCCTAGAGTGTGACCATAACGAGTTTTCTATCAAGATCACATGTCGAATGGATGATGGTGCCTATGGGCAGCCGCTATAGTGACAAATGCGACAACGGAATGGATTATCGCGGGAAAGAAGATATACAAGAACACCTTGAGAACTGAAGCCAAGTTTTGGCTGAGTTTTGTGAGTAGTCATTTACATCCGTCATACAATGAGACATATATTCGGCTAGAGAAAATTTATTGATTTCTTGCATCATAATCCGAGTGCAGATTGACATCGGAGATGTGATTTAGAAGGAGCTAGGTATGAGAGCTCAATGAGATAAAACCTCATTCCCTTTTCTCTGTCTGATTATAGAGTTTTGCCATAGATCCAAGGTTCCCGAGTTATCTCGAGTAGATAATGTCATTGATGCCTTATTGACGTGTGATATTTTGAGGGTTCAGGCTGAGGAAAGGCAAGGAAGAAAGAAGCATAAAACCACAAGCACCTCTGTAGACACCTCCGCACCGGTTGACTTGGTTGATTTGGAGGGATCCGCATCTGAGCGGACAGAGACACAGGCCACCACATCGACCGACCCTACTTCATATATCCCCTTTACAAGCAGCATATCTACTCTAGCAGGTACTCTAACTTCATCAGACCCTATTACTCTTGCACCTTCCGCTGTTACTATATCAAAACCTGTCTTATCAAGGGCCGATATAGTGAATATAGGTCACATTGCAGCAATTGCGGATGCTCAATCCTCTCATCTTGAGATGAACATCCTGAAGATGATTAGGAGTGCGTTATCCCCGATTAGGGATGCCTTGGGTGTAGTGCAGCAAAGACAAAAGGATCACTAGGATGCATTTGTCCTCTTGACAGGCCATGTACATAGATTAGAGGCCGATAGTGGTGGTGATGTTTCTTCACTTTGAGCAGACAAAGATAGCTTGAATAAGGAAGGGGAGAACTTGAAAACTGATGATATCGATGACCTTTTGGGTATCCCACTCTAGCCACATAGTGTAGATCCATAGCAGTCTGAACGAGTCCCTCCTCAAAGAGACCTCATGTTTCAAACTCGCGGATCTATTCTTCTCCCCCCCCCCCCCCAAATTTAGGTGTGAGGCACCGAAGAGTCGAGTTTCGGGATATGGCCTGGTACGCTAAGCTTGATATGTTTTTGAGTTGTTGACTCATTAAAAACCTTGCTAGAAAATCCAAAATGGGACAAAACCTTGGTCAAGGAAAGAGTGCAACGTGTATCCGTTCCCTCTCGGGGGAATCCTGCTTTCGTGGACAGTCTCTGTCAAGGAGAGAAATCCAATTAACCAAAAATAAATGATATGTTTTAAGACAAGACATACTTGCCTCTTTTTTAAAGATAGAATTTCTTCAAGTGACTAAAATTTTAGCTATTCTTTAGTTCTTTTCCGGATTCGTATTTGATCTGGTAGGATCCCTTTCCTTCAATTCCTACTATTTGATACGGTCCTTCACAGTTTGCTCCCAGCTTACCCGCGTTTGGATCCCTGGTTGGAAGAGTGACCTTTCAGAGGATGTAGTCCTCGATTTTAAAATGCCTCAAATTCGTCTTCATGTTAAAGTACCTTACTACTCTTTGCTTTTGTGCTGTCAAACGTATAGAGGCCAACTTTCTACGCTCATCCAACAACTCTAACACTACCACCATGGCCTCTTTATTGGATTCCTCGGAGGCTTGGATCTATCTAAAACTTGGTTCCCAACTTTCATGGGTATCAGGGCCTCGACTTTGTATACCAAAGAGAATGAGGTTTTTGGTACATATCTTGGTCGTGGTCCTGTAAGCCCACAACACCCCTGGTAACTCTTCCGGCCACTTACCTTTGGTTCTCTCCAACCTTTTCTTGATAATTTGGATTATAGTATTGTTGGTCGACTCTGCTTGCCCATTTGTGCATGGGTGATAAGGTGACGATGTGACTCTCTTGATGTTCAGCCCCTCCAAGAAATTCAGTAACCTTTTTTCCCACAAATTGTCGACCATTGTCGCAAGCGATCCCCTTTGGTATTCCAAATCGGGAAATGATGTGGTCCTAAATTAAGTCTATGAACTACTTCTTCCGGGCCTTTTTTATGTTTTAGCCTTTATCCATTCTGAGAAATAATCTGTCAGGATCAGCAGGAACCAGACCTTCCCTACGGCTCCCAATAATGGCCCCACAATATCCATTCCTTATTTCATGAACGGCCATGGGACCACTACTGAGTGGAGTGGTTCAACGGGCTGATGTATCATAAGAGAGTGTTGTTGGCATTTTTCTCATTTTCGATAATAAGCCTTGGGATCACCTTTCATCCGAGACCAGTAATATCTAGCCCTTATTATCTTTTTCACCAATGAGTCACATCAGGAATGATTCCCGCAGTTGCCTTCGTGTATTTCCTTCATCACGTACTCGGCTTCTATCGGTCCTATACATTTGGCCAAGATACAAAGGTAGGATCTTCTGTACAACTCTCCCTCATGCATGCAATATCTGGATGCCTTGATTCTTGAAGCTCGTGCAGCCTTATTGTCTTCCGGAAAAGTCCAGTCTTCACATAATTAATGATGTCATTCCGCCAATTCCATGTCAGACTGGTAGATTTCACTTCATGCAGGTCGGGATCTAGGATGAAATGTAAGAGGTGGACTATAGATTTCAACTCTCCCTTAGTTACCCTCGATGAAGAACCCAAGTTAGCCAATGCGTCAGCTTCAATGTTTATTTCTGGAGGGATCTGTACCATATTCCACTTCCTGAAGTGGGTCAGCAGAGTGGCGACTTTGTTCAAGTCGTCCTGCATCCGGCTGTCTTTGGACTCATATTTGCCTAGGATTTGGTTGACGATCAGTTGTGAATCTCTTTTAAGCTCTATGCTCTCAGCTCTGAGCCCTTGATCCAATTCAAAACCTGTAATTGCGGCCTCATTCTCGGCCTAATTATTAGTTAAAGAAATACATTTAATAGCTTACTTAATTGTTACTCATGATGGGGTAATCAGGACGATTTCCAGCATAGTACCTTTAAAACTCGTGGCTCTGTCCATGTACAGGACCCATTCCCCAAATATAATCTCGATTTCCCAGATCGCCTCCGTATGAGCACAAGGCATCATGCCCGAACTGTAATCGGACACAAAGTCAGCCAAGGCCTGAGACTTGATGGCAATTCAGGGTCGATAAGTAATGACGTACCCACAAAGTTCAATCGACCAGTTTTCTAGCCTGCTTGAGAGTTTGTGTTTGGGCAAAATATTCCTTAGATGGAAGGTTGTGATCACACATCTCGAGTGACATCAAAAGTATGGCCTTAGTTTGCGACACGCAACCACCAGGTCCAAAGCCAGCTTCTCAAGGTGAGGATAGTGGTTTTTGGCCTTAGTAAAGATTTTACTAGTATAATAACGGGAGATTACATACATTTTTCTTCTCGAATGAGAATAACACTTACAGTAGTTATGAACACAGCAAGATAAATCAGTAGGAGTTCTCCTTCGTTTGGTCTCGCTAGCAGAGGCGGATTTGTCAGATATTTTTTCAAGTCCTTCAACGCTTGCTGGCATTCCGGGGTTTATTAGAAGTATTGATTTTTCTTCAGCAGGCTAAAGAACTTTTGATATCGCTCGGACGATCTCGATATGAACCTCTTAAGAGTAGTTATCCTCCCCGCTAGTTGCTTTACTTCTCGAGCATTGTTAAGAATGTCCAGTACTTGTTTAATTGCTCGGATATGGTCTGGGTTGGCCTCAATGCCCATGTTTGATACTATAAAATCCAAGAACTTCCTCGAGCCTACCCCAAAGTCGCATTTCTCTGGATTTAGCTTGAGGTTATTCTTGCGTACAATATCAAACGTTTCCTGCAAATGTCTAATATATTCATCTGTTTCCAGGGACTTAACAATTATGTATCTAAATAAATCTCCATGTTTTGACCCAACTGATATTCGAACATACGTTGAGTCAATTGATGGAAAGTGGTCCCTACATTCTTTAAGCCGAATGGCATGACATTATAATAGTAAGTCTCGTGCTCCATTATGAATGAAGGCTTTTCCTAGTCTATCAGGTTTAACTGTATCTGGTCGAACCCGGTAGAGACATCCAGGAACCTGAGCAACTCATGCCCCGCCATCGCTTTGACAATATTGTCCATGCGGAGAATAGGGTACGGGGTTTTAAGCATTCTTTATTTAAATCTATTAAATCTAAGAACATTTGAAAAGTATCAGATTTTTTAGGGAGTACCACTATGTTTGCTAGCCAGTCTAGATATTTTACCTCTTGAACTGCTCCCGATTCAACAAGTCGAGACACTTCCTCCTTGACAAATTGAATCAGTTCTGTTGACACTAGACGTCTTTTCTGTTTAACGGGCTGACAGTCTCGGTTGATGCTCTACTTGTGAATGGCCAATTTCGAGGGCACACCTGTAATATCTGACTTTGACAAAGTAAAGCTATTTATGTTGTTATTTAAAAATTTAACTAAGTTTTCTCGGAACTCAGGGTTTAGACCCGAGCCCAAATATACCTATTCTTTTGGGAGGTCTGGATGATAAGAGGCTAGCTCAATGTCCTCAGCTGTGGATCTCCCTGCGTCTGATTCTTCCAGTGTGACAAATCCTCGGGGTACCCGATTCATCTGGTTATTTGGACATAAACCTTCCACTAGTTCCTATTTATGCTCGAATTCCGAAGTAGCCTCAGAACCGGGCATCTTTGATTATTATCTGTTAATCTCGATCGGTCCGTCTATCTCAAATACCAAAGTAATCTTTATTTGATTAGGTTATGTATCACCCTATACTTCAGTTATCCCCTAAGGTGTTGGGAATTTCATGACCTGGTGAAAGGTAGATGTGACTGCCTTCATGACGTGCGGCTAAGGCCTCCCAATTACCAGATTATAAGCCATTCCTCCTTCGAGGACGTCAAACAAGGCTTTCAACGAAACTCTCTTTACGTGGGTAGTTAGCTCGATCTGCCCTTGAGTTGTTTCGCTGGATAGGTTGAACCCAATTAAGACTTTATTACCGAGATCATCTGCTCAGCCAACTGCATCTCTTTGATTATGCCAAGTTGAACTACGTTTACAACATTACCTGGGTCAACAAGAACACGATTAACATTGAATTGAAAGATTTGAATATAGATTACCAGTATATCAGTGTACGGGTCCTCGATGTTGTTCCTTCCCATTCTACCGAATGTGATGGGGTCTTCGGGCTCGTCCCTTTTTCTTTTTCTGGATGGGGATGGTTTCTCATTCTATTGCCTTTGAGACACTGGCACAACCGTTTCTCCTTCAGTGATCATGTTGATCGCTCCCTGTCACGCTGGGCATTCCCGTGAAGTCCAGTTCCCTTTTCTCGAGCATACTAGGATTGACTGCTAAAGAACTCTTTCAAGTGCCCCCTCATCAGTAGGTCTAACACCCTATATCGCAAGTGTTTGCAATTCTCTGTTTAATGGCCAGTAATCCTGTGGAACTCATATCGAAGTTCCACGTCTACACCTAATTTATTCGGGTTGGACCGTGTTGCCACATGAAAATGAGCTTCTCTCATGTTTCTCATCATTATGACCAGATCAACAACCTCTACATCAAAGTTGTAAGGGGCCACGTTTGGGGGACCCGAGTCATTTTTAGGCTTCTTCTGGCACCTCCCTGTCTATCCTAGGTTGACCCTAATCATATCTCCGCCTATTCGGCTTCCCTTTATGCCTGGGTGGTGGTCGAGTTGAGTAGGGTTTGTACCAACCTCTTGGGTCCCTTTGTTTGAATGGGGGAATGTTCCAAGACTTCCCCCACTATCTTTCTCCGACTTCCATTAGGGCGTCGGACTGGTGATCATCCTCTATCCTTATTTTGGTGGTATATCGATTGTTCACTTTGTTCTAGGATTTAGCCGGAAACTCCCTTAAACTTTCGTTGTATTTCTTCGATGTGTCTGAACTGTTGACGTTCAGGTCATCGGTAAATTCTGTGGTAGCCCAACCTTTAGGAATAACGGGTAGTAACATTCTCTCCTGTTGAAACCATTCCACATAGTTGTGGAGAAACTCATCCTTCCTCTGCTTGACGGTGAAAATGTCTTTCTTGTGGGTTTTAACCCTCTGAGCCCCTGCATGGGCTTTCACGAATGTATCTGCAAGATTCAGGAAATAAAGTGTACCAAGAGAGTGCTCCCTTTGTGAGCGTTTGGCTGAATCATTTTAGCATGACAAATTCCATCTAGTGCTGCTGCAAGTCATGTCCGGTGAAAGTAGCCTCGAATGTCACGATATGCTCCTTCGGGTATGTGGTGCCTTCATATTTAGGTATGTCAAGCATCTTGAATTTCATCGGGATGGGCTTAGGAGCCGCATCCTCCTTCTAAGGTATCTTTATATACTTTCTGCCCCAGCCCTTTTCAACACTGGGGTCCCCTGGTATTTGACTCATCTGCTCGTGAAGCTCCTTCTCTAGCGCGCGAGCCTTGCCAAGTATGATTTTGGTACTGTAGGCTCCATCTTCTCCGCACCTGCTGTAGAAATCACATGTACTTCAATGGCCTCTGGGTTGTCTACTAGGCGGCTACCCGTCGCTGCCTCGGATAACGAGTTTAGGATTTTTTCCATGAGCTACATTATGGCATTGTTCAATGCCAAGACTGCAGCTAGAGCCACCTCCTAGGGGGACCCCTCTCCTTTGAACATCCCCTCCACCTTGGAGTACGGGTGTCTCTTTATTTTCTTGGGGTAACGCTTTTTAGGTCATACCTCCTTGCCTCCTCCTTAACCAAGAATTTGTTAGGGACCTTTTTCGGGAGCGCTATCATTTCCTCCCTTAGTTTTTGTGTCTCCAGCTCTGGGTGGTTTTTCCTGTTAGAGCTTCGTAAATCCGTTGGTTATGTCCCTTGCGAGTCATAACCGGGATTTTACTTGATTTACTGATTCTGTTTGTATGTACAAGAGTTTTGAGCAACAAATCAGGACAACACCACAACTATCTATCCCCACAGACGACACCAAATTATTTTCTGATGAAATTAGTTCTAACCAAAAATACAGTTAGAGATTTGTATTTTAGGGTTTAAAGACAAGTGAGTTATATCCAATATGGAGAACCCATCAATTAGTTCGGTATTATATGATAGGTGACAGATAAGTAAATAATATGAACAACTAAGCTTTGATTCGGAACTATTAATGGAAAATAATGGACAAGTGTTTCTTTTAGTGTATTGCTCTGAGAGAGAATATAATTTAGGTTACAAGTGTGAGCTTAGAGAATACAATGTGTCTTTCCTTCCCTTCTAAGTCTCACATATATAAGATAAAATTAGACTATTATGCCCCCTAAAGTTATAACGACATGAGCATCCTGATGTCATCGTGCCCACGCGCGCCACGATACTCTGATCTAGGAGGACTGATGTGACGGGAGTTGTTGGGAGTGGAAAACAGTTGTGTGAAGACTTCGGAGCTGTTGGGATATTCGGATACGCTAATTCACCTGGGGGCGTTCTCACCTAATACATAGGTGTGTCAGGTCTGGTTAAAAGAGGGGAGTGGATAATTTCAATTAAAATTGGTGATTTTAGGTCAATTTTGGGGATTCCATCCAATTGAAGGATATTTTTATTAACTTTCATAACGACAAGGTTATAAATAGCCCTAACTTATAACAACGGACAAACTTAGCTAATTTATGAAAGTAGGGGATATTTTTTACCCTTTTTCCTAAAAATAATGAACAATCTAGAATCATATATAGTTTGTCAAATGGAGAATAATTAAACTGGATTAATTAGTTATAGTCAGTGTTTTTAGAGGGGGGTGAGGCGAGGCGTTTTACTTAGCACGGGGTGAGGTGTGAGGCGAGGCGTAAACCCAATGGATCTTTAAATATTTAATTTATAATGTAGTAAAATAGCATAGTAACACAAAAATTATATTAAAAATATATTAATAGTTTTAAAAAATTAAAAATTAAAGAAGTGAAGGGGAATCTTGGGGTAACTGGTAAAGTTGTTGCCATGTGACCTGTAGGTCACGGGGTTCAAGCCGTGGAAACAACATCTTGTAGAAATGCAAGTAAGACTGCGTACAATAGACCTTGTGTTCCGGTCCTTTCCCGGACCCCGCGCATAGCGAGAGCTTAGTGCATCAGACTGCCCTTTTAAAAACATTAAAGAAACTCATAGAAAATAAAACTTCTAACATGATTTTACAAGTATAAATAATGCAATAATATAAAAGTTATTATGAGATGCAAATCAACTCTAACATCTTACTTTTAAACAATTAAAATTCACAATTTTTTAAAATACATTACTATTACACTGTGCAATTTACCTCTCTGAAAGAGAATAATCAATAATCTTTATCTCCAATAATATAAGTAAAATATCACTCCTTCTTGAATAAAAGCAAAATTACTTTCAAATAGTAAAATAATAAAATATGATTATTTTGAGACATAGGACAAAAACACGAAGACCAATGATAAGTGAAGAATTTAATTCGTCTATCTATATTTAAAATAAATGTTAATTTCTATTCACCCTCACGGTGTTCTCAATTAGTAAGTATGCAATATCAGGGCTTGCTATTTTAGTTACTCTCAATCTTCTTATTTCTAAAGATGGAAAAACTATTAAACATCATTTTATTAAAGAATTATGAGTGTCAACAACGTTAAACTAAGGAATTTGACACATAATTTGTGTAAGAACTGATAGGCGAGCCCCGAGCGTTAGGCGTGTTTGGAGTGTACATTTGGAAGCTTAGGGCATAAGCCTCACAGAACTAAGCCCCACACATAAGCCCCGAGGTGTTTTACCAGTGCCCCGCCTCGGGGCGAGTCCCAAAACTGCAACACTGGTTATAGTAAGCATGGAGATGCTAAATAAATATGTTCATTTAGAAAGATACAAACCCAACTAGTTTCTTTATAAGGTGTATTTTGCTTTTTGGGTCTGTCCGGTAAATGTTTTTCAATTTTTTAAATATAAAAATAAAATTTTTAGGAAAATAAATTCATTAAAAATTTAAAAAAATGACTTTATTGACGAAAGTAGAAAAAATAAATTTCACAAGTGACACCCTCCAACACCTTTTAACCCGACCCTCACCCTGTAATGTTCTACCTTAATTATATATAAAGCTTTTGAGAATTAAACTTGCAATGATGTGCTTAGCAATTTTAAGAAAATACTTATAAAATTACATTCTAGGTTATGAATATATTTAATAAAAAACGGATCCACGGGTCGAATCTGGACCGTATACGGATCTCAAATACAAGATCCAGATCCAGATCCGATCCGTCAGAAATGGATCCGGGTCCGTCGGGTCCAAATTTTGAAGATCCATATCCTATAAAACGGATCTGGATCCACCGGATCCGGACCGGGTCCAGGATCCATTGCCATCTCTAAGTATTGTACCGTAAAACTCTATAAATGAATATCAATGGGACTTGGAAAATTATTATCTTATACGGGGTTATTAATTTATCGGTAAATGAATATTTTATAAATTTATCGATAAATAAATATTTTATTAATTTATCGATAAATAAATATTTTATTAATTTATCAATAAATTATTATTTATTAATTTATAGAATAATTTTTATTTTATACATTATATTTCACAAATTAAACAATTAATTTTTTTCGATAACTAAGAAAAGAAAATAAATAAATAATTAATTAATGATGGTGCATTGTATCTAAGTTTATTAATCTTGAGTTGACGTGATTCAAAATAGAATGCATTCACATTAAAATATGAAGTGTTGTGAATTGTTTCAAGTACACAATATAAAGTTTATAAATAGACAAATGTATTTTAACTTCATATACCAAAATATAAAAATTCATATATTATATCTTCTCTTCCATGTCTACTAATTTGAAAGGTGTAAAAAAGTCAACGCTAAAGTCATCCCTCTTCAAGCATTATGTGAGTAGAAAAATAAGCATCCCTCTTCAAGTCAAAAAGATTTGTAATAGTGAGTTCAACAAAAGTTTGATCTCTCTATTTGTCAATCAACAATATCAAATATTCTTAAAAGGTCAGTAGAATATTTGTCAAAAGAGATAACAAATAGCAATGTTAAAAGGCACAAATCAACAAAATATCTTGAATTAGAAAATGTATTGTATAAGTGTTTTCTCCAATATCAAGAGAAAGTGAACATGACTGGAGAAATGATTCAAACTAAAGCAAGAGAGTTTCTACAGAAAATGTATGGTGATGCAAATCCAGAATTTAACTTCTCAAGTGGTTGGCTAGAATGGTTCAAGACGAGACATGAATTAAGTATTATAGAAGGTTTGGTGAAAGTGATTTAGTTGTCATGGAGAATATTGAAGAAGCTTTACCTGAAATTGGTAAAAATTGTTTAGGAAGTGTTTTATTTTATGAATTATATATGTAATTTTCATACGTATTTAATTAATTATTATTTTATATTTTTAGTGGGCCTCAAAGAATTCTTTTTAAAATTATTATCTTATGCATTTATCGAGATTATTATTTTATTTCATTGACCCAAGTCAGAATCAAAGAAAATAATTATTTAATTAAAATTATTAATTTATGATTTTAGTGTATATGAAGTTAATAATTTATAACGATTATATCTCAGCTTATAGGTCGGAGTTATTCAAAGCATTGAGTTCACATTTCCAAAACTGGAACACAGGAGATAGTGGTTAAGGGATGCCTCTCCAAAGTCAAAATTTCAAAGCTTTTTTTTCTGTCTTCCTGTTTTAGACAACCACTGACACTGCTAAACAATGTACTATCTTACAGACAACTGTCAAAGCAACGTGGGAGACTGATTTTTCAACAGAATTGTCGATTCAAAGAGTTTGAATGTCCTTACCCCTGTGATGACTTATTGGAAATTTGTTTTTGGTGGGAAGTTGCGTCCATTCATATTTAATAATTTAAATATTAGAGTTTCGCATATTGGAGGTTGTGTCTCTTCATACGTGCGTAATCTACTAAGTGAGTAGATGACCGCAGGGCCAAGGATCGTTAAATTTCGTTAAGAAATGAGAAAGATATTGATCCACGAAGTAAGGTGTTTGAGGCATGAAAATATGATGGACAAATCTACCACATCGGTGGGAAAATGAAGAATTGTTCTTTTTATAAGTCTCAAAATTGGCTAAGGGTTTGGGCCCACAAGGGGTAACACATTTGTTTGAAGGAGGGAGGACCTAGATGTGCTTTGGTTCGAGGCTAAGTCCACACGTGCGCCGCCGCCGCCAATCCGGACTCAGGCTTTGGGTTTTAACGTACAAGTTTGCGGCAATTATAATATTGACTGTTTGTTTATCTTTTAATATTTATTTACTTTTCACTTTGCATATCCAACAATACAACCAAACCTTATTTTCATAATTTTTACTTTTTTGTTTTTGGTCATTGCTTTTATTTTTCACTTTTCAAATTTTATCCTATATTTTTTATTTTTATAAATTTGATCCCGTGATAAATTTGACTTAAGAGTTTCATGATCAGAAGAATATAAAAGAGATTGTATACATCAGTGAATAAGCTCAATTTGCAAATTAATATCTTGCATGATCTGAAAAATATCATTGCAAAGTAAAATAGGAGCTTAATTTTCACTCTAATACATGAGTTGAAATTCACGTAACCACACATTAAATCAACATGCAAAGTAAATTTATTTGCTGAATGATTTCAGATTATCTTTATAATGACACCAAAAGCTATTATATTTATTAATTATTTTGGATGATTTTGCTAGTTTTTAAAAATTAAGGGTTTAAATCATATTTATATTTTTTTAAGAAAAGTGAATTCCAACAATCAAATATCATATGCAAAAACTATGGCCAAACACAACTCCAACTTCAAAATTTTCAAAAAAAGTAAAATTATTTTTTGATTTCTATGGCCAAGCGCCTCTTAGATACAACATTTATTTTGATTGTTATTCAGATTTTATTGTATCGCATCGTTAAATTCATTGTTATGTAATGACGAAATGTCTCATTTTATGTAACGACTAATTTGGTGTGATCGCGCATTTTGTCTTTAGTTATTACTACCCCCGTGCCAATTTATGTGGCACAGTTGAAATTTCGAGAGTCAACCAAGTTTTTCTTTGACCGAAATATCTTTATATGTCTTTTAAATATTTTAAGTTGTTAATTATTGTGATTTATAGTACTATTTTTTACATAATTTTGAAATATATAAATTTTATTTCAAAATACCTAAAGCTTCTATGTCCGAAATCACGATCAAAGTTTAAAATTTTAAATCTCAAATTTTAACTGTATCACATAAATTGGGACAGATGGACTTATCTAATAATTCTATTTTATCCTTTACCTTACTTTTTTTAGTAACTCCACCACCTCAACATATTTTTCTTGTAAGTTTGTTCTTCAAATGACTGTTATGACATTATATAATGATAAAAAATAATATAATTTAATAAAAAATTATATTTTTCAAAATAATATAATACAATACGACACAATGTGAAATAATACGATATATTATGACACTATTTGTAACAACCATCTTAAACGAATGTGTGTCAGCACCTTCCTTTTTTTAATAATTTAATTTCTTTCTTTCTTTAGATATTGAAAAGCCATTCTACCAAAAGCACTTTATTGATTATTCTTAGAAAAGATTAAAAACGAACAACTTTAAGGTTTGGATTTTTTTTTTAGCTACAGTTTCTGTGCTTGCGCCAGATTAGTTCACAAAGTAGTTGATGCTTTGGATAACAAAAAACAAAAATCTTTTGAAACGATTCTTGTTCTGACTTCTGTAATACATAAATGAATAAAAACATGTTACGTAACATGTATCTTTTTCTCTTTTGATAAGTGAGTTTTTGTGAATTCATCTATTCTTCTTAAATACTATTCATATATGAAGTTTTATATATCATTAGTGTACATATTTTTTTCAGTCATAAGTCAATTCTGAAAGAAATAATCTCCTTGATTATTTTCATTAATTGAAAGGCTATATATACAAGTTACATATTTCCATAATAGGAAAAATCATTTTCCTATTCTACTTCTAAATCCTTATTCTACGATAATTCTAACTATACAATTATGGTAGATGTATAACACTAATTAATGTATCATTTTTATTACAATATACTACAAATATATATACCATATATACAATATCTTATTGGAACAATTTTCTAGCAAATCTGGCCGAGAGGCCCAGCCCACTGCTATTGTTTAACACACCCCCGCAGTCATAGCGGGCGGCTTTCGAACGCTGAGACTGTCCCTAAAATCTTCAAAGAGAACCGCTGGTAGACCCTTTGTAAAGATGTCTGCAATTTGATAACGAGACGGGACATGACATAAGCGAACTTGACCCTTTGCAACCTTTTCACGGACAAAGTGAATGTCCATTTCGATATGTTTGGTGCGCTGGTGTTGAACGGGGTTACCTGAAAGGTAGATGGCACTAATGTTATCGCAATTTACCAAGGTTGCCTTCTGAATGAGACAATGAAGCTCCAAAAGCAAATTACGTAGCCAACATGATTCGGAGACCACATTTGCTACCCCTCGATATTCTGCCTCGGCACTTGAGCGTGACAGAGTTGCCTGACGTTTTGCCGACCATGAGACCAAGTTGTTGCCAAGGAACATACAGTAGCCAGAAGTCGACCGTCTGGTGTCGGGACAACCACCCCAATCAGCATCTGTGTAGGAGACAAGCGTAGATGTAGCCGACGGATACAAGTGCAACCCACAGTCTAGTGTCCCCTGAATATACCGAATGATGCATTTTATTGCATTCATGTGTTCAACTCTGGGGTCATGCATGAATAAACACACCTGCTGAACCGCATACGTAATATCCGGTCTGGTAAAGGTAAGATACTGGAGAGCCCCTGCAAGACTGCGATCTGGTCGGGTCCTCGTATGGTGCACTCTTTGTGGCACTTAGCTTTGGGTTTGCATCAACGGGCGTGGAAGTGGACTTACAGGATGACATCCCAGCCCTCTCGATGATCTCAGCAGCATACTTCCGTTGAGACAGAAACAACCCACCTGAATGACGTTTGACAGCAATTCCCAAAAAGTAACTCAAGGGCCCCAAGTCTTTCATAGCAAATTCAGAACTGAGCATGGCCATGATAGACTGGCGCAAAGCATCGGAGGAGGCAGTCAAGATGATATCATCCACATACAACAGAATATAGGCCAAGGACGAACCACGGCGGTAGATGAACAAGGAATTGTCCGACCTGCTATGAGTGAACCCAATAGTTGAAACAACGTCAGCAAACCTCGTGTACCAGGCCCTCGGAGACTGCTTAAGCCCATATAAGGACTTCTTCAACAAACATACATGATGAGGACGGTTTGGATCCCTGAAACCCAAAGGCTGATGCATATAGACTGTTTCCTTGAGATCACCGTGTAGGAAAGCATTCTTGACATCCAACTGATGAATTTGCCAAGTCTTTGAAAGAGCCAAGCTAAGCACAGTGCGAATGGTAGCCGGTTTGACCACCGGACTAAACGTCTCACCACAATCAATTCCAACCTGCTGAGTCTTACCATCACCAACAAGTCGCGCCTTATGTCGAGCAAAGGACCCATCTGAATTCTCCTTATGAGCAAAAATCCACATAGACCTGATAACATTAATACCATATGGACGGGGCACTAACTCCCACGTCTTATTATCAATAAGAGCATTATATTAATCACCATAGCAATTTTCCAATTAGGGTCATTTAATGCCGACACGGGATTGCGGGGCAAGGGGATTTAGAGACATCGAATGTAAATTAAAATGTCTTTTAGGTGTAAAAATACCTCAGCGACTACGAGTGACCGGTCTATGACTCGAGGAAGAATTGAGGAAATTTTCTGGGCTCGACGGGTGGCGCCAAGCAAAGAGGCCCGCTTGGCCCAAATCGGTACATACTGGATTCAACTGACCAGCCAATCTGGATCGCCCAATAATCGGAATTGTTCCGAAATGCATCCGGCCGGGCGTGGCAGATTGTTGGCGTGGCAAGGGCCCGCTGGAGGATTTTGGGTACGGGAGATGTCCGAAAAATTCCGAATAATATACGGGGATATTTGGTCATCCAAAAAATTATATGACTTAGGTTCGGGAGTATGAACTTTCGCAAATGGGAATTGAGTTTCATCAAAAATGACATGGCGATTGATTATGATTTTCTTGGAGGATAAATCAAAACACTTATAACCACGATGATTTGACGGATAACCCAAAAACACACACGGGGTAGACCGAGCCTGAAGTTTGTTAATTGTGGTGGATGGGAATAACGGATAACACAAACACCCAAAAATCCGAAGATGAGAATAAGACGGGTTCTTATTATATAGTATTTTAAGGGGGGAGGAATATGTCAGACCTTTAGAAGGAATTATGTTAAGAAGATATGTGGCCATTTGTAGAGCATGATGCCAAAAATATGAAGGTATGGAGGCATGTATTAGGAGAGTTCGGACAATGTTATTTATGGAACGAATTTTATGCTCGCTTTTCCATTTTGTGAAGATGTATGAGGACATGAAAAATGAAAATTTATCCCATTAGTAGCACAAAATTCCCGAAACTCCCTATTGTCATACTCTTTCCCATTATCACACTGAATATTTTTTATTTCTCTTTCGAATTGAGTACGTATGAACGCTCTAAATTTGATGAAGACGGAAAACACTTGTGATTTATTCGCAATTGGAAACGTCCACAAAAATCTAGAATAATCATCTAAAAAGAGAACATAATATCGATGACCCATTGAACTAAGAACAGGAGATGTCCATAAGTCGCTATGAATAATGTCAAATGGCATAGACGTATGAGAATTGGAGTCTACAAATGGCAACTTAACAATTTTTCCTAATGAACAAGATCGACAAATTGGAGTACGACTGCACTTACAAGAAATAAAACTATTTTTATCTAAAGCTGATAAAATAGAAGATCCCGGATGACCCAGACGAGCATGCCACATGGAAGGAGAGATGGCTGCAAAAGTTGACGGCAAGGCTGGACTCGATGGACTGAAACCGGGCATGATAGGATACAGATCCCCCTACTATCACACCTCATGAGATGACTCCGCCTTGAAATCCTTCACAGAGAAACCGAAAGGATCAAACTCAACAGAAAATGTAATTGTCATTTGTGAACTTTCGGACAGACACTAAATTTTTAATCAATTTAGGAGCATGTAAAGTATTTTTCAAGAGGAGTGGTGGATTGGGGGGAGACAACATTTTCTGACCATACCCTAGAATTGGAATAGAACTGCCATTACCAATAATTATCCCCCGAGGGGTGCTCAAATTGGAATAAGATGAGAGAGTACCTGATTCGGAAGTCATGTGAGTAGTGGCCCCGGTGTCCATGTACCAATTTGGGTCCGGTTGAGTCAACCCCAACGTGTGCATCGCGGCCTCGATATCAGTCTGAGTGGGGCCTGCTGCATGATGGGCTTGCGGAGGACGGGGCCCAAGGACTCCTGGCCGTCTTTGGGCCGAAACATTCTGCGTTTGTGGGGGCCGTTCTTTGGGCGGCTGGCGATGGGCCGCCAATCTTGGGTATTGGGCTCTGGGTAGCCCACTGGCGGTGACGGCTTCTTTGGAGGGTGCGGGTGCCACTGCCACTGGCCCCACTGCTGGGCCCACGGTGGTGGTGGCCCACTGTACCCCGAATGGGACCCACCGCCTGCTTGTTGCTCACCGGAACCGCCACCAGAACCACCTCGTTTGCCCCCGCGGTTTTTGTTATTTTTGCGATTATTCTTGCCGCCACCATTATTATGGTTTTGGCCCGAATTATTAACAAAAACCGAAGAACTAGGAGAGGATGCCACCATGACAACTGGGCTTGCTCCGGTAGCCGCCTTTTTAGCCAAACCGGCTTCTTCCAACGTCAGCATGGAGCGGGCTTGATGAAAGTCGGGAAGAGGGTTGCTTTGGCGAAGGAGAGTTCCAACACCATTATAGGCCTCCGAAAGCCCGGCAACCAACTGTAGAACTAGACGATTATTTGTCACTGGTGCGCCAACATTACAGAGTTGATCCGCCAATTCCTTTAGTTTCTTGCAATATGCAGAAACGTTCGGAAATACGTCCATGCGAACGAGAGAGAATTCCTGCTCGAGTGTGACGATACGAGAATGTTG
Organism: Anisodus acutangulus; assembly: GCA_029783415.1. NCBI lineage: Eukaryota > Viridiplantae > Streptophyta > Magnoliopsida > Solanales > Solanaceae > Anisodus > Anisodus acutangulus. The sequence continues at coordinate 7,012,407 of CM056505.1, read as the reverse complement.
GTTGTCTTGGAATATGTCACGCAATCTATTCCATGCAGCCATAGCCGTGGTATCGGGCTCCATAATTGTCTGTAGAAGGTCCACTGAAATAGTGGCGTATATCCACCGAAGAACGGTAGCATCAAGTGTAATCCACACCTCAGGATCCTCCGCAGGAAGGGGTCTAGCGGGAGGGATTATGTGATGAAGAACTTGATAAGAGATAGCGTGAATTTTAAACAACTCCGCCCATGTTGCATATTGAACGTTTTCCATCTCAAGGACAATAGGGACACTGAGCTTGATATTGGAAACCGTGAGGGCAGGGTGAAAATTGTTCTTAGACATATTTGAAAGAACAAAGAAGGAGGATAAATTTAAGAGAGGTTTTTTTAGAGCGGAAGACGAGATATTTGGAGAGAAAAACCCGAGGGAGGGGGGGGGGGGTCTCGGCCAAGGAGGCAAAAGTTTGAGAGAAGAAAAAAACTTTTGGTTAGACCTAGTCTCTTGATACAATGAAAGAAATAATCTCCTTGATTATTTTCATTAATTGAAAGGCTATATATACAAGTTACATATTTCCATAATAGGAAAAATCCTTTTCCTATTCTACTTCTAAATCCTTATTCTACCATAATTCTAACTATACAATTATGGTAGGTGTATAACACTAATTAATGTATCCTTTTTATTACAATATACTACAAATATATATACCATATATACAATATCTTATTGGAACAATTTTCTAGCAAATCTGGCCGAGAGGCCCAGCCCACTGCTATTGTTTAACAAATTCAATATTTAAAAGTTTATGAGTTTTCATGGAGAGTCAAATTAATATATAATAATAAATGAATTTACAATGAAATATTTACAAATGTTTACCTGATATTCTAATATACAGGATCTGTACAAATGGAACAAATTTTGCTTGAACACACACGCTATGTGCTAGATCTGCCGTTGTTTACAATACTTGTTAAATTACTCAAAGAATTTCTACATATAACAACATATCCAGTGAAATCCCACAACGTGGGGTCTGGGGAGGGTAGAGTGTATGCAGACCTTACCTCTACCTTGGTAGGTAGAGCGGTTGTTTCCGAAAGGCCCTCAGCTCACGATAAAGCATAAGCACAATCAAAGCAAGAGAAGCAAAGCAATAGAAACGGTCAGACCAGCCACGAAATTTAAATCAGTATGAAAATGATGGTAACAAAAGCGAATAAAATCGTATAAGTCATGATAGCACGTTCTGAAAAAGAAAGTAGTAACTACCGCATGTAAACAAAGTACACTAAAGAACCCATAGCAGCAGAAATTAAGCGACATGGTACTATAAAGTAATATTGTGCCTACTAGTATGATATGCTAAGCAGGCCTACAATAATAACTCTAAAACTACCAGTTTGTAAGCGTAAGTAGGACTACGCTCAACTACCTACTACTTTTCTACCTTAATATGTGTCCTCTACAACCCCCTATCAAGGTCATGTCTTCAGTAAGTTGCACCTACGCCATATCCCGTCTAATTACCTCTCCCCAATACTTCTTCGCCCTACCTCTACCCCCTCTTGAACCCGTTCATAGCCAACCTCTCACACCTCCGCACTGGGCATTTGTGTCTCTCCTCTACACATGCCCGAACCATCTCAACCTCGTTTCCCGCATCTTATCCTCTATCGAGGACACTCCCACTCTGTCCCAGATATCATAATTTCTAATCATATCCCTCCTTGTATGCCCCACATCCATCTCAACATCCTCATCTCCGCAACTTTCATCTTTGGATGTGCGAAGTCCTGACTGGCTAACACTCTGCCTCATACAACATAGTCAGTCTAACCACCACCCTATAAAACTTGTCTTTAAGTTTTGGTGGCACCTTTTTATTGCACAAGAATCCATATGCGATCCTCCATTTCATCCACCCTGCCCCAATACGATGTGTGACATCGTCATCAATCTCTTCATTCCCTTGGATAATAAACTCGAGGTACTTGAAGCTTCCTTTCTTTGGAATGACCTTACCAAGCCTCACCTCCACGCCTGTCTCATGCTCGCTCCCGTTACTGAACTTGCACTCCAAGTATTCTGTCTTGGTCCTACTCAGCCTGAACCCTTTACACTCCAACATCTGTCTCCAAACCTCCAACTTAGCGTTCACTCCGCTGCGAGTCTCATCAATCAGAACTATGTCGTCTACGAATAACATACAACATGACACCTCCTCTTAGATTTGTCTCGTCAGTCCATCCATCACCAAAGCAAATAAGAATGAGTTAAGAGCTGATCCTTGGTGCAGCCTCAACATCACTAGAAAGTGCTCTGAGTCTTATCCCACTGTCCGTACCCTAGTCTGGGCTCTATCATACATATCCTTGATCGCCCTAGTGTACGCCACAGGTACACCTTTAACCTCCAAACATTTCCATAGAACCTTCCTAGGGACTTTGTCATAAGTCTTCTCGATGTCGATGAAAACCATATATAAGTCTCTCTTCCTCTTCCTATACTGCTCCACCAACCTCCTAATAAGATGAATGACTTCTATAGTCGAACGTCCCGACATGAATCCAAACTGGTTCTCGAAAATAGACACACATCTTCTCACCCTCATCTCCACGACCCTTTTCCAAACTTTCATAGTGTGGCTTAGTAGCTTGATACCCCTATAGTTGTTGCAACTCTGGATGTCACCTTTGTTCTTGTACAAAGGAATCATTGTACTCCACCTCCATTCTTCAGCATTCTCGCCGTCTTAAAAATGGCATTAAACAACCCAGTCAGCCACTCTAAATTTGCCCTGCCTGCGCTCTTCCAAAATTTAATTGGGATCTCATCAGGTCCGGACGCTCGTCCCCTGCGCATCCTGTGAACAACACCCTTAACCTCCTCAAACTTAATGCTTCTACAATATCCAAAATCCTGGTACCTTCCGGATTGCTCCAGGTCTCCCATCACAATGTCTATATCTCCTTTTTTGTTCAAGAGTTTATGGAAGTAAGACTGCCACCTCTGTCGTATGTGTGCGTACTCCACCAGTACTTTGTCTTCCTCGTCCTTGATGCACCTTACGTGATCCAAGTCACAGAACTTCCTCTCCCTCGCCTTGTCTAGTCTCTACAAATTCTACATATAAACCTTCTTAAAATGTGAAAATTATAATCTTGAAAGTAATATACCCTACTATAACAACTAAAATTGATTGATGTGTAACATTTAATACTCACAACTTCTTTATTTAAAAAAAAGAAACTTTTAAATAAGCTTTCAAAATATATTGTTTGTAAATCTTAAACAGACAATATTTTTGGATAAGTTTTTGAAAATCTTTGTTGGGTCCGGGTATGCTATGGAATAATAAAAACATTGGAAATAAAATCGAATGTCAATTCAGTTCCAAATGTCAGCGAAAATGTCATCTGACACAAGTGACAAAACTTCGATAAAACAGAAAAACCTTTGAAGAGTAAATTGTAGCGGAAATAATAAAGAAAATAAAGGTTTAATATTTACATAGGTTATATTGATTATATAACCTATGACGGTCAATGACCGAAAGTATTGTATATATTTATATACAATTGAACAAATTCCTTCTTTTACAATTTTACAAAATAATACAAAGGAATTAAAATATTGAAGTCGTATATGACTTCTGCCTGAAAAATCTACCTAAATAGACATAGACAACATCTCATTATAATTGCTTCAATTCATAACAAATCTAGAATCTAAGCAGCAATTATAATGTTGGACAGAATGTTGTCGACACGCTCAGACAACACTTGCGATCCAGTTTTCTGAGATGAATTCTCGAGAGCTCTCTTGATATTTTTGCAATCTCTTTCTGGATATCGATTCATTATTGTAGCCTCTCTATTTATAGTAAAGAGTCTCCCTGAAAAGCTCATCGATTGATTATAGAGGTTGAGGGAAAGGTGGGCAGTTGATAGGATTTGTTGGAGAAGATCATGGAACAAAATCCTCTAACTTGTTGAATTTGTTCCCTAAGCATAGCAACGACTTTGACTTGTTCTTCCCACGTTTTCATCAGCTCCTAATTACCTTGCCAAGTCAGTTTTTCATCGTAGTAAAATTCCACGAGAATTGCTTCAGTCTGTGAAGTAAGGCAAAACTGTTTTACAAAATGTTGGTCCGAATGTTGTGACATTTGTTCCAATATTTCTTAATTTCAACTTAGTACTAAAACGATATGTTAGGCAAAATGTCACAACACCAAACCCAACATTAACATTCTCCCCTTTTTGACTTTCTTCACAAAACCTATTCTAATCTGTGCGAGTGACTTACGACAATCTCATAGATGTTGTCCCAACATTTATGATTTCAATTATGCTCCCCTTTAACTTGTGATGATATACAAACAAAATATATGTATACCAGTGTATACCATTATATAGTATTAAACACAGTATTAGCACAAAAATGGGTATACACAAATCATATAGGATTAGAAGAAATAATATTAGCACATATCATCCAATATATACAGAAGGGAAAAAACATATCCACATGTAAATTTTAACCCAATGTCTCAACATCTTATCAATTCAGCCAAATAAACCACTCAGTAAAATAAAACATTGTTCAGTAGTTTAGCTAATTACACCAATCAGATAACCATTCATCAGCCGATAAGCAGCTCCACCTAGCTAATCATATATCAGTAGTAGCTTCCAGCCGCTTTCTACTTTTGCATGACTTCCTTCTCTGCACCTTCAACAACCTCTAACCTTCTTTCTCAGCTTCAGTAGCAACACTATCTCCCCATTTTGTGAAGAAAGCAGCAACATGAGTTAGTCTCTGGATTGAATCGGGGTATTCTTCATAGCATCAACCTCAGAGATTTGGTGGTTGATCTTTGCAATTTGATTCACAAGCCATTCAATGGACAGTAGAGATTGTCTCCGACTAATGTTGTCAGGAATGTTGGTGACATTCCTGTCAACATCTGCACTACTTTCTTTCATTTTCCAAGGTAGATCAATGACTCTGTCTCTACTTTTCAAAACTGCCTTGTTTACTGTATACAGTTCAGGTGCCTTCTCTAATGTGTCTTCTCTCATAGGCTTAAACCTTGAGTAGTTAAAACATTGTATATTAGAGAGGGAAAATGGAGGATTGAGGTTGATTCTTTTTGTGCCAAGTTGGCAACTTGATTGAAGATCATTTTTCCCAAATCAACTCTTAATCATTTTCCAATTTTGTACAGTAGGGTGGCTTGTACAATTGACTCATTCATAAAAGGGAGTCAATTGTGTATAGTAATTTTGTGTAGAGTGGCAAACATAGCTGTTAATTTAGAGGCTGGACATCTAGAGATCCATTTATGCATTATTCCTCTTGTGAGGTACTTAATTACTTCATCTCTATTGTCCACTGCAGGGTCTGTTTCTCTATCATTCTCCTCAGCTTTTATTCCCATAGATTGGTTTATAACAGCAGGTGTGAAATAATACACTATGTTATAGAGATATACCTTCCCAAACTTCTTTGATGAGGTATCTTCTATAACAGAGTCCAGATTAGCATAGAACATCCTGACTATTTTATCAACATATGATCCTTTGTTAGTAACAGATCCTAGGAGCTATCTTTCTTTTAAGAACTCTACCAAGCCATACTCTGAGCAAGAGGCAATGTCTAATACTTTTTCAGACCTAATGACTCTATTCTTGTACCGGTTAAAATTATCAGAATTAGTTTTAGAATAGAAGTTGTCTGAGTAGATAGATACCTCCTGGTCAGGATCAGATTCTGTTTTGCTGGAGGAGGATGGTGTTGGAATCAGAGTCTCTTCTGAGGTCTGCTGGAATGTTGCTTAAGATGTTGTAGCATCATCGGCAACATTCTAAGCAGCATCTGGTTTGGCATGACGGGGAATTTCTTTGGGGCAGAACCTTGTCAGGGGAGTGTCGTTAGGGATCTCCTCGTCTTGAGACTCACTTTGAGGAACATAGACTGGAGGTTCTTCTTCAGTGTCTTTCGAGGACAGTTTAAAGTCCATATCTCCGGTATCACTGCTTGAGCAAGTAGAAACTGTAGTTTCAAACCTGGACTTATTGGTTTTAGGTTCCTGTTGAACTGTTCTTTCGAACACTCTACTCGATCTACGAGTAGGGAAGGAAGATGAACTGGTCCTTTTACCCAAAGATGTAAAATCATCAGTTTCATCAACATCTATGGAGTTGGTATTGTCCCTAGGGTAGCTATTGTCCAAGGGTTCATCAAGGCCCTTAAACACTAATTCCATAGATAGATCCTCTGGGGTTTGAGGATGAATATTGGCCTGATTGATGAGGGGTATTTGACTGAGGGCTAGTGCTCATAAGAGTGTTGGACGAAATGTTGACTGACACGGGTGTTGACATAGGTGAAATATCTATTGGTGAATATTGTGGAGAGGGTTTTGAGGATTTAGGGTTTTTGATTAAATAAGAAGATTGGAATGGTGTGTAGTCCATCGGGTAGGTAGGGGTATTTACAGAGAATGTGATGTGATTTTCCCTTTTTTTTTAGTTTAGGAAAAATCTAGGATGGTAAAAAGAAAAGCAAATGGAGTGAATATTTATATTCTTGGAAATCCTAAAAGAATTCCTTAATTTTAGGTGTTTGAGATGTATTCAATAACTTACACCTAAAATTTTAGGATAAAACAATAAACATCTTATATGGAATTTAATCTTATCCTTTTAAAATTTGAATTCCAATTAAAACATGGCATAAAAACAGGGAAGAAAAATCTGATTTTGCTGAAATCAGTTAAGATCAACATCCCAACAAATATCATAATCTGAAAATGTCAACAACAATGTTGACAATATTTTGGACAACAGAAGTATTATGATCCCGCATGAACTTTTTGTTTTGGAAACAAATCAAGACACGTTTTATATGTATTTTTATGAATTTAACCACTGGACCAATGTAACATTTTCTCATCGTGTCCTTGGTCTAATCATAAAACACATACAAAATTATTTTTTGTGTCAAAAATAAGAATACTTATATAGTATTCTCATAATTTCTTTTGAAGCACTTGATACTCCTATAGAACAGGAACAATATCTTTTCAAGGGCTTTGCCCACTTTTCACAGTTGCCAAATATTTGTAAAGGCTTTGCCTTATTTTGATACTCCATTTTTATGATATCTAATATCATCGCAGAGAACGGTATCACTTTGGAATCATGTTCTTATTGAAGGATCATGCTTGTGTGACAAAAATTAATGCACTATACAACAATAATAATCAGCTTATGATATTACATAGGTAAATGTCACCCGAAATATTAGAGACATTTCAGCCGACATTCACTAAAAATGCCTTTTTAGAGATTACAAAGACCAAGAGATTTCTTCAAACTAGAAAATCTCTCATGGTCCAAAGCTTTTATAAAAATATCAGCTAGTTGATGAAGAGTGTCAACATATTCAATTTGAACTAGTTAATTTTTGACCAAATCTCTTAAATAGTGATGTCTAATATCAATGTGTTTTGTGCGTGAGTGTTGAACTGGATTTTTGGAAATATTTATAGCACTCAAATTATCACAGTACAAAATTAAGATGTTACTTGAAAAACCATAGTCGTCTAACATGTATCTTAGCCATATTAATTGAGAACAACAACTTCCAGCTGCTACATATTCAGATTCAGTAGTTGAAAGTGAGACACAATTTTGTTTATGACTATACCATGAAATAAGGTTATTGCCAAGGTAAAAACATCCTCTACTTGTACTATTCCTATCATCCACATCACCAGTCCAATCCGAGTCAGTATACCCTATTAAATTAGGATTAGTGTATTTGGAATACCAAATTCCCAGCTCACATGTGCCGGCAATATATCCAATGATACGTTTTACGACATTTAAGTGGAAAATGTTGGGACAGGCTTGGAATCGAGCACATACACAAACACTAAACATTATGTCAGGATGACTAGCAGTAAGATATATAAGGCTGCCTATCATAGATCTATACAATGTTGGGTCGACATTTTCACCAACATTATCCTTACATATCTTCTGCGACGATCCCATTGGAGTTTTCATCTTCTTAGCATTTTCCAATCCAAATCTCTTAACTAGATTATTGACATATTTGCTCTGGGAGATGAAGATTCCATCTTCACTTTGCTGAATCTGCAAGCCTAAGAAAAACGTTAGTTCCCCAATCATGCTCATCTCAAATGTCGATGACATTGCTTCAACAAATGTCTTTAGGTAAGACTGTGAGTAGAACTAAAAACTATGTCATCTACATAGATTTGAGCAATAATAAAAAACATACCGTGATGTTTAATTAATAAAGTACGATCAGCTTCACCACGGTTAAAACCAAATTCAAGAAGGAAGTTAGTTAGACGACTCTACCATGCACGAGGGGCGTGTTTCAACCCATACAAAACCTTTTTGAGCTTGTATACATAGTGTGGATGGTAAGGATCTTCAAATCCTTTTAGTTGTTCAACATAGACTTCCTTATCTAGATAACCATTTAAGAATGCACCTTTTACATCCATTTGGTGTAAAATATTTTTTAGAAAGCAGGCAATGGCAAGAAGAAGTCTAATTGATTCAATTCTGGCCACAGGTGCAAATGTTTCGTCATAATCGATTTCTTCAACCTGAGTATAGCCTTGTGCAACTAGACGAGCTTTGTTTCTGACAACAGTTCCCGATTCATCTGATTTATTCTTGAAGATCCACTTAGTTCCAATTACATTTGTATTACTTGGACGTGGAACTAAGTCCCAGACTTCATTTCGAGAGAATTGTTCAAGCCCTTCTTGCATTGCTTGAATCCAAAAATCATCTTTAAGTGCTTCTAAAACATTTTTTGGTTCTAAAGTAGATATAAAACAAGAAAGACTAACATTTTGGTATATGATAGACATACACACATACCTTACCATATCTATGTAATTGAGTGGTTCTGTCCCTCTTGTTCTAATTCCCTCAAAAGCTCCCCCTATCACCTGGCCTGTTGGATGATTCTTCCTAATATTTGATGAGGGGTCCCTTCGAACTTGATCTAGCAATTCAATATTTGACTCCTCATTTGCACCCTCTGTGGTCTCTGGTTCAGGTTCAGATGTTGCTTCAGGTGTGGTAACATTTGGGGCAACATCTGATTCTTTAGCAGTCTGCACATTTTTCACTGAAACTATAGTGTTATTTTTAGTTGTATTTCCTGTAAGATCAGAAAAATCATCAAAAATAATATTTACAGACTCTTGTACAGTTTTGGTCCTTAGATTGTACACTCTATAAGCATGACTATTTTGGGAATAGCCAACAAAAATTCTTGTCACTCTTAGAGTCAAACTTTGCCAAATGATCTCTATCATTTAAAATGTAATAAATACACCCCAAAACATGAAAGTAACGCAAGTTAGGTTTCTTTCTATTTATCACCTCATAGGGTGTCATCTTTGTTCCAAACCTTAAGTAGACTCTATTAGTGATGTGACAAGCAGTATTTAAGGCTTCAGCCCAAAAATGTTTTGACAATTTTTTAGAACTAAGCATAACTCTAGCCATTTCTTGCAGTGTTCTATTCTTCCTTTTTGCTACCCCATTATGTTGAGGAGTTTTGGGAGCGGAAAACTCATGAAAAATTCCCTTTTTCTAACATAATTTTGTGAAGGAGCTGTTTTCAAATTCTTTTTCATGGTCGGATCTAATCCGAAAAATAGGAGAATAGAACAAGTTCATAATTCTAGAGTGCAAAATTTTAAACATGTCAAAAGTTTGTGATTTTTCTTTCAAGAAATATATCCATGAGTATCTAGAAAAATCATCTACTATCACATAGGAATACCTCATGCCTCCTAAACTGTCTACCTCAATTGGACACATAAGATCCATGTGAAATAATTGAAAACAGTGAGACGTACCTGAATATTGTCCGTCATTTTGAACAATATTATGGGAGACACGAGTTTGCTTACCTTTCAGATAATTTTCACATATTGTTTTACCTTTATGGCTAAGATTGGGTAAGCATCTAACCGCTTCATATGAGATCAATTTTTCTAAATTGCGGTAGTTGACATGCCCCAACTTTTGATGCCATAGTGTTGTGTCATCGATCTTGACGTTATTGCATGTTTCTTGTCTTGCAACAAGATATCAATTATTACCTGTTCTAGTACCTGTCATGACACATTCATGAGCTTCATTCGTAACTTTACAGGCATCCTTATTAAATTTTACCTCAAGATTGTCATCACACAGTTGACTAATACTAATCAAATTAGCCATTAAACCCTCAACGTGTAAGACATTTCTCAAAGTAGGAAATCCAGGAACATCCAAGATCCCCTTTTCAATTATTTTATTTTTACTGTCACCTCCATAAGTTACGTTACCTCCATTAAATGACTCATAGTTTTTTAGAAAATCTTTTGTACCTGACATGTGATGAGAACAACCACTATCAAAGTACCAAGAACCTGAAATATTAGTTCTTAAAGCAGTTATCACAACATTACAAGTTATATCCTTTTTAGGCACCTAAACTCTTTTAAAACATTTTTTACCTTTCGGCTCAAAATGTTGCTTTGAATGTTGTCCGAAATGTTGGGCCCTTTTAGCCAACATTTTTCTCATAGAATCTTGAAGTTTGAAACAATATGATTTTAAGTGTCCAGGGGAGTTACAATGATGACATACAAACTTCATATTCTTTAACTTACATGAGAATCTATTATTCATTCCATTTTCTTTTATAAAGCATATTTTTCTCATTTTTGTCAAACAAACTAGAGCATATAGTTTTAAGAGAGTTTTCATATCCAATACCTGCATGCGAAGGTTTACTAAGGCTGAGTATCTCATTCAACTTTGAAGTCCCTGTGTTGAGCTTGTGGAAGGCTGCTTCGGCTAGTTCCAATTTTGCACGAATCTTACCAAATTCTGTATCCTTTTTGGTAAGTGCAACCACTAACCGGGTTATTGTGCCTTTTAGATCTTCATTCTCACGAGTTAAAGATTTTACCTTTTTATCAAGTTTTTTGGATTCTATGATTAAGGCTTTACAAATACTTTGTAATTCATTAATCATATCATTTTTACATTCAACTTGATCAGCCTCACCACTAGAAATAAAACTACTAAAGCAATTAACATCAGGATAGTTAAGAATATGTACCTCTCGGATGTTGCTGGGGATGCAGATGTTGTCGCATATATTTCCTGAAATGTCGTGACATCTGAGGCAACATTACAGATGACATCTTCATTATCAGACAGAGACTGTTCATAAACAGTGACCAACATTGCTTGTGATTCGACTTTTTGATCTCCTTCCTCTTCTCCTTCGTCGTCACTAAGCGAGACCCACATATTCTTACCAAATTTCCTAAGAGTGTTTGCACATTCATTAGCATAATGACCCCAGCCCGAGCATGTATGACACTGCACAGACTTGAGTTATTTGGGATCAAATTTGGTACGATCTGAGTTGGTTCTTCTTAGTGGACTTCTTTTTTGAGTACTTGGAATAAACTTGGTGGGCTTTTGATTGAAGCCTTGGTTTTTATGCTGTTTAGGTTTAGGTTGATTTCTCTCATTGTTGAATTTCCTCACCATCGAATTATATTTTTGAGTGAGTAAGGCAACCTTAGGACCTTCACCAATTTCTTCAAGATTCTCATCCTCTTCTTCGATTTGAATCTCCGAGGATTGAACTTGAAGTGCCACATTTTTTCTCTTATATAGTTCCCTTTGATTCTCAATGTTCATCTCATATGTTTTGAGAATGCTCATCAAGTTATGAAGGTCCATAGTGGCAAGATTGTGAGCTTCTTCAATGACACAAATCTTTAAATTGAACTTTTCAGGAAGAGAACGAAGAGCCTTTTCAACAAGTTGAGTGTTGGTTAAAGGTTCACCAAGCACTTGACATTCATTTGATAAGTCAATCAACTTTTTAAAATAATATTTAATATCATCTGCTTCTTCCATCCTTAAACGTTCATATTTGCTCATGAGCATTTATAGCTTTGTTCGACGAACACTTGAGTTACCTTCACAATGAATTTGTAAAGTATCTCATGCATCCTTAGCCGTACGGCAGTTTTGAATGAGCTTGAACATGTATAGATCAACCCATCCAAAAATAGCATTTAAGGCCTTTTCGTTAAAGCTGACATTATTGGTTTCTTCCGTTGTCCATTCGGATTCAGGCTTAACAAGCATGTCACATTCCTCATCCGGTGGTAACATTGGAACAACATACCCATTGGTTATAGATCTCCATTCCATAACATCAATTGATTTGATGTGAGAACGTAGGCGAATCTTCCAATAGACATAGTTTGAACGATCTAAAATGGAAAGTCTACCAATAATAGAATTTGCTGGATCCATAACTTTAAATAACAGGACCAAACACTTATTGTGTTAAGTGTTGGCTCTGATACCACTTGTAGGGTCCGGGTATGCTATGGAACAATAAAAACACTGGAAATAAAATCGAATGCCAATTCAGTTCCAAATGTCAGTGAAAATGTCGTCTGACACAAGTGACAACACTTTGATAAAACAGAAAAACCTTTAAATAGTAAATTGCAGCGGAAATAATAAAGAACACAAATGTTTAATGACCGAAAGTATTGTATATATTTATATACAATTGAACAATTTTCTTCTTTTTTAATTTTACAAAATAATACAAAGGAATTAAAATATTGAAGTCGCAGATGTCTTCTGCCTGATCTACCTAAATAGACATAGACAACATCTCATTATATTTGCTTCAATACATAACAAATCTAGAATCTAAGCATCAATTATAATATTGGACAGAATGTTGTCGACATATATTGTATACAAGGAAAGTATATTTGTAGTATATTGTAGTGTAAAGGTTACCTTTATTAGTCTTATACACTTACCATAATTGTATAGTTAGAATTATGGTAGAATAATATTTTAGGAGTAGAATAGGATTATGATTCTTCTATTTTGTAACTTGTATATATACCTTTCAATTAATGAAAATAATCAAGGGGATTATTTCTTTCATGGTATCAAAGCCTAGATCTAAACAAAATTTTTCTCTCCCAAATTTTGTGCCCTTTCTCGGCCGAAACCCCCCCTTGGGTTTCTCTTCTAAATTTCGTCTTCCTCTCTCAAATCTCTCTTACTATTCCCAAATTTCCCCTCTTTCTTTGTTCTTTCAATATGTCTAAGAACAATTTTCATCCTTCCCTCATGGTTTCTAACGTCAAGAACAATATCCCTATTGTGCTTGAGATGGAAAACATCCAACATGCGACGTGGGTAGAATTGTTTAAAATTCATGCTATCTCCCATCAAATTATCCATCACATAATTTCTCCCGCTACACCTCTTCCCGCGGAGGATCCTTAGTTATGGATTACGCTTGATGCTACCGTTCTCCAGTGGATCTATTCTACTATTTCGATTGACCTCTTACAGACGATTATTGAGCAGGATACCACGGCTATGGCTACTTGGAATAGATTGCGTGACATATTCCAAGATAACCAACATTCACGTGTTGTCACACTCGAGCAAGAATTCTCTCTAGTTCGCATGAAAGAATTTCCAAATGTATCTACATATTGCAAGAGACTCAAGGAGTTTGCAGACCAACTCCGTAACGTTGGCGCATCTGTAACAAATAATCGTCTGGTTCCACAATTGGTTGCCGGTCTTTCTAAGGCCTATAATGGCGTTAGGAATCTCATTCGTCAAAGCAACCCACTTCCCGCTTTTTATCAAGCCCGCTCCATGCTTACTTTGGAAGAAGCCGGTTTGGCTAAAAAGATGACTACCGGAGCAAGCTCCGTCATCCTAATGACGTCCTCCACAAATTCTTCAGGTTTTGTTGATAATTCGGGCCAAAACCATACTCATGGTGGCGGCAAAATTAATCGTAAGAATAATAACAAAAATCGCGGGGGCAAACGCGGCGGTTCCGGTGGTCAGCAGGCCGGCAGTGGGCCTCGTCCAGTGAACAGTGGCCCTCCACCCTACTGGTCCTAGTAGTGGGGCCCATGGCAGTGGGGCTGGGCAATGGGCCGTGGGCCAACAACCCCTATTTTTTAGCAGCTTCCGGCAGCCAGTGGGCTGGCCAGTCCTTCAGGCCCAACAATCAGCAGTCACGGCCCACTGGCCACTGGCCCAATAATTCAAGCAGTTACGGCAATTCCAGGAGTTATGGCCCACAACCCAGTTCTGGGATTCTTGGGCCCCAGCCTCCGCAAACTCACTACGCAGCGGGCCCCACTTACACCGACATTGAGGTCGCAATGCACACACTTGAATTGACGCAACCGGATCCAAATTGGTACATGGACACCGGCGCAACAACACACATGACCTCTGATCAAGGTACTCTCTCATCTTATTCCAATTTGAACCTCGTGGTATAATTGTCGGAATGGTAACTATATTCCAATTCAGGGTTATGGTCATAAAACGTTGTCTCCCCCCCAATCCACCCCTTATCTTGAAAAATATTTTACATGCCCCCTAATTGATTAAAAACTTAGTGTATGTCCGCAAGTTCACCACTGACAATTCCGTTTTTATTGAATTTGATCCTTTTGGTTTATCTGTGAAGGATTTCAAGACGGGGAGTCCTCTCATGAGGTGTGATAGTAGGGGATATCTGTATCCTATCACACCCGATTTCAGTCCATCGAGTCAAGCCTTGCCATCAGCTTTTGCAGCTATTTCTCCTTCCTTGTGGCATGCTCGCCTTGGTCATCCGGGATCTTCTATTTTATCAATTTTAGATAAAAATAGTTTTATTTCTTGTAAGGGTACGAGTCGTACTCAAAATTGTCAATCTTGCTCGTTAGGAAAAATTGTTAAGTTGCCATTTGTAGACTCAAATTCTCATACTTCAATGCCATTTGATATTATTCATAGCGACCTATGGACGTCTCCTATTCTAAGTTCGTTGGGTCATCGGTATTATGTTCTTTTTTTGGATGATTATTCTAAATTTTTGTGGACGTTTCCAATTGCAAATAAATCTCAAGTATTTTCCGTCTTCATAAAGTTTAGAGCATTCATTAGAACACAATTCGAAAGAGAAATAAAAAATATTCAGTGTGATAATGGAAAAGAGTATGACAATAGGGAGTTTCGGGAGTTCTATGCCAATAATGGGATCAATTTTCATTTTTCGTGTCCTCATACATCTTCACAAAATGGGAAAGCCGAACGCAAAATTCGTTCCATAAATAACATTGTCTGAACTTTCTTAATTCATGCTTCCGTACCCCCATATTTTTGGCATCATGCTCTTTAAATGACAACATATCTCCTTAAAATAATTCCTTCCAAAGGTCTGACATATTCTTCCCCCCTCCAAATTTTATTTAATAAAAAACCGTCTTATTCTCATCTTCGGATTTTTGGGTGATTATGTTATCCGTTATTCCCTTCCACCACAATTAACAAACTTCAGGCCCGGTCTACTCCGTGTGTGTTTTTGGGTTATCCGTCGAATCATCGTGGTTACAAATGCTTTGATTTATCCTCTAAGAAAATCATAATTAATCGCCATGTAATTTTTGATGAAACCCAATTTCCATTTACTAAGGTTCATACTCCCGAGCCGAGTTCGTATAATTTTTTGGATGATGGTATATCCCCGTATATTACTCACCATTTTTCGGACATATCCCGCACCCAAAATTCTCCAGCGGGCCCACTGCCCGCTGGCCCCACTGTTCCGAGTCCAGTTTCCGTCACTGGATCAGTTCCAGCGATTGGGCCAGTCCAGCCCAATTCTAGAATTGGTCCAGTTTCAGCCCCAGATTGCCGATTTGGGCCAGACCCACTGCCTGCTATCCAGTCCGTCCCGAGCCTAGCAAATTCCCAAAATTCACTCAATTCTTCCTCGAGTCATAGACCGATCACACATAGTCAGCAGGGTATTTTTACACCTAAAAGACATTTTAATTTACATTCTAATATCTCTAAATTCCCTTTGCCCCGTAATCCTATGTTCGCCTTAAACGACTCGAATTGAAAAATTTGCTTTGACTGATGAATATAATGCTCTTATTGATAATAAGACGTGGGAGTTGGTGCCCCGTCCATCTGGTATTAATGTTATCAAGTCTATGTGGATTTTTGCTCATAAGGAAAATTCAGATGGGTCATTCGCTCGACATAAGGCGCGGCTTGTGGGTGATGGTAAGACTCAGCAGGTTGGGATAGATTGTGGTGAGACGTTTAGTCCGGTGGTCAAGTCGGCTACCATTCGCACTGTACTTAGCTTGGCTCTTTCAAAGGCATGGCATATTCATCAGTTGGATGTCAAGAATGCTTTCCTACATGGTGATCTCAAGGAAACAGTCTATTTGCATCAGTCATTGGGATTCAGGGATCCCAACCGTCCTCATCATGTCTGTTTATTGAAGAAGTCCTTATATGGGCTTAAGCAGTCTCCACGGGCTTGGTATACGAGATTTGTTGACTTTGTTTCGACTATTGGGTTCACGCACGGCAGGTCAGATAATTCCTTATTCATCTACCGTCGTGGTTCGTCCTTGGCCTACATTCTGTTGTATGTGGATGATATCATTTTGACTGCCTCTTCTGATGCCTTACGCCAGTCTATCATAGCCATGCTTAGCTCTGAGTTTGCTATGAAAGAATTAGGGCCCTTGGGTTACTTTTTGAGGATTGCCGTCAAGCGTCATTCAGATGGTTTGTTTTTGTCTCAAAGAAAGTATGCGACTGAGATCATCGAGAGGGCTGGGATGTTATCCTGTAAGTCCACTTCCACTCCAGTTGATACAAAGGCCAAGCTTAGTGCTGCGGTCGGCGCACCATATGAGGACCTGACTAGCTATCGCAGTCTTGCAGGTGCCCTTCAGTATCTTACTTTTACAAGATCGGATATTACATATGCCGTTCAGCAGGTCTGTTTATTCATGCATGATCCCCGAATTGAGCATATGAATGCATCAAAAGCATCATTAGGTATATTCAGGGTACACTGGACTATGGTTTGCATTTATATCCTTCCTCTCCATCCACACTTGTATCATACACAATTGCTGATTGGGGTGGTTGTCCAGACACCAGACGGTCGACGTCTGGCTACTGTATGTTCCTTGGCAACAACTTGGTCTCTTGGTTTGCGAAGCGTCAGGCAACTCTATCCCGCTCAAGTGCCGAGGCTGAATATCGAGGGGTCACCAATGTGGTCTCAGAATCATGTTGGCTACGTAATTTGCTTTTAGAGCTTCATTGTCCTATTCAGAAGGCAACCTTGGTGTATTGCGATAATATTAGTGCCATTTACCTGTCTGGTAATCCGGTTCAGCACCAACGCACAAAGCATATCGAGATGGACATTCACTTTGTCCTCGAAAAGGTTGCTCGGGGTCAGGTACGCGTCTGTCATGTCCCTTCAAGATATCAAGTTGTTGACATCTTTACAAAGGGTCTTCCCTCGGTCCTTTTTAAAGATTTTAGGGACAGTCTCAGCGTTCACAAACCACCCGCTATGACTGCGGGGGTGTGTTAAACAAGGTTTATACCCGTGATATACACTTGATATACATAAGTGTATATCACGAGCAATGCAGTGGATTCGACAGTGGGCTTTCCAGCAGCCCATCTCCAGCAAAGTGGCTGAGGCCCATCACAGGGAGTAGCCTGTAGCCCATCACGGGCAGTGTAAGATATTGTATATTAGGAAAGTATATTTGTAGTATATTGTAGTGTAAATGTTACCTTAATTAGTCTTATACACTTACCATAATTGTATAGTTAGAATTATGGTAGAATAAGGTTTTAGGAGTAGAATAGGAATAGGATTCTCCTATTTTGTAACTTGTATATATACCTTTCAATTAATAAAAATAATCAAAAGGATTATTTCTTTCAAAAACAAGTATAGATGGAGTGAAATATATATTTTAGAACTTAATTTCTAACTTAGAATTGACGACGTTTAAATCATGATCCTCCACTGACTTTAAAAAGGGCAGCCCGGTGCTCTAAGCTCCCGCTATGAGCGGAGTCCGGAGAAGGGCCATACCACAAGGGTCTATTGTACGCAGCCTTACCTCACATTTATGTAAGAGGTTGTTTCCATGACTTGAACCCATGACCTCCTGGTCACATGACAACAACTTTACCAGTTACTCCAAGGCTCCCCTTCTACTGACTTTGAGAAAAAAAAATTCAAGAATGTGAAATTGTGCTGATTTTTGTTATGCCAATGTTGTGTTTGCAGTATGTTTGGATGGGAGTCCACCAGCCTACCATTTTGATAAAGGATTCGGAGCAGGAGTTAACAATTGGTTTATCCAACTTGAGGTTTGTCTCTTAATGCACTATACAAATTGCTTAAACACATATACTATTGATATGTCTTTTTTTATGTGTAAATTTGGATCATTTCTCGATTTGTTCGTGTCATCTTTGCCAGAGGCTATGCTGATCTTCTCTGTATTATTTCAATTTTCTGAATGTCACCAAAGGGTTAAAACATAGATTTCTAGGATCTGTAGTTCATAATCTTATTTCAATCCAATTGTTAGTGTTGGGTGTACGAAAAAAGTCCCACATTGATAGATGAATAGTCTGGGAAGCTACATATAGGTGTAGGATCTCTTGGTGTGAAGCATTTTGAGGAAAATCGTGCGGGCTTGACTCAAAGCAGACAATATCACACCATGTTAAGACTTTGGGCTGATATATAGCCCAACAATTAGCCTTTTCCCCCTTGAAGTTCTTGAAACATGATAGTCAAGGTGACTGGTGAACTCAAGCTAGCTTGAATACCACCGTTATCAAAAAAGAGAAAGAGAGAAAAGAAACTAGATTTTGATCTTTTGCTGGTGATTTACAAACAAAATGAGCAATGAAAAAAGCAGTGAAAGTTGGATTTTAGGTTTCTGATCAAAATGATATCAGAAAATTGGTTGCTTGGCGAACTATAACTTAAAAGAATATGAACACATTACGAGTGAATTCTTTGATTTTTTTTTTTTAAATGTTAGAATTGCCTACATGAACTTGCATTTGAATTCAACCTATGATTTTGGAATTTTCAGGGAGGAGCATGGTGCAACAACGCTACGACTTGCCTTGCCCGTACAAAAACACGATTGGGATCTTCTAAACTGATGGTAAAGACAGTGTCTTTTTCAGGGATTTTGAGCAATAAGGCTAAGTTTAATCCAGGTGGAGCTTCACCCTTATCATATACATTGTTTTCATGCCCTTTTTTTATTTTATATTATTCTGATTGACTGTATTTTGGAAATTGTAGACTTTTACAATTGGAACCGAATTAGAATTAGATATTGTGATGGATCATCCTTTACCGGTGATTTTGAAGCAGTCGATCCGGTAATTTTATGTTAATACTATATAATTATTGATTTGGTATACACGATGAGCTGTCCTAGTATTGTAACACTTCCTCTGTTTCAATTTGTTTATTTTACTTCCATTTTTAGTGCATTTAGAAAAGAATGTCACTTTTTGTATTTAGTAACTTTTTACACCCAACATCTTACATGACATGTAAGGTCACAAGATTCAAAGGGAATTTTGGTGCATTATACACATCTTTAGTTTAAGACCGCAAGATTCAAAAATCTTTTATTTTCTAAACTTTTTGTCGAGTCAACCTAAGACGCATAAATTGAAACAGAAGGAGTATTGCACATATAGACTTGGATTATTTTCATTGATTCTTAATGGACATGTTGAATTATGTCAGAAAACAAAAGTATACTACAGAGGAGCCAGGATTTTTTCAGCTGTTATGGAGGATTTCCTGGCAAAAGGAACCTCAAAACGTACGATGCATTAATCAATTACAAATTATTGCTGACGATTATACTCTCATTGTCCCACGTTTTTTTAGTTGCTGACAGAAAGTTTTTTCTAATGGCATATAGGCTATTCTGGCAGGATGTTCGGCTGGTAGTTTGGCTGCAATTCTACATTGTGACAGATTTAAAGGTCTCCTGCCACCAGGTGCTAAAGTAAAATGTCTCTCGGATGCTGGTTTCTTTATCAATACGTAAGCGTTCATGTTGTTCTTTTCCGATTAGTGAGAAATTTTGATTTCCGATTTTCTACTAGTAAAATGCAGGAAGACTATTTCCGGTATCTCACATATCGAACAATTCTACACTGAAGTTGTTAACACACATGTATCCTTACTTTAACCTATACTCCTGCTCAATTTTATATGACATTCTTTTCTTTTTAGCAATTCTCGAAAAGAATGAACCTTTCTATATGTAGTACTAATTTAACTTTGAACTTCCCATTTTATCCTTATTGAAACGGAAGGAAGTTTATTCTCTGAGTTTATTTCATTCCCAAGTTTATAATAGATACAACTCTAATAATTAAGTCTTGCTATCTATAAGAATATACTAATTAATGTAATTGATCTAATCAATCCTAATTGCTGATACTAATTTACAATTACAATATTCTTGATTGATTTTGGTGACCCATAATTGTCCTAACAGTCTCCCGCAGTCTTAGCGGGAGGTTCTCGTATGCTGAGACTGTCCCTGAAATCATCAAAAAGTACGTGCGGAAGACATTTGGTGAAAATGTCGGCAATCTAATAACGGGACGGTACATGGAGAACACAGACTTTTCCACGTGCAACCTTTTCTCGGATTTTGGGTGTTAAGATAGTGTTGTAAAATTGGATGTATTTTGTTGTCCAAGAAATCATATGAATGGGGAGATGCCACATGAGAATTAGCAAAATGGGAATGTTGACTCATCAAAAACTACGTGACGAGAGATGATGATATTCCCGTTCATCATATCATAACATTTATATCACCTATGATTTTGTGGATATTCCAAAAACACACAAGCAGTGGAACAAGCCTGAAGTTTGTTAATGGTAGTGGACGAAAACAAGGGATAACACAAACACCCAAAAACCCTCAAATGTGAAAAAGGTGGGATGCGGTGGTACAATATTTGTGTAGGTGACACATTAGAGAGTATTTTACTAGGATGAATATTTAAAAGATATGTTGCCATTTGGAGTGCATGATGCCAAAAAGTTGGTGGTGTGGATGAATGCACAAGAAGTGTGCGAATCATATTGTTAATTGTTCGAATTTTCCTTTCTGCTTTCCCATTTTGAGGTGATGTATGTGGACATGAAAGACGCAAAGACATCACATTTTGATGACAAAAATCATTAAATATAGTATTTATGAATACCCTCACATCGTCATATTGAAAACATTTAATGAATTTGTCAAATTGAGTTTTGATAAAAACACTAAATTGTTTAAAAATGGTGTAGGCTTGCGATTGTTGTTCTAAGGGAAATGTCCATAGAAAATTCGAATAATTATTCAAAATGAGCATATAATTATGACCTGCAGAACTCAAAACTGGTGATGTCCACAAATCACAATGAATAAGATCAAATGACATAAGTGTATGTGAAGTAGAAGATGAAAAGTGAAGTTTAACATGCTTCCCAAACACACACTTTTGACAAACAGAAGAGTCCAACGGTTTATTACAAGCAACACAATTATTCTTTCTAAGATTATTGAAAACTGGTGCTCCCGGGTGTAGGGAAATAGCTGCAAAGGTTGATGGTTTGGTCACATGATTGTTCGAACCGGTAGTGATGGGATACAAGTCCCCCGTGCTATTACATCTCATTAGTGACATCCCCGTCTGAAAATCCTTCACAGAAAATCCAAACGGATCAAAACTGACAGAAACATTATTGTCAGTTGTAAAACGTCGTACATATACCAAATTTTAAATCCGTTTTGGTGCATGTAAGACGTTTTTCAAACAATAGTGGGTGTGTGGAGGGGGGAGGGAGTTTTACCTGACCAATACCACAAACTGGAAATTCCTGGCCACTGCCAACAATAATATTTTTATTACTGCTCATATTAAAATAGGACGAGAGATTACCTTGAGATGTCGTCATGTGCGATGTAACCCCCGTTTCCATGTACCATGAATCATCTGGAACATTCAGATTCATGTTGTTCATTGCCTGTTCGATATCGGTTGGAGCATAACCGACGGAGGTTGGTTCTTGGGCTACAAACGCTTTTTGTGGACGAGAACCTAGAAGTCCGGGTTGTCGGATCGAAGATGATGGCCTGTCCCACGAAGAGGTAGGGTAGGGACATGAAGGGCCAACCACTGTGGTGGCCAAGCCCACGTCGGGTACTGCTCCCAGTGGGTCCCGCCGGACTGGACTGGTGACTACCGCCACTGCCTCTGCGGCTAGTGGTTGCCGCTGCCGCCGGTGGGTTGACCGCCACCCCTTCCGCGTCCCTTTCCGCCATTATTTTTTCCTTTGTTGTTTTGATTGGACCCTCATTTTAACCATTTGTGTTGCGATTTTCGGTTCTTCCCGAACCGGAATTTGGTGTCGAAAATCCGCGGAGGTGGAGACGAGTGCCGTTCCAGCAGTGGCTGCCCCGGAGGCTATTTGTTTTGCCTTGCGGGTTTCTTCGAGAATCAATCTCGAACGAGCCTCATAAAATGGAGGCACCGGATTACTCTGTTGAATGAATGTAGCCACCCCATCATAGTTTTCATTCAACCCTGCAATTAATTGAAGAACCAACCTTTGATTTGTCACTGGCGCACCAACGTTGGAAAGTTGGTCGGCAAGCATCTTTAACTCTTAACAATAAGTGGATACGTTTGAGAAATTATATCCAATTTGACATTGGTGAATTGGTTTTCAAGATATACAGCCCTAGGAAGTTTATTATCTTGAAAAATATTTTCCAATCGTTCCCATGCTTGTTGAGCCATAGAGCCCGGTTCTAAAATGGTATGCAAAATGTCGTTGGAAATGGTGTCATAAATCCATTGAAGGGATATAGCATCTAGGCGAGACAATAATTGTTTGTCAACAACGGTGGTGTCCGATGAAGACTCAGGAATAATATGATCGATAATCTCATATGCCCGACAATATATTTTAAATAACTCTGTCTAAGAGGAGTATTGTCCTTTTTCCATCTCCAGAATTATCGGAATAAAATTCTTGACGTTATTGACGGCAAGAGCGGGATGGAATTGTTTTTGGTCGGCCACGGTTACCCACAAAATTACAAGAAAACTAGAAAGAAATAGGTAGAAGGAAACCCAAATAAAATTGGTAGAGGAAATGATTTATAGTCACACAAATATATATAGTCACACAAATATATATGGCTTGTTTTAGACCGCAAGTTTCAAAAGTATTTCTTTCAATTTTAAACTCTGTGTCCAATCAAACAATTCACATAAATGGAGACGAATAATCTGCTGGTTATAATGTCCTCTTCATACCAAAATTGATGCTCATACCTACAATGAACTGTAAATTTTGTGTATGAATAGGGAGTGAAAAAATGGATGTAACAGTAAAGTCTCTATGAAAGTTCTATAGATTCAATCTTACTCATCCTTTGTGTGTTATGTTATCTTGATTCAGGGTTCTGCGAAGAATCTGCCTCAATCATGTACCTCAAGACTGAAACCGGGATTGGTAAGAGCAGTTATTTTCAGAAAACATATTTTCCCCTTATTTGATGCATCTTCTTATGTGAAAGCACCACAATTATGTTGCAGTGGTTCTTCCCACAAAATGTTGCGCAACAAATCCGGACACCACTTTTCCTAGTAAATGCAGCCTATGATTCCTGGCAGGTCAGTGCATATCTGAAAATTTCTTGTTGAATTCGTCTTGACAATGCCATTTTCCGTGAGGTATTTTGGAAAATGAGACAATTGGTTGTCTAAAACTGTACTAGAAAAGAGGAAATACTAGATTTAGGAAAGTCCGGTTATCAGCAATACTATTAAATACTGACATATTCGTATAATCATTATTGTTTTTCGGGGTAAAAGTACTCAACGTGTCATAATTTGAGTGTCTAAATGAAATTTACTGGCAAGTTCAAGGGGTCGTCAATGTATTCGGCCTAAAGAATTACTAATATGTTGTTATTTGGTTATAGCTGCATCAAATTTTGTCTTCATTATCCCAAAGTCATGTTAATAATTTGTAAGTATTTGGTAAACGGTGTATCAAAATTTAGAAGCATTATCCCGAAGTCGTGTTATATTTGTATCTACCTATATATATGAGGACAATCTTGCCCTTTAAATAGTTGAATTTTTGCTTATTTATTGTTCTCAAAAATTCAGATAAAGAACATTTTGGCTCCTGGTGTTTCTGATCCTCATGGAACTTGGCGCAACTGCAAGCTTGACATATTGAAATGCTCCTCTTCTCAGCTCCAAACCATGCAAGGTCAAGACTCTTACGCTCTTCGATGTTTCTTCATTTATTTGGTTTACCAACATTAAGCTATCTAACCATTTTTACTGAGCTTTCACGTTAAACTAACAAACAGAAACAGAGAGGCTCTTCTTTAATACATTAAAAAGTTGACAAAGGCCAGAAAGATTCTCATAGGAATTGAGAGCACCTATATGCTGATAGAGAAAACCACTATAAAAAATACTTTGACCGGATCCGAGTAAACAACAACATTGAATCAGGCTATCCTTTGTGGCTAATAGTTGAACTAAAATTACTAGTTATTATAAGCGTTAAGACGCTATATTATATGGAATATGTACATTTAGAAAGATACAAATAGAAAATTTATTTGGTTTTGGTATAAGGTGTCCGTTGCTCTGTGTCTAATACATGGAATTATTTCTCAGCTTTTAGGTCGGAGTTCTTGAAAGCATTGAATTCACTTGGCCCTTCTTCATCAAGAGGATATTACATTAATTCATGTTATGCAAATTGTCAAGCTGGAACACAAGAGACATGGCTAAGGGACGACTCGCCAATATTAGCTGGCACGGTATGCAATCAACTAAATACTACTTTAATATTATGTTTATTATACAAAAAATTCTATCATCCCGAAGAAATAGAAATTAGTAACGAACGAATTTTGTAGCTAAACAGCAAAATCTGCCGCTAATCCTATTTAGCTATGGATTATTACTAAACTCTGCTAGCTACGAGGAATTTAACGACAAAGTTTGTAGCTAAATCTATGTTTTTGGTAGTGACAACCACTGACACTGCTAAAAGATTGTATTATGCAGACCATTGCCAAAGCAGTTGGAGACTGGTATTATGACAGAAAACGATTCCAAGAGCTTGATTGTCCTTACCCCTGTAACAAAACCTGCAAGAACCGGAATTTTGAATCGGATTGCTAGCCCAGATAATACAGATGACTGATGGAAGTTTTTCTGTGAGATTGTTATACAGACTTACAAATTTTCCAAAAGGGATAGAAAGAGAAAATATGAAATTAAATAAAGTGTATCAAAAAAAAAAAGGGTAGCCCGGTGCATTAAGCTCCCGCTATACGTGGAGTCCGGGGAAGGGAAATCCAACATTGCACAAAATTGTGTGCTTTGGTTTCCCAAGAGACTGTTTTGTATCATTTGTTTGAGGTTAAATTTTATGTATCTTGTTATTATGTAAAATTCAATAAAAAGCTTTTATTACAGTGCTAATGTTATCCTTCACAATTCAGAAAATTGAAAAAGGGTATCAAGATTCAACCTAAGTAGACATTCTTGGTGCATGCTACTCTTGTTTCAATTTATGTGACACTTTTCATTTATCGATAATCAATTTAACTAATTTTCGAAGATAAAATTGAATTAGATCAACTCGATATTTTAAAATTAAATTTAAATATTAAAATTAAAAAATATATTCTAAATTATTGGTTAAAGTTCATGTAGTGTGAATTTCAAGAAGCAAAAAATGTCAAGTAAACAGGGGTGGAGGGAGTAATATTCTTGAAAATTTCTAGGCTTTCAAGTTCTTTTGCGCTGGTGCTGGATGAGGAAGAAAGTTATTGTTTTCGAAGCTTTCTCCATTGCTGGATGCTCTTGAATACTTCCATAACCAGGATGCACATAATTCTCCTATCTAAGTGAAGCCATTATTTGAAATAAAGTATAATAACTTTACCTTTTAATTATTTATACCAAGTCCGCCTACCACCAAGTTTCAGATATTCAGTTTTTCTTTTTTCCTTTTTTAAGAATTGTACACAACTCCATTGGTAATAAAAAAAATTATTTACCAAAACAAAAGATTTAGATTTATACCAAGTGATCAAAGATTTAGGCACAGTGAATGTCAGAAGTGACATCCTATACATTGCAAACAACCCATTGTTCCAGTTGCAAGAACTAAGACGATGATAAAGTTGTCCGAAATAGAGCTTAGCTAGCAAAATTGGACAAAGCCAGTCAAAATACATAAAATCCTTTGTCTGGGAGAGGAAATCCGGCAGGTCATGAAACAAGAAAATGATCGTCATTGTGTTCCTATCAAACCAGTTCTATACCAGCTTCTCTCACTGAATCAATAACTGCTTTGACCTTCCCATGGTATCGCTGCTCTCTCTTAAAGAAAACAGATACCTATTTTTGCAGCACCAGCGACATCTCTAGCATTCTCTTTTGCTTCTACCATGGCATCCCTTAAGCCTTTCTCTTGCGTGCTTGCGGAAGCAGCCACTGTAGCCGTTGGTGTGTGAACTACTTTGACCATTTACGTACTTGTTTGTGAAGTGCATCCTTAGCACGTATGGTTTGAGATACTTCAGCACTCTTTCTGCTCTAACCGGTGGGGGAATCACCATGTCTGCCTGAGCAAACAAAGATATAAAACGAAGAAGCCATTTTATTTAAATACGAAAAGATCTCGGATAGAGGTCTCAAGTTCAAATCTCAGCTGAAACAAAAACACTTGGTGATTTCATTCTGTAAACGTGTAAATATAGGAAACAATATATTCCCTACCCATAATTAGAATATTTTCATATATTGTGTAAATATAATTATGGTAAGACTAGGATTCCTCTTTTGTATAGGCTTAGGATTCCTATTGTATAAGGGATGAATATTGTACTCTATATATACCTTGATATTAATGAAAGACCCCCCAAGGGAGATTAATATCATCAAACAATGGTATCAAGAGCCAAATAAACAAAACCCTAAAAACCTTTCTCTTCCACAGCCGCCGGCTGCCTCTCCTACGCCGCGGCCCTCCCGGATTTTCTTCTTGTTTTTCGGGTTTTGTTCTTCCTTTCTTCTCTTCTCTAAATGGCTATCCCTGATTCTTCCACACTTTCTGACGCCTCTACCTCCACAAATCCCACCACAAAGTCATCACCCCCGTTTCACCCCGCCCTTACTGTTTCCAACATCAAGAACCATATTCCCATTATTCTTGATCAAGAAAACAACCAGTATTCTCCCTGGGTTGAACTTTTTCGCAATCATGCATGTCTCTATAACGTACTTGACCATATTGATGACACTATTCCGCACCCTACGGAGGTTGATGATTCTATCTGGCATCGTCTCGACGCCGGCGTCAAATAATGGATATATGGTAGTATCTCTCAGGATTTGCTCCTTACTATCATGAAATCGACTCCTGACCCTTGACTTGTGGAATCGTTTGGAGGAAATTTTGGGACAACAAGCACACTCGTCTTTGTGTATTTGGAAGAACGATTCAACAAAACACGTCTTGAAAACTTCTCCAATGTCTCTCGAAATCGCAATCAGCTTAAACTTCTAGCGGATCAACTCTCCAACATCGGCACGCCTGTCACTAACGATAAAATGGTGCTACAAATGATTTCTGGCCTTACTAAGGGCGAATATGATACTTTGGCCACCATAATTCAATAGGCAGATCCGCTACCGAGTTTTAACAAAGCTCGCTCACATTGTTGCTCGAAGAAACCCGTCTTGCTAAGCAGGATGAGCACGCCCAGCAGGTGTTAGCTATCGACACGCAACCCCAAGATCAGACTCCACCAGACAACTCCCAACAGCGGCAGGGCCGCGACGGCAAGGGTGGAAAAGGCCGCGGCGGTAGAGGAGGTCGTGGTCGTGGCAAGGGTCGCGGTCAACAGAACCAACAGCATCAACAACAACAGAGATCGCAAAACAACTGGGCCATGGCTCTCGCCAGCTCGTTTGGCCGCGATGCCCAAGTCTGAGCCGCGACGCCCAAGACAGAGCCGGCCAGCTGACAGCCGCGGCGCAAGACAGAGCCGCGGCGCCAAGTCCATTCCAGTACCAACAGCCATACAATCCGTATTCTTACCCCAGTTTGTTAGGCCCCGCTCCAGCCCCACAACAGGCCCACTTCATGCAAGGTCAGGTCCCGCAGCCCTCCTCCGGCATGACACCCACTGAGTTGGGTCAGGCGTTCAGCACCCTCTCTATGCAACAGCCTGACAATACTTGGTACATGGACTCAGGCGCCACATCTCACATCACCCAGTCTACATGTACTATTCCTAAACTGTTTAGTTTAAAGCATCCTCAATATGTTACAGTTGGTAGTGGACAACGCATTCCAGTTAAGGGTTATAGTACCTCATACACACAACCTCTTCATCCACCCTTCTCCCTAAAAAACACCCTATATGCCTCACACATGATTAAGAACCTCATATCTGTCCGCCAATTTACTCGTAATAATTCTGTCTCTGTGGATTTTGACCCTTTTGGTTTTACCATGAAAGACCTTCATACGGGGACACCTCTTACGAGATGCAATAGCACGGGGGATCTCTATCCATTCACTTCCACCTCCGCTGCCAGATCTTGCTCTCCCGTCACTCTAGCGGCTGTTTGTTCTTCAACTTGGCATAATGGGCTTGGTCATCCAGGAGTCCCAGTTTTTAATTTTCTTAGAGGCAACAATTTCATTTCTTGTAATGGGAAACTTGCCCAAAATTGTGTTTCTTGCTCTTTAGGCAAACATATTCGTCTTCCGTTTAAATCATCTACTAGTGTTACATTTGCTCCTTTTGATATCATACATGCCGATTTATGGACATCTCCTATCTCTAGTTCTCTCGGTCATAAATACTATCTTGTGTTGCTTGATGAATTTTCACACTACGTTTGGTTATACCCTCTTAAATTTAAATCTGAAGTGTTTGTCAAATTTTTTGAGTTTCGCAAGTTCATTCAAACAAAATTTGGAAAAGGCATAAAATTATTTCAGTGCGATAATGGTCGTGAATTCAACAACTCTATGTTTCACCGCTTTTGTACCACTAATGGCATAGTCTTTCACTTCTCCTGCCCTCACACCTCACCACAAAATGGTAAAGCTGAAAGAATCATCCGCACCATTAACAATATGATTCGCACCCTATTGATTCATGCCTCCCTCCCCCCACCCTTCTGGGTTTATGCTGCTAAAATTTCAGAATACACTCTAAATATTCTCCCTACTAGCACTCTTCACAATATGACCCCTACCAAAATCCTCTACCATAGAATCCCCTCTTATGATTATCTACAGATTTTTGGTTGTCTGTGCTATCCCAACTTTAGCTCCACCGCCCCTCACAAGCTCTCTCCTAGGTCCACTCTATGTGTCTTTCTAGGATTCCCGCCGAACCGTAGGGGCTATATATGCTATGATTTGTCGACTCATCAGATCCACATATCTCGTCAGGTCACATTCGACGAGACCACATTCCCGTTTTCGAATCTTCCAAAATTCCAAAAACAGGACTACTCATTTCTTGACGAGTCTGCCATCTCTCCCCTCATAATTGAACAACTCACATCCTCTGTTCCGTCGTCAGAGCCGCGGCGCCCAAACTTCAGAGAAGCCTGTCAACCTTCTAGCGCCGCGACTCTCAATCCAGGAGCCGTGACGCCTCCGACGGCTTCACCCCCACCTTCTCCATATCCGACTTTACCCCCCGTCTCAGACACCACTCCGCCATCCACTGTCCCTACCCATCCAATGGAAACTCGTTCAAAGCATGGAATCTTCAAACCCAAAGTCCATTTCAACTTGTCTGCCCAAACCATCTCTCCACTTCCAAAGAACCCAAAATTGGCCAAACAAGACCCTAATTGGAATGCGGCTATGTATGAGGAATTCAATGCTTTAACTAAACATCACACGTGGGATCTAGTACCTAGACCTGAGGGAGTGAATGTCATTCGTTGTATGTGGCTATTTCATCACAAGTTCGGAGACAATGGGGATCTTGAGAGGTATAAGGCCTGTCTTGTGGCTAATGGCACAAATTAGCAGGAGGGCATTGATTGTGGTGAGACCTTCAGCCTGATTATCAAACCGGCTACCATCCGCACAGTTTTGAGCATTGCCATGGGCAAACACTGGCCGATCCATCAGTTTGATGTGAAGAATGCATTCTTACATGGGGATCTGAGAGAGACAGTCTACATGCATCAGCCACCGGGGTTCACCCATCCAGCAGTTCCTCACTATGTGTGCCGTCTCCGTAAGTCACTATATGGCCTGAAGCAGGCCCCCCGTGCGTGGTATGATCGCTTTGCCAGGTATATCTTGCAGATTGGGTTTGTATGCAATAAGAGTGATACATCACTTTTCATTTTTCATCGAGGTAGTAGCACTGCTTACTTATTACTTTACGTGGATGATATTGTTCTTACTGCCTCCTCCGACGGATTAAAAAATGAGATTATTGTCTTGCTCAAGTTCGAATTTGCAATGACTGATTTAGGGAAGCTGAGTTACTTTTTGGGGATATCAGTGACCAGGTCTGCCAATCATATGTTCTTGTATCAGCGTAAGTATGCAGAAGAGATTGTGTACAAGGTTAAGATGGCGAACTGCAAAGAGGTGCCTACTCCAGTTGATTCCAAATCAAAGCTCAGTGCTATGGATGGTGCTCCAGTATCTGATCCTACTCTGTATAGGAGCCTTGCAGGTGCACTTCAGTATCTCACATTCACCAGGCCAGACATAGCTTATGCTGTTCAGCAGGTGTGCTTATTCATGCATGCCCCCAGGGAGTCTCATTTCACTGCTCTTAAGCGTATCATTCGATACATTAAGGGCACTCTTGATTATGGTTTGCACCTATACCCCTCTGCACCAGATAAGTTGCTTTCATATACGGATGCAGATTAGGCAGGGTGTCCGGACACGCGACGCTCCACCTCCGGCTTTTGTGTTTTCTTAGGGGATAATCTGATTTCTTGGTCTGCCAAGCGACAGGCTACCCTATCTCGCTCGATCTGAGGATGAGTACAGAGGCGTTGCAAATGTAGTAGCCGAGATTTGTTGGCTCGAAATTTCTTGTTAGAACTTGGTGTCGCTGCGTCAGGCATCTATTGTGTATTGTGATAACATCTCTGCCATCGATCTTTCTTATAATCCGGTTCAACATCAGCGAACCAAGCATATTGAGATAGACCTACACTTCGTTCGTGAGAAAGTTGCTTTAGGCCATGTCAGAGTGTTACATGTTCCATCATCCTATCAGTATGCAGACATATTTACCAAAGGACTTCCCAAACAGTTATTTCTAGACTTCAGATCCAGTCTCAGCGTCCGACCTCCTCCCGCTCCGACTGAGGGTATGTGTAAACGTGTAAATATAGGAAGCAATATATTCCCTACCCATAATTAGAATATTTCCATATATTGTGTAAATATAATTATGGTAAGACTAGGATTCCTCTTTTGTATAGGCTTAGGATTCCTATTGTATAAGGGATGAATATTGTACTCTATATATACCTTGATATTAATGAAAGACTCCCCAAGGGAGATTAATATCATCAAACACTTTCTATCTGTCCTAGCCCAGACGCGGCGGTTATCAGGAAAAAAAATTATATGGACAACAACAGGAGAGGAAAAATGGGTTTGAGAACAAGGCAAATGCAGCCAGACAACAACAGGATTGGGTCTTTTAAAGTTCGTTCCGGTTATTACTGCTTGAGCCTTATCAAGTTAGTTGGTTCCATTTCTCAATTTTCTTAATTCGGTTTCAGATTGGGTCTTTTAAAGTTCATTCCGGTTATTACTGCTTGAGCCTTATCGAGTTAAAGAGACCAACCCCAACCTTTATTTTTGCTTTCTAACCCAATTTGACAGAAAATCAAATTTCAAAAATGGATATGCTGATATATTGAGAGATGAACTAGAGATTGCAACCAGACCATAAAAAAATACGAAAAATTGCAGACAAAAAGGCATATCAAGTGCTTCAAATTCTCAAAATGAAAAAAAAAAGTAAAAAAATTCACCATCACAAAGCCTACGTAATCTGATCAATAACAGAAATAAGATAGATGATCTTGTGGGTTACAACAATTGCAGGAAACAGAAAGTAAGTAAATATTACAAATGCTAGAAAGGATAAACTACTCAAGATTACAACAAACTGGAAATAAGAACTATTACAAACTCCTTGTGATTTGCTGAGTTGAGTGATGACACTCTGTCTTTAAGACAAGATTGCCCCGTATATATCCTTTTACGTTGTCCAGAAATAGTCTCCCAAGATACAACAACAACTAAACAAATGAGCAAAGGAAACTCAAGTGTTACTCTTGAAGAACTTTGAATATAGAAAACTTGCTAGAGAGGAAGAAGAAGATTTCAGAAAATTTCTAAGTGTGTTGAACAATTGAGCCAAAGGCCTCAAGTTATAGTGTAAGAAGATGACCCCTCAACTAGCCAACTAATGGCCTTCAATAGCCATGTAATGACACTTATTAAGGGGTTACATTCAGCCAAATAATGGCTGAATTCATGTGCCAAATAATGAAGATTCAATGCTCCAAAATCAGCCTAAAAGTCAGAACTTTTCATCTTCCCGTTGCAGCATTCTGCCTCCGAAGCACCGCGACTCTGCGAATTAGCGCCGCGGCTCCAGTAGCCCAACCACCAATTAGCGGCGCGGCGCTGCCATGGGGCGCCGCGGCTCCGACGTTGTTGCGCCGCGACCCTTCACGGCTCCGCGATGATATCTGACTCGTTTCATCTTACACTTCTTCCTTCATTTACCAACGTGGAATACTTGTCATTTGG
The DNA here is from genome assembly GCA_029783415.1 of Anisodus acutangulus. Classification (NCBI taxonomy): domain Eukaryota; kingdom Viridiplantae; phylum Streptophyta; class Magnoliopsida; order Solanales; family Solanaceae; genus Anisodus; species Anisodus acutangulus. The sequence goes on along the minus strand of CM056505.1, from coordinate 6,979,488 downwards.
CCAATAACCGTCCATCATTCTATGTCTCAAACGTATTACTTACGTACCAATATCTCTTTCACTAATGAAATTTGCGATACTTGGCACTACGTGCGCACGTGTGTGGAAATGACATTTCTGACGTGCAGGGCCCTAATTGTTCGTGTCATAAATAATGGGATAAAATTAATTCCACATTAGTAAATTTCCAACAATCCCCTCTTGAAAGAGATTTTGGCGCACTCACATGATGCCTTTTCCAGCAATCTTTCAGCGGACCGATGTTGCATCAGGAGAGATAGCTTCATCTTTGAACCTTCCATAGCTGAATACCATCAGACTTAATTACTACGCAGTGAACGTGATGTCTTGAACAGTTAGTGTTTAGTGAAAGCCAAGTCAACGGTACCAACACAACAACTTCCCTTACTCTGTTCTTCGTAATGTTTTATCCGTTGTGGCCGTGGACACTTCTTAGATTATTAAGTGCGTTCATTTGAGACGGCCTGTCCTCGTACTTAAATAAGTGGTCTCCTACATCCTGCTATACCCACTTTACAATTGTTAGGAACCATTAAAAGTCACAAACATAGCCTCAACCGTTGAGGATCATTAAAGGTTTTGAAACCTTACCCTTTACCCCCACTGCAGATAAAACTTAATGTCTATCGCGGGAATAACTTTGGATTGATTTTTCTTTACAGAAATCAATATCCGAAGTGCTCATGCTTCCACCGAAGCGCTCAACTTAACCTTTACAACTTAGTTTTCCCATTGAACCTAATTCCTTGGATCTCCAGTGAGTAAGGTTGGGTTACCACCATATTGGTACTTAAAGCTTGGGTTTTAAGCCCATTCCCCTAGACAGGCAGAACATCTGATTTTTGGGTAAGCCCTTTGTCAGCGGGTCCACTATGTTATCCTTTAATTTTATGTAATCAATGGATATTATACCCGTGGTGATCAGCTGCCTGATGATCTTATGTCTCCGTCAAATATGGCGAGACTTGCTGTTGTACATAGAACTCCGTGCCCTTTCTAGAGCCGACTGACTGTCGCAGTGGATCATTACACAAGGTACAGGTTTGTCCCAATAAAGGACATCCTTTAAGAAGTCGTGAATCCACTCAGCTTCTTCTCCTGCTTTGTCTAAAGCGATAAACTCCGATTTTATCATGGATCGGGCGATGCAAGTTTGCTTAGAGAATTTTTCCAAGACACAGCCCCACCACCAATTGTAAATATATACCCACTGGTGGAGTTGGTGTTCTCTATATCAGATATCCAGTTTGCATCACTGTATCCCTCTAGTACAGCTGCATATCTCGAATAATGCAACTCGTATGTTAGCGTGCATTTCAGGTATCGTAGTACCCGATTCAACGCCTTCCAATGATCATTGCTCGGATTATGGGTAAACCTAGCCAACTTGTTGACTGCATAAGCAATATCAGGTTGGGTGCAGTTTGTTACGTACATCTAACTCCCAATCACTTGTGCATATTGCTTCTGGCATACGGGTGCACCACAATGTTTATCAAACTTTTGATTTCTATCCAGTGGTGACTTCATAGGCGAATTGTCAAACATCTCGAACTTTCTCAACACATCCTCGATGTAGTGAGACTGAGATAAGAACAGTCCGTCAGACGTCTTAGAGATCTTTATCCCTAAGATGATATCTGTGATACCTATATCCTTCATGTTGAAGCATTGTTTCAACATGTTCTTAGTCTCTAGGACCAAGCTAGGACTGCTCTCTGTGATTAACATGTCATCTACGTACAAGCATATCATGACGAACGAGTCAGAGTTACCTTTCATGTAGACGCATTTGTCACACTCATTAATTGAGAAACCCTTCGATAGTAGAGTACTATCAAAATTTTCATGCCATTGCTTTGGGGCCTATTTCAGCCCGTACAGAGATTTGACAAGTCGACAGACTTTCTTCTCTTGCCCTGGAACCACATACCCCTCGAGTTGTTCCATATAAATTTCTTCTTTCAAATCACCATTTAGGAAGGTTGTCTTGACATCTATTTGATGTATCTCAAGGTCACGCAACGCTGCTATCGCAATGAATACTCGTATGGACGTCATCATATTCACCAGGGAGTACGTATCAAAATAGTCAAGGCCTTCCTTCTGCCGATAGCCCTTGACTACCAACCTGGCCTTGTACTTATCTATAGACCCATCTGCTTTATACTTCCGTTTGAGTATCCTTTTACAACCCAATGATTTATTTTCCGGAGGAAGATCAAACAACTCCCAAGTATGGTTATGCAGGATGGAGTCTATTTCACTCTCAATAGCTTCTTTCCAGAGCGGTGCCTCTTGAGTTGACAATGCTTCAGCAATTGTCCTTGGTTCTTTAACAACCATATAAGCTACAAAGTTAGGACCGAAGGATTTATCCTTCCTGGCCCATTTACTTCGCCTCGATTCCATCTCTGGAGTCTCCAAGTTCAGAGAATATGGAACACTAGATTCCGGATATTTAGCCACTTTGAAGTCCACTAGATCTGAACCATCTAGATCCGGGCAGTCAACAACTCCTGGTTCTTGAAAGCTTTGTTCATAACTTCATTTGCGAGATGTTATGTCTTTTTCCTTTCTAGGAAAAGTATCCTCAAAGAATTGAGCATTCCTTGATTCCATAATTGTACCCCGTGGATATCTGGAATATATGACTTATGCACTAAGAAGCGATAAGCACTACTGTTATTTGCATATCCGATGAAAATGCAATCTACAGTCTTAGGCCCAATCTTGACCTGTTTTGGCTTGGGTACTTCGACCTTTGCCAAACAACCCCACACCTTTAAATATTTATAGGTGTGTTTATTTCCCTTCTATGATTCATATGGAGTTTTCTCCTTACCCTTATGTGGGACTCTATTAAGAATCGTATTGGCGGTAAGGACGGCTTCTCCCTATATGTTTTGGGGGAGACCGGAATTTATGAGAAAGACATTCATCATTTCCTTCAATGTGCAATTCTTGCGTTCAGCAACACCGTTCGGCTGAGGTGAGTATGGAGCCATTGTTTGATGAACAACGCCCGATTTGGCACAATATTCCTTAAATGACGCTACGTATTCTCCCCTTCAATCGCTACAAATAGATTTAATCCGCATGCTTAGTTGGTTTTCAACTTCTGCTTTGTAACATCGGAACGCTTCAAAGGCTTCATCTTTACTTTTCAACAAGTAAAGATAACAATACATTGTGCTAACATCAATGAATGTCACAAAGTACTTGTTCCCCCTAGTTTGTGCAAACTTCAAATCACATATATCTGTGCGAATAAGTTCTAGATGAGCGGTATTCCTTTCGACGGATCGAAAATGAATCTTTGTGAGTTTTGCCTCTACGCACACCTCACACTTATGTTGAGGGTTTATGTCGATAGACGGCAACAACTCCAACTTAACCAAACTTTGGATGGACTTATAGTTAACATGTCCTAATCTATGATGTCATAAATTAGAGGACTCAAGCAAGTAAGAAGAAACTTTAATATTATTGCTTGCACACATTACAGACATGGCGTTAACTTTGAAGAGGCCTTCACACACGAAGCCTCTTCCCACAAAAGTTCCATTCTTGGTGATTACAAATTTATTGGACTCAAATACTAGCCTAAAACCAACATTAACCAATAAATGACCTGAAATTAAATTCCTTATAATCTCAGGGACATGCATCACATCCTTTAGAGTGAGCTCCTTTCCAGAAGTCATCTTCAGAACTACCTTTCCTACCCCCAACACATTAGAGGAAGCGTTGTTACCCATGGACAACTTCTTGTTTGTAACTGGTGTATATGTGGAGAAGGCATCTCTATTGGAACAGATGTGTCTAGTATCACCCATGTCCATCCACCATTGCATGGGATTCTCAACAAGGTTTGCTTCAAACACCACCGCCGAGAACTCCCTAATTATGTCGTCAAGAAGCGTGTCTTTGATGACGTTAGCCTGTGCCTTGCCTTTGGCCTTAGCCTTCTCTTGTTGCTCAGTCTTGAGCTTGCGGCAATCCTTGATCATGTGACCAGGTTTCCCACAGTGGTGACAGTTCCCCTTGAACTTATCCGCCGCCTGGGTCTTGCCGTCTTTCTGGAACTTGCGCTTCTTGCTTGGGTTCCCTTTGGCCTCAACCAAATTTGCCTTTGCCTCAGCGGGTTGTTTTCCCCTAGGCAAGGCCTTCATATTATCTTCATGAATATGGAGTTTGATAATAAGTTCCTCAAATGTCATTTTCTTTGTTTTGAGTTTTAAGTAACTCATAAAATCATTCCACGAGGGAGGTAACTTCTCAATCAGTGATGCAACTAAAAAATTGCTCATTTAGTTTCATACCTTCCAAATCCAGGTGATGTAGAATCATTTGGAATTCCTGAACTTGGGACATCACAGTTTTGCTATCCACCATTTGAAATTTCAGGAATTTTCCAACGATGAATTTCTTCGTACCAACATCTTGTGCATTGTACTTCTTTTGCAGCTTTTCCCATAACTCTTTGGTAGTGCCTATGACCCAATACACCGTGTAGAGTGGGTTTGACATACAGTTCAGAATATAGTTCTTACATATGAAGTCACTATGACTCCAAACATCAAGAACCATCTTCATGCCATTGACGACATGGATACCTTGGCTCCCTCCAGCAGTTTCATTAGGCTGAGGGTCCACTTCATCTCCAGCTTGTGGAGGATCTTCTGTTAGGAAATGAGTCATTTCCATAACAGTCAGATAAAATAACATTTTTTGCTGCCATCTCTTGAAGTTGGAGCCCATAAACTTCTCTGGGCGTTCATTGTTGAAACCGGAGGGTGGAGGAACATTAACGTTCCTTTGAGCAACCAAAAAGGCATTGGGTGTGCCTTGAGCAGTGGGGAAGACAGAGGGGTTGCCTTGAGTAGCAGCAGCAGCAGAATCAGAAGCGAGTTATTTTCTTCCAGTCATCTTTCTAAGCACTTACAACAATTTTGTCTTAAGATTGTGGGTTACAACAATTGCAGGAAACGAGAAGTAAGTAAATATTACAAATGCTAGAAAGGATAAACTACTCAAGATTACAACAAACTGGAAATAATAATGATTACAAACTCCTTGTGATTTGTTGAGTCGAGTGATGTCACTCTATCTTTAAGACAAGATTGCTCCGTATATATTCTTTTACGTTGTCGGGCAATAGTCTCCCAAGATACAAAAACAACTAAAAAAATTAGCAAAAGAAACTCAAGTGTTACTCTTGAAAAACTTTGAATTTGAAAAACTTGTTAGAGATGAAGAAGAAGATTTCAGAAAATTTCTAAGTGTGTTGAACAATTGAGCCAAAGGCCTCAATTTATAGTGTAAGAAGATGATCCCTCAACTAGCCAACTAATTACCTTCAATAGCCATGTAATGACACTTATTGAGGGGTTACATTTAACCAAATAATGGAGATTCAGTGCTCCAAAACCAGCCCAAAAGTCAGAACTTTCCATCTTTCCATCGCAGCATTCTGCCTCCGAAGCGCCGCGACTCTGCGAATTAGCGTCACGGCTCTAACGGGGTTGCGCTGCGGCCCTTCACGGATCTAACGGTGTTGCACCGCGGCCCTTCACGGCTCCGCGGTGATTTCCTACTCGTTTCATCTTACACTTTGTACACTTCTTCCTTCGTTTAACAACGTGGAATACTTGTCATTTGGCCAATAGCCGTCCATCATTCTATGTATCAAACGTATTACTTACGTACCAATATCTCTTTCACTAATGAAATTTGTGATACTTGGCACTACGTGCGCACGTGTGTGGAAATGATATTTTTGATGTGCGGGGCCCCAATTGTTCGAGTCATAAATAATGGGATACACTTAATTCCATATTAGTAAATTTCCAACAGATCTTACCTGGACGACTTCACGATGACGAGAATATGACTGGTCAAAGACGGCGACGGCGTCACAATAAACGACAGTGGTCAGTTGCTAGTGTAAAGGGGAGAAAGAAAAAAGAGAAAAATAAACTAAGGGTAATTTTAAGTGTACTAATTAGAAAAGGTGATAACTTTGACCGGCTAAGGTCAAAGGTCACTTCAAAATGCATTATAATTTTTAAAACTTCTTAAATTATTATAAAATACAAATTAATCCACCTTTTTAACACCTAACCCTCACGATTATATCCCACTTATTTTAAAAAGAAAACCAATTGTTCTCACCTCTCCCCTTCTCCTCCAAATCTGTGATTTGTTCTCTTCTTCCTCCATTGTTGTTGTTGTTGTTGTTACTGTTGCTCGTCTTCTCCAAATTTGATCATCCTTCCCTCTTTCCTCGTCACATCTGCAACTTGAAATGTAATAATTTTTTCATTTCTCTTTCACATCAGTTCAAGAGTAAAAGTTAGGGTTTTGAAATTATGGACTACAAATGATGATTTTGGTTAAAGAAGAAAAAGAAGAAGAACACGGGTTTGTCTTCAATGTTGTTTATTTTGTTGTTCAGTTGTTGAGAAACCTTTATTTAGGGTTTTTGTTTCACTTGTTGAGGTTTGTGTGTTTGTAAATACTGTATGTGATTGTGAAATTATAAGTTTTGGTGTTGTTTTTGTTTTTGTTCTTCTTAGGGTTTAGAAAAAAGGGCTTGTAATTTTGTTGATTTTTTCAAATAGCTGAGTAAGTTGTTGCAGCAACTTCAACACTTGTTTGACAGCTGCAAACATTTGTTGAGGTTGCATGCTTAAAAATCATTATTTTATGTATTTTGTTTAACGTGTGATGGTTGATTGTATGTTTGTAGTCAAATATATATTTTTATTATTGGTGTTGTTGTTGCTGTCTTGGTATGATATGGTCTAGGAAAAGTTTGGATTTTATCCAACAACTGATGAACTTGGAGGCAACATATTTCTTAGCTATTGGAAAAATTAAAACAACTAATAAGTTTTTTGCAGCAACCGAAGAAGTTGTTGCAACAAATTCACAATCTGTTGTAAAGAGTCAAAGAGTTGCTTAGCTTGATGTCGAGGTGTTGCTACTATTTTATTCTTTCCAATAGCTGAAGCATCTGTTGCAACAACTTCCTCAGTTGTTGCAACAACTTATGAAGTTATTGCAACATATTTATCAATTGTTGCAACAGATTCTGCAGTTGTTGGAAAGTCCGGTTACTTGTTGTATTTTGTTTGATCAACTGATGCAGTTCTTTTTCCATGTTTACTGTGAATGATGCACAAATCAATTAAAACTATTTTTGTTTATCTATCGTGTACAAATAAAATGGCAAAACCAAAAAAAAATGAGTTATATTAATTGAGCAATCTAGACAGAGTAAACAACTCAAGGGTCAAACACCGTTAGAAGAGCTTGTTGAACAAGCTATTTCAGAATCAACAAATGTGCAATCAATCAATAGTCAAAATGAACCACAATATTCTAATATAGAGGAGGGCATAGAGTCCAAGGAAACCTCTGAAGTAGAAGTGTCTGGAGATGGCCATAATGAACATCCTGAGGATGACCAAGAATCAGGAGATAAAACTGATGAAAATGAAGTAGATAAGGAAGATGAAGAGAATGATGAAGAAGATAGGTAAATGAAGAATATAAGTAAGATGAAGAAAATGCTGAAGAAGATAATGTAGATGAAGAAAATGACGAAGAAGAGCAAGAAGATGAAGAAGATGTAGAAACTGAAAAGAGTAATGAAGAAGATGAAGAGGAAGAAGAAATTATAGATGAAGGTCTACGACTCTACGTGAAATAATATAAAAACTGACATAATGTAGATGCCAATGTTATTTTGTATTCTAGTATTGGTGTAGATCCTAAAAGGCCTTCCACTGAAGATGTAGTAAAAAGTTTTAGTATTTTCAAGTCCGGCGTGAGGACGTCGTTGGATGACCATAATGATTTGACCGGTAATCTTGTGGTCAAATCAGGCACGGGAAAGAGTCTTGATATTTTTAGGGCACACTTAAAGAATTAGAGTTGGAGAATTTCTTTAGGGCTTGCTATTTTGGGTATTTCTTTGAGCTGCCAGAAAAAATCATTGCACGGTTTCCGATGAAATTGGTGTATGAGCTTATGAAACGTAGGATTATTTGTACCTCAAAGAAATAGGTTTGGATAAATTTTTGTGACATGCCGGTTTGTTTTGGCATAAAGGAGTTTTCTATAGTTACGGGCTTGAGATGTTATTCTCCACTTGAGCCTCTTCTTACTGTTACATTAAAGAAGTCAACCTGGATAGCCAAGCCGAAACTAGTCAAGAAAGGAAAGGGTGCAAAAAGTAAGAAGGATGTTGATTTGTTGGATTTAGTGGGAAAAAGCTTAAAAGAGAAGAATTTGTTTGTACCTTTAAAGTTCAGAACTGTGTTCAGAAATCACAAATAGTCTATTTGCTTAGTTTAGTTTGTCCAAAGTGTTCTCTGGAAAAAATATGCAAACCTTAACATACCACTTGGTTTGTTTAAACTTGTAGAGTATCAGGAGGCATTCAACAACTACCCATGGTGTTTTGAAAGTTATAGGTTGACTGTTGAATATTTGTTGAAAGAATTGAAGGCAATTGTGAAAATGGTCAACCTATATGGCTTCCCTTGGGTTTTCATGATAAACTTCTTCAATGTTTTATCTTTTATCTTTTTGCATTTTAATCATTATTCTGATTTTTGTTGGCATATTTTTTTCTAGGCTTGGGCATTTGAAGTTATTCCTCACCTCTGGCATCAAGGGAAGGACTACTCCAAAGAACTTTCTTGTCCAATGATCCTTAGATGGCTGGCTACCAAGGAGCAATATTAAGTTGAGGTTTGATCTTTTTAACCCCATATGGATGAGGTTATCCTCAATAACAAATTTATATAGAATAAACTTCTATAGCCCTGAATATTTTACAATAGGTAACTAGTTGTTGCAACAACTTCTATAATCTGCCGCAACAACCTCTGAATCTGTTACAACAACTTTTGCATCTGTTGGACAATGTCTAACAAGTATGACATCTGTTGCAACAGATTGCAGTATTTGTTACACTGTTGACTTCTGAATGCTTCACAGCTATAGGTAACTAATTTTTACAACAAGTAACAAATCTGTTGCAATAACCTCTCAATATGTTGGACAATGTCCAATAAGTATGATACATGCTGCAACAAATCTTATAACTTCTTTTAAATAAGTGTTGCTTTTCATGATTTGACACCATTTTACTATATATGCTTTCTTGTTGTAGGTTGTTCACACGTGGCTTGTCTCGACAGCTGGAGAGTTATTGATGCCATTTCTTGCTTTCTTTGTGCCCTTAGAATCTGAGCATGACATATTGATTGATCAGTTCAAAGTAGAATTGGCTGGAGTGACAACCATCACAAGGGAATCAAGTGGTGTTGATAATGCTTTTGTTGATTGTGCTGGTGGTGGTGGTGGTGATGGTGTTGTTGTTGATGGTGCTGGTGTTTGTGGTGGTGTTGGTGATGTTGTAGGTGATGGTGTTAGTGGGGTTGATGATGTTATGATAGGTACTGTGGGTGGATATACTCCGCTTAGTGGTGGATTTGGTGATGGAGTTGGTGGATATACTCCGCTTAGTGGTAGATTTTTTCCTGTTGGGCCCGGTAACTCTAGGTGTCTTAATGTGCTTGTCAATGCGAAACTTGCAAGAACAGAATGAATGAGTTGATTAAGAATGTTGAAGAGTTGACCGGGCTCAAACAGACAATAATGTTATCATCCAGAGTTTGTTATCTAAGAGGGGTGTCAATCTGTCTAAGCGGCTTTTAGAGCCATATACTCCTATTGAGATTAGGAAGAATGGAAGATCAATTACAAAGGCACTTGCCAATATTAGCTCAAGAAAATCTATCCAAAAGAATACTCCTCAACCTCCACATGTTTATGATGTCAATTATGTTGAAATACGTAGATATTTGCAAGATTGTGAATGTCCAAATGAAGAAAAAGGTTACCGCCAAAATTAATTCCAAAAAAATGCCTCAGCAGTACTCAATGCATTTATTTCCCCCTAGTGACTTCAAGAAGATGACAATCATAAATGAGTGATGGCTGGACACTGTAAGTCTCTAAAGAGTACTTTAGGTATTTGTTGCAGCAGATCAAGCATCCGCTGCAACAGATCCTTCAGCTGTTGCAACAACTTAAACATCCGTTACAACATATCCTTTATATATTGTAACAAATGTGTAAGTTATTACAGCAGCTCACTGTTTTTTTACATTTTACTCATCTTTTCTTGTAAATAGTGACTGACTATTTTAATTTGTATATTACAGTATGTAGATGAAATCATGCTCCTAATGCGTCAGAGATAGATCAATTTTCTGAAGCACTACGATTTTAGGGATATAATCTTGGACCTCAACTTCTATAATTATATGTTAAAGACGTACGGAAAGACGACCGATGAGAGTACAATTTTGGGTGTTGTGCCATTGAAGGAAAGGCTTGCTTCATTTGAGTGAGATGAGGATACAATCAAGTATTGTTTTGGTGATAAAACCATCCCAGGTGGTCGTTCGTGGGTTGGTGCGAAATGGGTCATAACGGTCATGAATGTAAATGTCAACCATTTTGTAACTCCTGAGTTCAAGATTGAGAAGGGAGTGATAAATGTACATGACTGCAACATTCCTTGTTTCTGATGATATTTATATGAGAGTGGTATGAGAATTATGTGATCCAATGAGACCAGGAAAGGTAAGTTATTCTATGAGATGGTTGGAAATATTGAGATTATGGAAATGATTGATATTGATATTACAGCGAAGAGCTGGGATCCATTAAGAAATTTCGGATGAGTATATAGACGGCACGAGTCCCCCACATGTGGCATTTTATAGAATTTGAACGCATGTATACTGAAAATGGAAGGTACTTGACATGTGCATTGAATTCATATCATACATATATTTATACACTGATTACTTGTTGATTGTTAAGTGGTTTGGAATGGTTAATGAAACTTGGATGACTTCTTGATAAAAGATCTGTTTATTTGATTCCTAATACTCGGGATATTGGTTATTGAACTCCTTTGTAAATGTGGTGACTTATATGATTCATGAACTCTTATGTGAACAAGGTGACTTATATGATTCAATGAACTCTTATGTGAACAAGGTGACTTATATGATTATTTAACTGTTTAGTATAGGATTATTTGAGAGTCAACTTGATATTTATTTCTGTTATGTATCTTCAATCATTTTTGGCCTATGATGACTTCGTGGCTGAGTCTGAGCAGGCAAATTTCCAGTGTTCGGGGTGAGGATGCTTCCCTTCAGCATGCCCTGGATGCTCCTATCTTTACTTCCGTCTTTTACTTATTCGAGAGACATTCTATACTTTCAGACTATGTTACTCTTCTATTAGACTCTTGTATTCGGATTTAGTGCTATCATATTATTGACCAGATTTTGGGGGTTGTATGACTTATTTCGGCATTTATGTTATGATTAGACAATTTTACTATGTATTTTTTTAAATTCCGCTTTTCTTATTATATTGTGTTGGTTAATTGGGAAGTGGTTCGCCTACCGGTCGGAAAAGTATATGTGCCACCACGAACACTAAAATGGGTCATGACACATAGCCTAGGGAGTCTACATTCCAAATATGAACTAAATCCGACATTCAATTCGAAGAAAATCTTAATTTCAACCTAGGGCTTTTTAGTCCCAACTCTACAATCCAATCATGATTTAAATGATAAAATCTCGAAAGAATCTAAGATAGAAAGTAATAATGAATTAAGGTTAGAATCTTACCCCAGCGATGAACCTTGAAAATCCTTTCAGAATTCTCTCAAATTTGAGGTCTACAACTCAGATGGTGGAGTGAAATGTCCAATCCCGTTATTGAAAATTGTGACTCTTCATCGCGATCGCGGCAGCCCCAGCTTGTGGATCATCTACGCGATCCGGCCCATGAACTTACTCTACGCGATCGCATCCATGGTCCACGCAATCGCGGGCCTTGGCCACGAGGCTCATCGCGATCGCAACACGTGGCCTCGCGGTCGCGATAGAGAAAACCAGAACTGGACACCAGATTTTTCTAGTGTCCTCCGAACTTGGATTGAACACTCGAAAATCATACGAGACCCCCCGGACACAAATCAAATATGCATTTCAATCATAAAAATATGTTCCGGACTTGCTCACGCACTCAAAAATCAAAATAACCATGAGCATAACAGAAACTAATTCTCACAAAAGAATTCTGTAATTAAACTTATTTTGCATGTGAGATAGTAATTCTAACATAATTTTTTTTATCTCATCTAAACATAAATTAGTTACATTTAATTTAGTGTATAAAACTATTAGCGATGATCCTTTATTTATATGCTAATCGTAGGAAAAAAGGCGTCTGTATTAAACACTTTGACTTTCTTCATTAACTTTCTTCTCCTTGTTTGGAAATTAGCAACTTCTTTTCATTTAATTTGTCGTTATCCATATCCTACTTCTTTCTTTCTTTCTTTTTTCTTTTTTTTCGGGGCGGGGGGGGGGGGGATAGGTGGGCGAGGGGGCGAGATTTTAACTATGCTCTACTTGGTGTGATTTATTTAAAAGTGGTCCAACAAATTAAAAGTATTTTGAATTGAGGTTACTTATACAAGCTAGGGACCAGTCTTATTATTATTTTTTAGTACTGCATCTTTAGAATTAATTAAAATTAGGCAGCTGGAGAAATATAAATGCAATTGAATCTTCGTATTTCTTCTGGAGGATCATGCTAGATTATGAATAGATGATAGAGACTTCGTATTTCTTTCGATATATAGAGGCTAAGGGAGGACCAAACTTGAAAAAAATAATATAGGAAAGCTATATAAACGAATAGTAATTTAGGTAAATTAACAAAAAAAGCCCGTGCAGTAAAATATAATTACCTCAAAGTAACTATTGAAAAAATACTTACAAAAATACGCTCAGGTATGTGCATTGTCTGTCAACGGGTATACACAATTCACATGTTATTATATACCTTAATAGTATACAACAATATAGTTCAACTATTTTGACCGTTGTATTTCTTCGAAACACAATTATGTAAATACAAACTTAGAAAAAATGTTTTGTTTAATTTTTAAAATGTGCAAGTTTTATAAATCAGTAAAGGTAAATAATTATTAACTCTGCTTGAATAGTCAGTTAAAAATTCATTGGATGATTTTTCAAGGATTAGTGCCTTCAATATTGTCTATCTCAAATATATCTGATTTTTATGATTAATTAATTTAAGTTATTTATTTCCATTAATCCTTTCTTTTTATATTATAAAGACGAGCTAAAATAATGATTTTCACATTCTAGGGTACCACACTAATAAGGGTTTTCCTAATATAGTGATTATGTCAATTCTACCACGATAAATTATAATAAAATATTAGTAATAGGCTGAATACGATAGTGACGTAAGCATGACAATAATTTTTATTTAGACGCTCGAATTATAATCTGTTTCAATTGAGAATATGAACATGTGATAAACTTACCAAGAAGGTTGCATTATGGCACTAGTGGAAAGCCTAGACGAGGAGGGCAAAAGGAGGAACATAGAGATGTATAGGATGGCGAGGAAGGAGGCGAAACTTGCGTTCATGGTGGCAAAGGCAACTACTTTTAAACGCATGTATGAAGAGCTCGAGTGCAAAGGGGGGAACAAAAATTTGTATCGGCTCGCCAAGCCGAGGGAGAGGAGGGCTCGTGACCTTGACCAAGTGAAGTGCATCAAGGAAGAGAATGGCGAGGTGTTGGTAGAAGAGGCCCACATTAGATGAAGATGGTAGATGTATTTCCACACGCTCTTGAATGATGGAGGGGATAGAGATATCATGCTGGGAGAGCTAGAACATTCTGAGAGCCGTAGAGATTTTGGGTATTGTATGAGCATAAAGGTTGCTGAGCTTAAGGGAGCTATTCGTAGGATGAGGAGGGGAAGAACGAATGGGCCAGACGAGATCCCGACATATTTTTGGAAGATCGCGGGTGAGGCAGTTTTAGCGTGGCTGACTAAGTTGTTTAATGCAATCTTTAAGACGGCTAACATGCCAGAGGAATGGATGTGGAGCATAATAGTTTCATTGTATAAGAACAAGGGTGATATCCATAACTGCAATACCTATAGGGGTATCAAGCTTCTAAGTCATACAATGAAAATTTGGGAGAGGGTGGTCGAGTTGAGGATGAGAAACGACGTATTTATTTCCAAAAACCAATTTGGATTCATATAGGGGTGATTGACTACAGAAGTTGTCCATCTTATAAGGATACCGGTGGAGCAATATAAGGACAAGAAGAGAGACATGCATATGGTATTCATCGACCTAGAAAATGCGTATAACAAAGTCTTGAGGGAGGTTCTTTGGAGTTGTATGGAGTCTAGAGGTGTGCTTATAGCTTACATTAGGGTAGTTAAAGATATATGTGATGGAACCAAGACTCGGGTTAGAACAGTGAGAGGTGACTTTGAACACTTACCGGTCATGATGGGGTTACACCAGGGATCAGTCCTTAGTCCGTTCCTATTTGACTTAGTGATAGATGAGTTGACACGACATATTCAAGGGGAGGTACCATTGTGTATGTTATTCGCATATGACATAATTTTGATCGACGAGATGCGCGGTGGAGTTAATGATAGGCTAGAATTTTGGAGAAAGGCCTATAGTCTAAAGGTTTTATGTTAAGCAGGACTAAAATGGAGTACCTAGAGTGCAAGTTCAGTGGCGTTGCGCATGAGATAGATGTTGCAGTAAATATAGAGGAGCAAGTCATACCTAATAAAGGAAGCTTCAAATATCTTGGGTCTGTAAGCTAGTGAGATGGGGAGATTGACGATGATGTCACGCATTGTATTGGAGCTGAGTGGGTGAAATAGAGGCTTGCTTCTGGGGTATTGTGCGATAAGAATGTGTCGCCAAGTTTTAAAGAAAAGTTCTACAAAGTGTTGGTTAGACCAGCTTTGTTGTATGGTGCAGTGTGTTGGTCAGTCAAGAACGCCCACATTCAAAAGATGAAGGTAGCGGAGATGATGATGCTCAGATGGATATGTGGGCACACGAAGAGATATATGATTAGGAACGAAGTTATACAGGACAAGGTGAGAGTGGCTTCAGTGGTGGACAAGATGAGGGAAGCAAGACTGAGGTGGTTCGGGCATGTGAAAATAAGGGGTGATGATGCGCCATTAAGGAGGTGCGAGAGGTTGGCTGTCGCTGGAGTTAGGACAGGTAGATATAGGCCGAAGAAGAACTAGAGGGAGGTGATTAGACAAGACATGTCACAACTTCAGTTGACTGAGGACATAACATTAGATAAGAAGATATGGAGGTCTAAGATTAGGGTAGAAGACTAGTAGTAGGTAGGCAGGTGTGGGAGGGAGGGGTCGAGTTTTTCTCCTCTCCTCTTTTCCTTTTAGTAGTAGTTGTCAGATATCACACTGTTTTATTTCCTTGATGATTATTACTGTATGTTTCCACATTTACTTTATATCTTGTTATTTGCTCTCTCCTTTCATATATTTCTGCGACATGTACTTTTCTTCTGAGTCGAGGGTCTATTGAAAACAACCTATCTACCTCACAAAGGTAGAGAGAAGGTCTATGTACATCCTACCCTCTCCAGACCCCACTTTGTGAGACCACACTGAATTTGTTATTATTGTTGTTATTCTCCTTACATGCAGACTTATTTGATCCTGCCCACTAAGTTAAATGAGTGGTTTGCCTTTGATGGACTATTAATCTTGACTTTTGTATATTATTTTAAGTTTTATGTATTATTAGTATAAATAATTCTTAAACACGAGCTATCCGATCATTTGAAATATATTTATAGAAATTTCTTTTTAAAATGTGCGATTTAAAATTTTGAAAAAAAAAATGTTTCCTACTATAATATATAAAGATGATCTAATGATATAAAAGTTCTTTATATACTATGTAACAGTACTGTATATTACTTAAAAACTTTTTCTATATAACTCATGGCTCTTGGTATGCTAAAAAAATGAAAGTGACAAAATGGTGGGTTTAGGGGGAGGAAGCAACAACAAAAATGCCAAGATTTTCATCTTATTCTTCACCGTTGCTATTTGTTGCCTTGTTTATTATCACTCAAACACATACCATTTAGAATTCTTACCAAATTCATACAACTTCATTTTTTCTTGGTCTACTCAAGATCTAAAGCAAGGTGATTTAATGCCTCTTTCATCAACTAATAATGACTCCATCATTACTGGGAAGAAGAGCACTAGGCGACAAAATAATCTAACTTCAACGGTGAGTTGTCTGTTTCTCTTTGATTTCTACGAGATAATTGTGGGTAGAATTGGCAAAATTAGCTCATGAAAATATGATTCATTCGATTCGTTTAAGTTTGAACGGGTTAATGACCCGCCTTCTTATTAACAGGCAAAGTGCACGAATATCCGATTTTGGTGCCACCATTTAACATGTGCTTGCTTTTTAAATGTTTTACACATATAGCCACTTCCGGACAACTTTAGATATACAATGTCTCGTATATTGTATCTGAAGTTTCATTTAGCTGAAGTTTAGTCATTTGTTTGAACTTCAACCATATGTGGCTGAATCTCAGTGATTTCATGATTTAAGTTATTTTTGCTTGAATTTCAACTAGTGCATGATTGAGACTTAAATGACTGAAGTCATGCAAAAATGATTGAAGTCCAGCCATTTATGCCTGAACTTCATGCGAAAATGACTGAAGTTTAGCCATATATGACTTCAGACATTGTCAAACCTAACTTCAGACACAACATGTCTGAAGTGAGTATATGTGCAAAAAATTTAAAAGGTAGATACATGTTAAATAACGGTGTAAAAACAAGATGCCACATAAAAATTTACTTTATCAACTCAAGTCATTCTGACCCGCACAAATTCATCCCATCAAAAGTAATATAACTTAATAGCGTAAAATATTTATACACTATAATTGGTAAGGGAAGTCTTGGAGTAAGTGGTAAAATTGCTACCATGTGACCAGGAGGTCACGAGTTTAAGCCGTGGAAACAGTCTCTTGCAGGAATGCAGGGTAAAACTACGTATAATAGACCAGGGGCATATGTAGTATTCTAACTAGCGTTCAATTGAACCTATAACTTTCGACGCAGAATATAAATTTATGTGTAAAAATTAATTAAAGTTACAATAAATAATAGACATGAACCCATAACTTTTAAAATATAATGGTGCAACACTAGAAATCTTAAAAGGTTGAACTCATAAAATTTAAATCCGGGATCCGCCTCTACAATATACCCTTGTGGTCCGGCCCTTCCCCGAACACCGCACATAGCGGGAGCTTAATGCATCGGGCTACTCTTTAGTATATATATATATAAGAAACTCTTTTTGTTCCGTAGACAATGTGATAACATAATACTCTTTATGTCCCAATTTATGTGATACACTTTTCGCATTTCAATAATCAATTTGAGTAATTGGAGTGAAATTGGACAAGATTAAATCAATATCTTAAGATTAAAAATAATATTTTTGAAAATCACACGAAAAGTACGATAAGTTGCAACTTTTCTCATATCAATTGGGTGGAAACATCTTAAAATGTTAGTCAAAGTATGCAGTTTAAATCTCGAAAAGCGAAAAATATACCTAGATAACTGGTGGCTCATTATTTAGGTGTATTTTGAAAAGTATAGTATAAATTAGGACAGAAAGGGTAACATAAAATGGATTAGCCCAGACTTATTATTTCATCCTTTTTTTAGAAAGTTTCTTCCTAATTATGTCCAATCATTACCTTATAATTAATTAATTTTTGTGGACATTTTCAGAAGAAGAAGCAAAATAAATTAAAGAAAGTGCTAAAAGAGGCAGCCATGGCAGACAAAACAGTGATCATAACAGCTCTAAATGCAGCATGGACAGCTCCAAATTCCACTTTTGATCTTTTCTTGGAGAGCTTTAGAATTGGAAATAATACAAAATCTCTTTTGAAGCATGTTGTAGTTGTAGCTTTGGACAAAACTGCATATTCTCGTTGTTTGGAAATTCACACACATTGCTATGCATTAATCACCAAAGGTGTTGATTTCTCTGGGGAAAAAAAATATATGAGTGATGATTATTTGAAGATGATGTGGAAGAGAACTGATTTTCTAAGAATTGTTCTCCAAATGGGATATAACTTCATCTTTACGGTAAGCTTCTTTGGATTTAATTTCATATACATAGACAATGTAAAAATAGTTTAAATTATCAGGATAATTTACATGTTATATTGTGTTTAGCAAATAACCAACTGTAAGTGCTTTTTGTTATTATAATTTGGGGAATAGTAGTTTGTAACGGCTAATCAATATGAAAAATAGTTCGTCATATAGAGCAGCAATTCATACTTGCAAATGTTCAACAACTTTTTCATGGAAAAACCTAGACTTTTCAGCTCCTGAAAGACATTACTCAAGAAGTTATTTTTTCCTAAAATTTTGAACTAAATATATAGTATATATTTTTAAGAAAACTCCCTCCATCTCAATTTGTGTAGCACAAAGTAAAGAAAGGGAGACTTTTGAAATTTATGACAAAAAACAAGTCATAAATATTTATATGACTATTGACCATCTCATTAAAGGTAAAGTAAGAAATTTTTAAATTGTTTCTAAATAAGAAAGTATGACATTCTTTTTTGCATAGACTAAAAAAGAAAGTATGACCGATAAATAAAAATAATAGGAATAAACATTTTTAGCTTCCCCAAAACTTGACCAAACATAAATGAAAACAATTTTCTCTTAGTGATTTGATGACTTTATTTTTGTCCTTTTGTGTGGTATTTTTTAGGATGCAGATATATTATGGTTTCGACGACCGTTTGCACATTTTTACTCACATGATGATTTTCAAATTGCTTGTGATCATTATCTGCACGACTCATTCAACCTGGATAACTATCCAAATGGAGGATTTAAGTTCGTGAAATCAAATAATCAGACAATACAATTCTACAAGTTCTGGTACAGTTCAAGAAAAACTTATCCAAAAACAAATGAACAAGACGTGCTCAACATAATCAAATATGATTCATTTCTCAAGAAAATTGGACTGAAAATAAGGTTTTTAGACACTGCTTATTTTGGGGGATTTTGTGAACCTAGCAAAGATCTTAATTATGTGTGCACAATGCATGCAAATTGTTGTATAGGTCTTGGTAACAAAATACATGATTTAAGAATGGCTCTTGATGATTGGAAATATTATATGGCTTTGCCAAGTGGTGAAAGGAAGTCAAAGATATATACTTGGACTGTTCCAAGAATATGTGGATAATGATGATCGTCTCAAATAACTGCCTTGTTCTTGTAAATGTAAATATTACTACCTTTTATTTCTTGTGTTTAATTTCTAAATATTTTTTTCTCTTTACTTCTCGCGAAAGTATTTATCATAATTCAGAATTAAATAAGATCTTGTATAGTATTTGATCTTTTTATATTATTTTTCTTTCAGTGTCTGATAATTATGTTAGAGTCCTGATTAATATAGATTCATCTCGCGTAAGATCCATTAAAAGGATAAACTTTCTCTCTGAGGAACTTCTCCACTCTTGGAATTTTTTTCCATCTCCTCTTCATGATTATTCATCGAGCTTTTATTTTTGAAGTTTCTTACCGTAAAATAATTAATATTGTATAGGATTTAAGGTTTAGAATAGAGAACATGAAATTGTAAATGAACTTAGTATGGAGAAGAAACAATAGAATAGAGAACCAAGAAATTGTAAATGAACTTAGTATGGAGAAGAAACAACTTTGTTAGTAAAGCAAACGAATTAATTTTATGGATAATCACTTATATTTTATTTTCTTGCACCAAAATTTGTCTTTTTATAATGAAAGAGTCACTTAATTAACTGTACAAAACCTTTCCAATCGAATGAAATAATATCAGTGTTACTATAATAATGTTCAACGTGTCAAACACTCTCTGAGATCGAGTGTCCTCTTGAGCATCATTAGTTGCAGCCCTTTTGCTCGAAGATTTTCCTTTAGCAAACATTTTATGAAATACGTAATAAGTACAAGTTTGAAGAATGACCTGTTGGTATAATTCTAATTGCACGATTTAGAGTATGAAAGAAGTGAGACAATCATAGATGTCTTGGTGGTCAACTATTTACATGTGTGGCGGCACACATATAATAGAGACCCCACTGGACACAGTTTCATAGACTTCCTAAGACCCTTGAACCTAAGCTCTGATACCAAGCTTTGTCACGCCCCGAACCATGCATGGATGTAACAGGACACTCAGTGTCTGGATGCATGTGACCGAGCTAACCACATGACCTGCAGAGTCCACATAGACATCAAAATCATGAAGCAATAATAATACAGCTTATAAAACCAAATACTGTAATTAATAGTATGAAAATATAAATGCGGGAAATAATCTGAACAACACAATAAGTCTTAAAATAACTGACATGACATGCTAAACTAGTCTATGAAACCTCTGAACATGAGTCTAACTATCAAAATTGTTTACCAGAACAAGGCCCAGGCATATATTTACTGCACAACCTGATGTGTCAAATAAATAGACCTATACCCCGAAAGAAATGGAGCTCACCGATAGTTGAGATGGTAGAAATCCTAGCGAACTGATCTGTCGTCCTGAAACTCTGTACCTGCACCGTGAAGTGCAGGCCTCGAAAAAAGGGACGTAAGTACATTTGAATTGTATTGTATGTA
The DNA here is from genome assembly GCA_029783415.1 of Anisodus acutangulus. Taxonomy (NCBI): domain Eukaryota; kingdom Viridiplantae; phylum Streptophyta; class Magnoliopsida; order Solanales; family Solanaceae; genus Anisodus; species Anisodus acutangulus. The sequence goes on along the minus strand of CM056505.1, from coordinate 6,958,740 downwards.
AAGCAACTGAATGAATAAGCAGACACATGAAATAATAGGAACCGAAACTAAAACTGTAACCTGAGTATGAGCGTGTACAATATCTGATATGAATATAATAAAACATGATAAATCTTTATAAATGGAAGAGCGTTAGTATAACCGACATGTAACCACCACGTAAGATCTTAGCGTCTGATCTCTGCCCAGCCAGCTAAACCATCTTGTACCTTCCCGAGGTACGAGCATGAACATGACATGAATGGATCGAATAACCCGAAATGGATAACATGAAGGAAACGTCCTAACTGGGCATACGTAATTTCAGGTATTAAACCTTCTCAGTAATCTGTACAACTCCCAAACACATGAACATAAATATAAGTGGCTTAACAGCCCATATATTTTATAATCTTAACTTGTAAATATGATTTATAAATATAGTATTACATGTATAGTTGTAATATAACCTGCAAGAGACTTGAAAACATGGAAAGTTCATAAAATGAAATGATATTTGTTCATGACATGCATTTAAGAATCCATGGAATTCAAGTTATGGGCATTCATGGATTATAGATGAATTCATGACAGTCATAATAATATATCAAGAACACAATTAATGAATTTATAATATAATCATGATATACAATGGTACATATAATTAGGGTCATCATGAACTAATGCAAGAACCCTAAGCCTGTGGAAATTCATATTTCTTGGATGAACGTGGCGTGGGGAAGAACAATGATGTTCTCACACATGAATAGAAGATCTACATACCTTATTTTCTCTTAATCTTGTAATAAAAATCTGAACTTGATGGAGAACTCCCAAAGTCTGAACTTCAATCCTTTAAGTTGGATTTTTTTGAAAACCCTAAGTTAAGAATCAATGATTTCGCTTAGAATTCATGCGAATGATGTTAGAATCCCTTGGAATTGCATGAAATATGCTTACCTTGATTTAGGAGAATGTTGGGAGCAGAGGAACTTTGTGCTAGGGCTTGAAATAACTGAAAATCATAAATATATACTATTCAGCAGTCGGAGTTCTACGGCGGGATTGTACGGTCCATAAAATTTTCTACGGTGAAGAGTACAGACCGTATAACTTGTATGGTCTGTATAAAGTGATCGTCACTGTGTTGTCAATTCCAGTGAGCATAAAAACTTGGGGATCATTCTATGGTACAAAAGGATGGGCCATATAATCTTTTACGATTCGTCAAAGTCTACCGTATTACGCTGGTTTTCAATGGACTTTGTACGGTGCAAGAAGTACGGGCCGTATAACTTTGTACGGTCCATATAAGCTCTAGCGTAAAATATGAATCACTGAACTGAAATTAATTTTTAACTTCTTAATTTCCGTCTTGATTTTCTAAACTTATGAATCATGGATATGGCTTAGTTTCAAGGCACGAGGTGTTACATATATTGGGTGTGTTGGGGTTTCCACCTTAGTGGCTGTGATGGGCGCTTAGGTAGGAACCGATGTTGAACTGTCTTGATGGATGATTTGGAGAATCAGCCTTAGAGTTGATTCTGACTACTTTTTGTGGGCTTGTCGCTGTTACTTGGGCTTGTCGCCATTGGTTGATACTTGTTGTGATACTCATCACATATGCTTTTGATATGAAAACTGATTACATGAAATTATGTATTATTGAATTTTGAATCATGTGTTATTTCATCTCCTCTATTTGATTGCATCTCATACATCATGATTACGTTCCTTATTATTATTATTTCATTCTTACACTTATGATTAATGTGATATTGAATAGAGTGGTATGGAATGTTGTGGGTCCATTGAGACCAGAAAGAAAAGGTAAGAATACTATTATGAGATGACTTAAAAATAATTGAGATGATAATGATTTGATATGGCTCGATAAATGATTCTTGGAATTAGTCTGATTTGTGAAAATTTCGGTCGGCTAGGAGCGGTATTGGACAGCGTGGATCCCTCATGGGTCATATATATATGGAAAAGCCTATAGAGTATGTATACCAGTTGATGGAAAGGTATTTTGCATTACATTCATATCATTCATTCATACACATTGATTAATTGAGATTTGTACTTGACTTGGATTGATTAACATGATAAGGTGGATTCTTTGATTGAACTTTTATGATTTCTCAGTTGTTGAGTATTGAACCCTTATATGAATAAGATGACTTAAGTAATTTACTAAACTATGTAGAATAGGATTATGTAAGAGTTAACTTAGTATTTATGTTAGTTACTTATCTTCCGTCGTTGTCGGCCTATAATGCCTACGGGGTACGTTTTTACTCATACTACACTTGTTGTATTCTTTTTAGATGCAGATATAATGCCTTGTACTAGTTCTGGACTACGTGGCTGAGTCCAGACTTGGGTGTAATGACATGTTTGGTCGTTATGTGTGTTTTAACTATTTTTACCCCCGTTGACTCGATTTCCAAAGTTATCGGACGATTCTAGTAGAAGTTGAGAACTTAGAACCTTAAAGAGTGAAATTGTTGACCAATAGTTGACTTTTGTGTAAACGGACCATTTTCATAAATCTGTCGATTCTGTGAGGTTAGGAGGGTCTTTTATGACTTGGTGGGATAGTTGGTACGATTCCCAAGGCCCTCGGGAGTATTTTTGTCAGTTGATTGGAAAGTTAATTTTGGGTCGTAGTCTCTTTCGCGATCGTGAGCCTTGATGAAATTAGGCTCTTACGATTGTAGTGGTGTTGGACGCGGTCACGTGGACACACGCCTGGGGGAGGGTGAGTCATGGTGCTTCGCATTCGTGTGGTCTCTTTCGCGATCGCGAAGGGTACTTCTGGATCGGGTCGATCTAAGCCTACATGATCGCGAGCGGGGTCTAGCGATTGCCATGAAGGCACTGTAAATATGGGATAAAAAAGCCCTGGCCGACATTTATGCTTCATTTTCCATTTTTCAAGTTCTTAGTTCGATTTTGGGGAGATTCAAGGTGTTCATTCAAGGTTCTTCTCCTAGGTAATTCCTAAACCGTAAACCTAGTTAATTCTATTAGTATATCCCTTTATTTTATAGTTTAATCCATATTTTGGGGAGTGAGAAAGAGGGCTTGGCTTGTTGAAAATAAGAGAGCTCAAATTGGGAGTTTTTTACTTTAATGATGTAATTGACCTATTAGTGAACTAATTCACCCTTAAATTACCATTTTACCCTCGTGGGGCCACTTTCTCTATTTTTCCATAGTTGGTTGGATTTGAGGGACAATCTAGTAGTATGGTTTTTGTCAGTTTCTGTTCTAATTTAGATATCTATAATAATTAGATTTCGAGTATTTCCGAGACCCGCAAAGAGGAAAAGCTCATTTGTGATCGTGTGTGGCTTCTGCTTAACATCCAAATAAGTTACGTCTTACCTTCTGGTTAGACTTTGGTTAACGCAGCATATGTAGAGTCAGTTACTGTCGGAGAAACCATTTACACCTTTGGGTAAGAAGTCGGTATGAATTACTTCGGGTGGTATTATTGACTGATTTATGGACTTGTTGCCTCTTTGTGATTTATTGGCTTGATGTCTAGTATTGATATTGAATTCGCACTTAGTTTCCATATCATGATTGTGTTATAGTTGTCTCTCACTAATAATGGTATTATCATGGATAGAAGAAAAGACTTGACTTGATACTGATATGGTGATATGCGTCCATGTGTGGCACGATTGGGATTTAATTATGATTTACACTTGAGATTGATACATTCACATCATTCATGCACATTCTATATGATGCATTGAGGTGAACTGTGTTTTGATACTAATAATGATAAAAGAGAAAGTGAAATATCCGAAACTTCCTATCAAGGTGTTTACTATGTGCATATTTCGTATGGCCTCTTGCATATATAATTAGTGTTACTTATGTGGTCTGACGGAAAATTATCCCGGATATGGAATTGTATAGATTTGAGAATAAGTTCATATTGGTAGTTGATTTACATATGTTGTTATGTTATGAGTCTCATGATTAGTGTTGAATTTGACATTTATACATGCATTCATCCTCATTTTCATGATAAATTGACATTATATGTGATTGGCGCGATGGTGATTTAGTGATATATTGATATTATTTGTGATTGGTGTGATGGTGATAAGTGAGAAGGAAACAACATTGATCCTTATGACATATTAATTGTGTAGCCATTCTAGGCTGTGTGATACAGAATGACTAGCAATGTGGTGGGTGAAAGAGTCATCTATAGGCTGCGTGATACGGAGTGACTAGTACATAGACTTTGCGAATCCCCCATGGGTCATGACTGTCGAGACGTAGAGATATTTCGCCCGGAGCATGTATGTACGACATGAGACAGTTGGCCAGTGCATTGCATTGCATCACATATACATTCACATTACATCCACTCATATCTCTTATTCTTGTTGTTTTCATTGTATTGTGTGATGCGGTTCAGCCTTGATTCCTTAATTGTTAATTCAATTAAGATGATATTTGCTTGTTAATCTCTTACTTAGACACTTGATGGATTTGAGGACTAGATATTCCGCCTAGGCTATGACTGTAGACTACTGAGATCTAGTGTAATTCACCTTACTGTAAGTCTTACATGGGTGTGCTTAGTGATTACTTCATTTTCGTATCTCTTGAATTCTAACTGGATACTCGATACTTGGGTTGTTTATTCTTGGACTGTGATAGGGTTTGTACTTGATTGCGAGCACGTCTATTTTTTTCAGTTTCTTCCTTTATATATGCTAACTAACTATTGTCGGCCTATGATACCTACCAGTACATAGTGTTTGTACTGATACTACTCTTGCTACACCCTTTTCGGGGTGTGGAGTTATTACAGGAACTTCAGCGAGGTTCGGTTAGCCTTCAAGGATCTCATGGAGTTCATCTAGATTTTCTGTTTAATTTTTTTCTAAACAGAAGTGTATTCGGGTCATAGTTGTAACTTTTATTCAAGTTGTATGCTTAGAAGCTCTTGTACTATTCAGACTAGATCCATTGGGTAGTTGTTGTATTCCGCATTATCATATATCTATATTTTTATACTTCTAATGTTCTTCTAATTTGTGAATGTTGTTGGGTGAATCTTTAAGGGAGGGACAAATTCGCCTACCGAGATGAGAAATGGTAGGTGCCCGCACGACTTATTAATTTGAGTCATGATATTGGGAGACTAGAGTGTTCGGGGTGAGACAACCTATTCACAACATGTCCTGGATACTACTCTTTATTCCTGTCTTTTTATTGTATTCGCGAGACCGTTCTTAGACTATTTAGACTTCTTATTTCAGTATTAGTGCTCTTGTACTACATACTTAATTTTGGGGTTGTAATAATTAGATAATCAGATTTGGTTCCTTAAATTATGTTATGACAACACAGTTTTATAATCACTTCTTTATGTTTTGCTTATTCTTATCTTTTGTGTTATTTTTTGGGATGTGGTTCGTCTATCGGTGGGAAAAGCATAGGTGCCATCACGACGTCCGAAATGGATCGTGAAAATTGTCTATCTAAAATGTATCTAAACTTTTATGATTAATTAATTAAAGTTAGTATTTGTTTTTGGAAAAAGGAACAAGTATATCATTCTACTTTTATTTATTGGTCAATTTTATCTTCCATTATATTATCCCACTATTTTTATCACTGTCGTTACTAAACTTAACAAATGTGCTCCTAGTTTTATGATTTTCCCAAACAAGCCTCACAATAAACTTAACAAATATACCCCTACTTTAGCAAATGTTGCCCGATTTCATAATATATTTTTCATATGAACCGAATAAAATTCATTTTAAAAAAAAAACCTAATACAACATTTTTTTAAAAAAAAAAACGATATGTTCGGTTTATATCGCCTAACGTTCTAGTGGGCCGGGTCGGGTCGAGGATTTTTTTTCCTTAAAAGTTGAATTTACAAAACTGAAATTGATATTCACACCTACACTACCATGAAATTTCGACGTTGAAATCTATGGTGTATCGTGAGATGTTTACTAAAGAAAAAGGAAATTAGAAACCGATTTGGGGAAAAACACAAATTGATTGGAAAAACTGACGTTTTCGTAAAAACTGGCTGCGCCGAACCGCCTTGCGGCAGTTTGGGCCGGCCCCGTCTCAAAAAAATACCCAAAATCAAAAAACAAATCGGGTAAAACGGACATCCGAGTGCAGAGTTATGACCATTTAAAGTTTCACCAATTTACAACTACTTTCTCTCCCTACATTTTATGTCAATGCTTCCGTGATATGTTAATCAAGTTCATGCCACATTCGACTTACATAAAAGCTTCGTAGATTGACTTCAATGACTATGATTCAAGAGATAGTAGTAGCCTAAAATAAAAAATAAGAATAATTATATATTTAATTCGGATTTTCGGTTCAGTTCGTATCCAAAATTAAACACCGAACCGAATCACTAAATCCTGATTCGGTTCGGTTTTTTCAAAAAATTGCTTTTTTTTAAAAAAAAAAACAAAGAATGAACCGAACCTCCGGGTTTTTTGCCCACCCTTAACCGGTTCCCTTTTCTAATCCGACCCGACTCCTTCTAGCATTCATTTAACACCTTCGGGTATTCTGGTATCGAAAACTTGAGAAAGGAAGGAAGTCTTTGTCCGAGAAAAGAAAGAGGTTGACTCACTCGCTTGCCGAACCCATAGAGAGGCACCAACTAAATACCAATACCAAATTAAACCCCAAATATCCTTCCACCCATTTTTGTCTACATATGTTGATTTATAATCTTATTTTTCTAATAAGATTTTACTTAAAAAAATGGTGAATCTTTCCTGAATTTCTTTTCAATTTTGAAAACAACCCAAAACATAATTTTCCAACCAAACTTTTTAACAGTTTTCAAAAATTAGAAAACGGAAAATTTTCCAAAAAGTTTTTCGAAAATGGATGGAATATGACAGGCAGATAATCGAGATCCGGTAAAAAAATACAGCAGATGCATGCAGTTAAAAGACATAGGGGAAAAAAGGTGAAAAATCGCTGAAGGATTGAATAACTGGACAAAAATATGATTAAGGGTAAAAGTAGAAGAAAGAAAAAGGCAGAATAAATTAATCAAAAGAAGGTGGAATATTTGACAGTAGACACCCAACTACTCTCTATTCCTCAACTCAACAATCAAAGTCTCATACTAAGAAGATTGATATTCAAATATGTCAAACAAAACAGTCCATTCTCCGCTGAGTCTTACCAAACAAATAAGTGTATATATGGTATATATATTATAGTATATTATAGTATAAAAGGTTACCTTAATTAGTGTTATACACTTACCATAATTGTATAGGTAGAATTATGGTAAAATAAGGATTTAGAAGTAGAATAGGAAAAGGATTTTCCTATTATAGAAATATGTAACTTGTATATATATCTATTCAATCAATGAAAATAATCAAGGGGATTATTTCTTTCATGGTATCAAGAGACTAGGTCTAAACAAAAGTTTTCTTCTCTCAAACTTTTGCCTCCTCTTTGGCCGAGAACCCCCCCTCCCTCGGGGTTTTCTCTCCAAATATCTCGTCTTCCGCTCTCAAAAACCTCTCTTAAATTTATCCTCCTTCTTTGTTCTTTCAAATATGTCTAAGAACAATTTTCACCCTGCCCTCACGGTTTCCAATATCAAGCTCAGTGTCCCTATTGTCCTTGAGATGGAAAACGTTCAATATGCACTGTGGGCGGAGTTGTTTAAAATTCACGCTATCTCTTATCAAGTTCTTCATCACATAATTCCTCCCGCTAGACCCCTTCCTGCGGAGGATCCTGAGGTATGGATTACACTTGATGCTACCGTTCTTCGGTGGATATACGCCACTATTTCAGTGGACCTTCTACAGACGATTATGGAGCCCGATACCACGGCTATGGCTGCATGGAATAGATTGCATGACATATTCTAAGACAACCAACATTCCCGTATCGTCACACTCGAGCAGGAATTCTCTCTCGTTCGAATGGACGTATTTCCGAACGTTTATGCATATTGCAAGAAACTAAAGGAATTGGCGGATCAACTCCGTAATGTTGGCGCACCAGTAACAAATAATCGTCTAGTTCTACAGTTGGTTGCCGGGCTTTCGGAGGCCTATAATGGTGTTGGAACTCTCATTCGCCAAAGCAACCCTCTTCCCGACTTTCATCAAGCCCGCTCCATGCTGACTTTGGAAGAAGCCGGTTTGGCAAAAAAGGCGGCTACCGGAGGAAGCCCAGTTGTCATGGTGGCATCCTCTCCCAGTCCTTCGGGTTTTGTTAATAATTCGGGTCAAAACCATATTAATGGTGGAGGCAAGAATAATCGCAAAAATAACAAAAACCGCGGGGGCAAACGAGGCGGTTCGGGTGGCGGTGATCAACAAACATGAGGTGGGTCCCATCCGGGGTACAATGGCCCACCACCACTGTGGGCCCAGCAGTGGGGCCAGTGACAGTGGCACCCGCACCCTCCAAAGAAGCCCGCCAGGTGGCTGCCAGCCCGTGCCCAATACCCAGCATGGCGGCGCCCATCGGCTAGTGGCCCAAAGAATGGCACCTACAAAGAAGAATACCTAGTTCCAAAGACGACCAGAGTCCTTGGGCCCCGCCCTCCGCAAGCCCATCATGCAGGCCCCACTCGCATCGGGAGCATCGAGACCGCGATGCACACGTTGGGATTGTCCCAACCGGACCCAAATTGGTACATGGACACCGGGGCCACGACTCACATGACTTCCGAATCAGGTACTCTCTCATCTTATTCCAATTTGAGCACCCCTCGGGGGATAATTATTGGTAATGACAGTTCTATTCCAATTCTAGGGTATGGCCAGAAAACATTATCTCCTCCTAATCCACCACTCCTCTTGAAAAACACTTTACATGCTCCAAAATTAATTAAAAATTTAGTGTATGTCCGAAAATTCACAAATGACAATTCTGTTTCTGTTGAATTTGATCCTTTCGGTTTCTCTGTGAAGGATTTCAAGACGGGGAGTCATCTCATGAGGTGTGATAGTAGGGGGGATCTGTATCCTATCATGCCCGGTTTCAGTCCATCGTGTCCAGCCTTGCCATCAGCTTTTGCAGCCATCTCTCCTTCCATGTGGCATGCTCGTTTGGGTCATCCGGGATCTGCTATTTTATCAGCTTTAAATAAAAATAGCTTTATTTCTTGTAAGGGTACAAGTCGTACTCCAATTTGTCAGTCTTGTTCATTAGGAAAAATTGTTAAGTTGCCATTTGTAGACTCCAATTCCCATACTTCTATGCCATTTGACATTATTCATAGCGACTTATGGACATCTCATGTTCTTAGTTCAATGGGTCATCGATATTATGTTCTCTTTTTAGATGATTATTCTAGATTTTTGTGGACGTTTCCAATTGTGAATAAATCACAAGTGTTTTTCGTCTTCATAAAATTTAGAGCTGCTCATTAAATACTCAATTCGAAAGAGAAATAAAAAATATTCAATGTGATAATGGGAAAGAGTATGACAATAGGGAGTTTCGAGAGTTTTGCGCTACTCATGAGATAAATTTTCTTTTTTCATGTCCTCATACATCTTCACAAAATGGGAAAGCCGAACGCAAAATTCGTTCCATAAATAACATTGTCCGAACTCTCCTAATACATGCCTCCATACCTCCATACTTTTGGCATCATGCTCTACAAATGGCCACATATCTTCTTAACATAATTCCTTCTAAGGGTCTGACATATTCTTCCCCCCTAAAAATACTATATAATAAGAACCCATCTTATTCTCACCTTCGGATTTTTGGGTGCTTGTGTTATCCGTTATTCCCATCTACCACAATTAACAAACTTCAGGCTCGGTCTACTCCGTGTGTATTTTTGGGTTATCCGTCAAATCATCGTGGTTATAAGTGTTTTGATTTATCCTCCAAGAAAATCATAATCAATCGCCATGTCATTTTCGATGAAACTCAATTTCCATTTACGAAAGTTCATACTCCCGAACCTAAGTCATATAATTTTTTGGATGACCAAATATCCCCGTATATTATTCGGAATTTTTCGGACATCTCCCGTACCCAAAATCCTCCAATGGCCCATCGCTCACCGCCCAACAAGCATCGCCACACCGGGCTATTCCGCCATCGAATAGCCCAAAGAATCGGGCCGCCACCCAGCTCGAACTGGTCCGCCGAGTCCAAATAGCTTCGATTTGGGCCAAGAGCCCATCGTCACGCCGACGCCTCGAGCCCAGAAAATTCCCAAAATTTCCTTAATTCTTCCTCGAGTCATAGACCGGTCACTCGTAGTCAGCGGGGTATTTTTACACCTAAAAGACATTTTAATTTACATTCTGATGTCTCTAAATCCCCCTTGCCCCGCAATCCTGTGTCCGCATTAAATGACCCTAATTGGAAAATTGCTATGACTGATGAATATAATGCTCTTATTGATAATAAGACGTGGGAGTTGGTGCCCCGTCCATATGGTATTAATATTATCAGGTCTATGTGGATTTTTGCTCATAAGGAGAATTCAGATGGGTCCTTTGCTCGGCATAAGGCGCGACTTGTTGGTGATGGTAAGACTCAGCAGGTTGGTATTGATTGTGGTGAGACGTTTAGTCCGGTGGTCAAACCGGCTACCATTCGCACTGTACTTAGCTTGGCTCTTTCAAAGACTTGGCCGATTCATCAGTTAGATGTCAAGAATGCTTTTCTACATGGAGATCTCAAGGAAACAGTCTATATGCATCAGCCGTTGGGTTTCAGGGATCCCAACCGACCTCATCATGTCTGTTTGTTGAAGAAGTCATTATATGGGCTTAAGCAGTCTCCACGTGCCTGGTATACACGATTTGCTGATTTTGTTTCGACTATTGGGTTCACACACAGCAGGTCAGACAATTCTTTGTTCATCTACCGTCGTGGTTCGTCATTGGCCTATATTCTGTTATATGTGGATGATATCATCTTGACTGCCTCCTCCGATGCTTTGCGTCAGTCTATCATGGCCATGCTCAGTTCTGAATTTGCTATGAAGGACTTAGGGCCGTTGAGTTATTTTTTGGGGATTGCCGTCAAACGTCATTCAGATGGCTTGTTTCTGTCTCAACGGAAGTATGCTGCTGAGATCATCGAAAGGGCTGGGATGTCATCCTGTAAGTCTACTTCCACGCCAGTTGATGCAAACCCAAAGCTAAGTGCCACAGCAGGTGTACCATACGAGGACCCGACCCGCTATCGCAGTCTTGCAGGGGCCCTCCAGTATCTTACCTTTACCAGACCAGATATTACATATGCAGTACATCAGATGTGTTTATTCATGCATGACCCCAGAGTTGAGCACATGAATGCAATCAAACGCATCATACGATATATTCAGGGGACACTGGATTATGGTTTGCACTTGTATCCTTCATCTACATCCACACTTGTCTCTTACACGGATGCTGATTGGGGTGGTTGTCCCGACACCAGAAGGTCGACTTCTGGCTACTGTATGTTCCTTGGCAACAACTTGGTCTCATGGTCGGCAAAACGTCAAGCAACTCTGTCACACTCCAGTGCAGAGGCAGAATATCGAGGGGTAGCGAATGTGGTCTCCGAGTCATGTTGGCTACGTAATTTGCTTTTGGAGCTTCATTGTCCCATTCAGAAAGCAACCTTGGTATATTGCGATAACATTAGTGCCATCTACCTTTCAGGTAACCCAGTTCAACACCAGCGCACCAAGCATATCGAAATGGACATTCACTTTGTCCGTGAAAAGGTTGCAAAAGGTCAAGTTCGCGTATGTCATGTCCCGTCTCGTTATCAAATTGCAGACATCTTTACAAAGGGTCTACCAGCGGTTCTCTTTGAAGATTTTAGGGACAGTCTCAGCGTTCGAAAACCACTCGCTATGACTGCGGGGGTGTGTTAAACAAAACAGCCCATTCTCGGCTGAGTCTTACCAAACAAATAAGTGTATATATGGTATATATATTATAGTATATTGTAGTATAAAAGGTTACCTTAATTAGTGTTATACACCTACCATAATTGTATAGGTAGAATTATGGTAAAATAAGGATTTAGAAGTAGAATAGGAAAATGATTTTCCTATTATAGAAATATGTAACTTGTATATATATCTATTCAATCAATGAAAATAATCAAGGGGATTATTTCTTTCAAAATACAATTAAAATATGTTTAATTTTTTTTTATATTTAGTTGGTCAATATATTTTGAAAAGCGTTTTTCTAAGAAAAGACTTCCCTAACGATAGTAGAAAAATTAAATTTCATAAGTGACATTCCAAGTTCACAGTCTCTTCCTCACCACCGCCCAACGCTCCCAATCCTCACTCCTTGACCATGCCACCCCAGCTACCCCCCATTTTCCCCTTATACCATTGCCATAATATTTTGCTAGATTCATATAAATGCCTTTTGAATTAGCAATAATTGTTGTTTACTTGTCAAATACTATAAAATAAGTAAGACCTCCACTTATTTTTTAAAAAAAATATTTTTCGTAAAAAAAAAATTTCTTCATACAAAAACACACCCTAAAATTTTCTACTTCTCAAGTTCAATCAAAGGTTCTTTATTTTTTTTCTTTTTTTTTCCTTTTTGGGTTCTATTGTAAAATGAGAAGTTTGGGTCCCTTTTTGTTCCACTCCCTACTCGTCGATTGGTTTAAACATCTAAGTATGATTGTTCAAAATTCATCTACTTTGAAAAGATGGAGGTTTATATAAGAATTAGAAAAATAATTGAAAAAAAGATCAATATGCCGCTGAATTTAAACTCATATACGTCACTCATGAGATGAAGGGTTTAGATAGTGTCACACGGTAAAATCTGATAGTAGTAGAATTCTGTTAGTGAGTATTGACATATATGACTCAAAATTATAACGGCGATGTCATTTTTGAGTCAAATTATTAACGAGTGACATGAATGAACATTTTCTGATAGTTCAATGACATATTTGAGAGTTTCCCCTTAAATTAAAGATATGTAGAATGTACTAAAATTATCAAAATATCCTTTAATCATTCGGCCTTAAATATTTCACGTGAAAAATTAAAATTAAGGAGTTGTCAAAAAATGAAAGACACATTTTTGTTTAAACAGACTAAAAAACAAAGTAAGATAAGCAAATTAAAACAAATTACTCCCTCTGTCCCAATGTATGAGGGTTGACCATTTTGGAGAATCAAATAACTCTTTCTTTGACTATAATTTTCTCAAACATTTTTCATATATTGTGAATTATTAATTATGCAGACTTATAGTACTTATTATGTAGTTTTTAAATATGAAAATTTTATTATAAAATACTAGAAGAATCCATGTTTAAAATTGAGTCAAAGACCGAGTTGTTTGACTCTCAAAATTAGTAACCTTCATATAAATCAAGACAAAGGAAGTGTAAATATAACACTTCGTATTTTTGAAGCCTTTAATATTTGGGAAATAATTTCATTTGCCTTACTCCTAGTTTTATGCTGAAATATACAGTACAATCTTGTTAGGGAAGAGGAAACTTGTTATCGATTTAATATTAGTAACATTCTATTTTTTTTTCATATAAGAGAATAAATCTCACAAAAAAATCATAATTAAATTTATTTTGTTTTACAATACTCTAGTTTCGATTTTTGCATACGAGATAATTAAACTAACATAAAATCTTCATCACTGTCATAACATTTGATTTTCTTTTTCATCTATCACACAAGTAAACTCTTTCTTGATTCTTTATGGATTACTCGATCTTGTTCGCAGATACAAATATTTCTGAACACTGTTTCCTTACCATAAGCATTTTTTTAATTTGGGCCCATAAGCTTGTATGCATGTTTTTGTGCATTGAGCAATGACGGCCCATAAGCTTATATACCAAAGATATTTCTGCAATGTTTGGGAGTAGTTCTGATGCTCTCTCTATATATAGAGTTTGTTTGGTATTTATATATGTGGGTGGTGTCTCAGTTGTATGAATCGAAATGGGTCCACACATTACCAAAAAATAAGAATAAGTATTGAGATTAATTAATTACTAAGAAATATGGACTTTTAGGAATATTTTGAATGGGTTTTCGAGATGTTTATAATCTGAAATGTAGATCTAATTATGTTTATAATCTAAAATGTAGATGTAACTGCTTAAAATAATTTTTAATGGAGTCAAGTTAAATATTTTCCTTATTCAAGCCGTTTCTATCAAAATCAAGTTGGAAAGGTTTTTTCACATATTTTTGACTGACCATATAACACCGTCACACTTCTTTACAACATCACTTGCTAATATTTCACTCTATAACAATATTCTTACTTAAATATTAACTAGCTTCTCGGCACGTGTGTTGTGCGTGAAGGCCGAGTGATGTGTATAAAGTATGTAATTATATACAAAAAAATAAAATAGAAGTTTTTGTGAATGGTCAATTTATATGTCGTATAGTGACTTGTTTGTCGCAGTGAAAATGATTGGATAACATTTGAACCTACTAAAATGAATAATCACAATCTAGTTAGATACATTTGTTTTTTTTTGTTTGGTACAAATATGTAATGAAGTATATCTCACCTAATATACTCCTCAATAAAACGTATCTCACCTAATATCTCCTATAGATCTTAGTGGCGGTATATGAACGATTTTCATTTGCTTTGTAAATATGATTGGATGACATTTGAACCTACAAAGATGAGCAACCCAAATTTAATTAGATGCATATAATTTTTTTACTTTATTTAAATTTTATTTAAATCAATAACATATAAAGAGATTCATCTGCGTATGAAGTGTAATTGGGTGGGAGGAGGCCAGGACAGAATCAGTATATATAAGAATATATTGACATATATAACACCAAGAAATTAACACACCAAAAAATACGAGCTTGTTGATTACATACTATAATTAATCTACATTCGAAGTCAAAATTACGCCTCTCCAGAATATTTAAACACTGGGGATATAACTTAGAAATAAATAGTGCTAAGAGAAAACTAAAAAGAAGCTATATGCATGCATTAAGAGAAAATAAAACAGACGCAAATAGGAATATCGAGGCCTATATGTTAAGGCCTATAATGTTATTTACATCACCTGAAATAGAAATATAGAGGATTATGAGTTAAGAAAGTAGAATCCGATATTTTTTTTTGTTTCTTCTCATGCAGTTATTTGAAGTTGTATAAATCATAGCTGATAAAATTCATGTGATGCCTTGGTATTAATAAAACTTTCTCTGTTCTTGATCGAAAATTATTGTTGCTGCTTAAATTTGACAAATCATTTTAAGTAGTTCCTGTAACCTTAAAATTGCAGTCCGTTCAACCACACTTCGTTATGAAGTTTTCGAAACTGGTTCTTGTTTTCCGCATTGCATGGTGTTGGTTAATAAAGGGGTTTGTTGATTTTAGTGAAATCTTAAATGAAATACGTGACTTATTTGGGTTATTGAACTGTCTAATATAGGATTTATTTGGTGTCAACTTAGTATTTATCTCTTTTTGCGTATCTTCCGTCGTTGTCGACTTATGATGTCTACGGGGGTACGTTGTGTACTCATACTACACTTGCTGCATTCTATTTGGATACAGATACAACTCCTTCTACCAGTTCGGGACCTTGAGGTTGAGTCCGAGCAGGTTGACTTCCAGTATTCATGGAGAGGATGCTACCTTCCAGCATGCCTTGGATGCTTACTCTCTTACTTTGTCTTTACATTCAGATTCGAGAGACATATTCAGACATTTAGACGATGTTATTCAGTTTTGGCCTATGATGCCTTTATTCAGACTTGTATCCGCTATTTAAAGCTCTTGTATTATTGACTAGATCATTAGGGAGTTGTATTTGATGTTTCAGACTTATGTTCCGCAATTTTATGTTATGATCGACAGTTATTAAATATTTTGTTATCTTTCTGCATTTATTCTTATATCATGATTAATGAGATAGGGAGTGGTTCGCCTATCGGTGAAAAACTGTAGGTGTCACCACAATTCCTTAAAGGGATCGTGACAATGAGCCTCGCTGATGCGAGGCATTGGGCTTAGTGGCTATCCTTCTGAAGTGGGAAATGGGCTGCTGAAGTGGGAATCGCTGAAACAGAAGAATAAAATCCCACTTCGGACTTGGCATTTTATTTCACCATTTTTGGACTTTGGGAGCTCGGTCTAGCGCAATTTTTGTGAATTTTGCTAGAATCTTTAAGTGGGTAAGCTTGTTATCATCGTAGTATGATTATATTGAGATTTTATGGTAGAAATCATATTCTAGGATAAGGATTTGAGGTTTTGGAATTTACATATTTTTTTTAAATTTGAAGGTCGATTCATGGATGATTTTAGCTTAAATTCGGAATTTAGAACCTTGGAATTATGGGCAACATGTTTCTGAAATAAAATTTTGATTCGCCCATGTGGGCCCCGGATCACTGTTCAGGTTACGTTCTCAAGTCCGAAAATTATGTATATCAATATGGGTGTCAATGCACTCGTATAATCACGTACAATATTATTTAGAGAAATTCATGGAAAATTACTGTTTTGACGCTGGGGCTTAGAAATTAACATTTTCAGATTAATTTTGGGCTCAAAGATTATTATAGTAATATGAATGTCTGCAGAATCATATATTGATGTAATTTCCATATTAACGGAAAGGTAAGGCTTTGGCTTAAGGTTTCGTGGCTCCTTCTCGATTTTGAGGTAGGCTATAGTTTATCTTTACAGACTCCGATTGCAAATGCGTATATAGAGTATAATTGTTGTTGGGGTATACATGTGAGCCTTCGTGCGTGGCAATAATCCACTTAGAATTGATTGTGTATTGTTAGGTGGGCTATGATAGCCGTAGAATCTTATATGAGAAATAAATTGTTGTGTGCTCTTAAATCATAATTGTTAATGTTACCAGAAATGATTATTTCAGGAAAAAGGATTGTTAATGTGAAACACATTTATTACATTTACCACTCAATTATTATCTGGATACTACTGTTGTGTCGGTATTTTTCATGCATCACTCATTCATACATATACATGTGGTTCATGAGAAATGAATTTGAAATACGGAAAAGAGTTAAAACTGACATTCCATGCCGATGGGACCTGTTTCGGGAGATTATTATTATTGACATTTGCATGCCCAATGAGACTAGTTCCGGGTGATTATTATCATTGACATTTGCATGCCCGAGGGGACCTGTTCCAGGCGAAAATATTATTTATGTCCGATGTGATCTATTTCGGGTGGTATATGGACCTCGCGAGTTCCTCATGAGTCATGACTAGCTGGCACAGTCCTTGCATACATATACAAGATTAATACCGATCAGTTGCATTGCACAACATTCATCTCATATCATCATCATTATTTCATTCATATCTGTGTTACTTGGTGTTTATTACACATATTCATTTACTGTGGAAGGACTCAGTTTTATACGTGATTTATGAAAATGGCATGTTTACATTGATGTGATAAAGAGGTGATTTTTATAGATAATTGGGAGACGGATGGACTTAGGATGTATTTATGAGAATAAGGAATAAGTCTTGAAAGGATTGTAATAAAAGTGAATATACGTGTTTTCTTCATTGTCGATCTATGATGCCTACGAGTACTAGTATTATACTTATACTACACTTGCTGTACTTTTGTGTAGATACAGATCAAGGTTCTAGCTCGAGACCGCGTGGTTAATTGTGGGGTTGCTGTAGTATATTCAGGGTGAGCTACACTGTTACTATGGGACCTGGATTCTCTCTTTTAATGTTTTCTGTTATTTATTCAACATGCAGTTATTTACTTATTTTCATCCCTGAGGACATGTATTTCCAAACTTGATTGTTTAGAGCTCTTTGTACTACTTAGACTAGACTTGGGGATTTAGTTCTATTGTGATTTAGAGATATCTTAGTATCTCAGTATTGAAATTCTGCTTATTTAATATTTTATTCTTTTTATTTGGAGTGGTTCGCCTACCGGTGAAAAATGTGTAGGTGTCATCATGATCCGTAATTTAGATCGTGACGTGTGTATACACAAACCTTATCCCTAGTTAAGTTTTTTATGTACAAAAATAAATACCAGTACTGCTTTGCTGTCATAAAGCCTAATGTACAAATATAATCTCTAAGATAATTAATAACTAGTCTAGTGTTTTTATTCGATATTTTGAATCTTTAATAATAACGCACGAGGCTGACATAGAAGTGAGGATTGGTACACAGGTCATTCAAAAGAAAAAAAGTTTTAAATATCTTGGGTCTATTATCCAAGGAATTTGAGAGATTGACGAGGATGCCACTCATATTGGTGTAGGATGAATGAAATGAAGGTTCGCATCCAGAATATTGTGTCGAGGGTCTATCAAGCCGATGGTCTATCGAAAACAATATCTCTACCTCACAACATAGATGTAAGGCATGTGTACACTTTACCCTCTCAGACCCCACTTTATAGAATTTCACTGAATATATATATTTAAAAAATTGAATCTTTAATAAACCACTTTCAACAAAATATAGCGTATTTACCCTAGTAATGATACTGCCTTCAATATTGTCTGTCTGAAATATATCTAAACTTTTATGATTAATTAATGAAAGTTATTTATTTGGAAAAAAGGATCAAATATATTCGTCTACTTTTATTTATTGAAAAGCTTTATCTTCAATTATATTATCAGACTATTTTTTATCACCGTCATTACTAAACTTAACAAATATACCCCTAGTGTGACGATTTTCCCAAATCAGCCTCACAATATATTTAACAAATATACCCTACTTTAACAAAAAAATCCCAAATTCACAATAAATGTTTCATTTTAACTGGTTCCCTCTACTAATCCGATCCGATGCACTAACTAAATACCAATACCAAATTAAACCCCAAATATAAGCACCCTCAACCCATTTTTCTCTCCAATTGTTTTTTGTACATCAGTTGATTTATAATCTTAGTTTTATAAATTTACTTCAAAAACAGAGAATCTTTTTCCTGAATTTCTTTTCAATTTTGAAAAGGAAAAATGCCTAAAATACACCTCAATCTTTATCCGGATTTGTATTAAAACACCTAGAATTTATGGTGGTCCTATTACCCCATGAATATATTTTTAAAGTATTTCTTTGGCATTTATTTAAAAAATAAAACCAAAATCCAAAGCGACCAAGCGAAGATTCGATTATGAAAGAATATAGTGATTCACAAGATTAATTTTCAAGAGAATCAACTGCTTTCTCCATGAAAAAAATTAAGAGTGTAGGAGAGAATTCTAATTTTTTATTTTGTTCGAAGAGTGAAATGACCTAAAAATAACCGGACTTCTTTATTTTTTGGTCTTTTGTTTAACACGTATTTGAATTGTTATCCAGCTCTCTCGATAAATGTCAAATAAATTCATTAAAAATATATCCATGGGGTAATAAAACACCCGTAAAGGTTAGGTGTATTATAGCAAATATGGACGAATGTTAAAGTGTATTTTAGGCATTTTCCCTATTGAAAACAATCAAAAGATAATTTTCCAACCAAAGTTTATAACTTTTTTCAAAAATTAGAAAACAGAAAATTGGAAAAATGGATGGAATATGACATAGGAATAAAAAAGAGAAAAATGGTAGAAGGATTGAATAAGTAGACAAAAATTTGATGAACGAAGGGTAAAAGAAGAAGAAAGAAAAATCCAGAATAAAGTAATCAAAACAAGGTGGAATATTTGACAGTTGACACCCAACCATTCTATATTCCACAAGTCAACAATCAAAGTCTCATGCTAAGAAGATTGATATTCAAATTATTAAAATATCTTTTAATCACGTGATCTTAAATACATAACGTGAAAAAATTAAATTTAAAAGTTATAAAAAAGTTTATTGAAACGGATTGAAAAAAAATTAAGATAAATAAATTAAAATAAATTATAAAATTATAATATACTAGCACTTAGTATTTTTTAAGCTTTTAATATTTGGACAATAATTTCTTTTGCCTTACTCCTAGTTTTATTTTGCAATCTACAGTACAATCTTATCAGGGACGAGGAACTTGTTGATTTAATATTAGTGAAAAAATAATCCCTTCATTATTTTCATTAATTGAGGCTATATATACAAGTTACATATTTTCATAATAGGAGAATCATATTCCTATTATATTCCTAAAACCTTATTCTATACTAACTATACATTTATGGTAATACACTAATTATGATAATACACTACTAATTATATTACAACATTACCTAAACTAGGATACTAAATATTTATCATAAATTACATTGACTAAACAGCCAATTCCGAGAGTTCTAATAGGAGCAAATCCGAGATCAAATATACACAATATACACATGTATATTGTGTGTATATTATTTATATTTAACACACCCCCGCAGTCATAGCGGGCGGTCTTTGAACGCTGAGACTGTCCCTAAAATCTTTAAAAAGGACTGAGGGAAGACCCTTTGTAAAGATGTCTGCAATCTGATATCTTGACGGGACATGACAGACGCGTACCTGACCCCGAGCAATCTTTTCACGGATAAAGTGAATGTTCATCTCGATATGTTTAGTGCGTTGGTGCTGAACTGGATTACCAGAAAGGCAGAAGGCACTAATATTATCGCAATACACCAAGGTTCCCTTCTGAATGAGACAATGAAGCTCTAAAAGCAAATTACGTAACCAACATGATTTCGAGACCACATTAGCTACTCCTCGATATTCAGCCTCTGCACTTGAGCGAGATAGAGTTGACTGACGCTTTGCAGACCAGGAGACCAAGTTGTTTCCAAGAAACATACAATAGCCTGACGTAGACCGTCTAGTGTCGGGACAGCCACCCCAATCAGCATCCGTATACGAGACTAGTGCGGACATCGAGGAAGGATATAAATGCAAACCATAGTCAAGTTTACCCTGAATATATCGAATGATGCGTTTGAGGGCATTCATGTGCTCAACTCTGGGATCATGTATAAATAAACACATCTGCTGGACAGCATACGTAATATCCGGTAGTGTAAAGGTAAGATACTAAAGGGCCCCTACAAGACTGCGATATAGGGTCGGGTCCTCGTAAGGTACGTTGGCCGCGACACTAAGATTGGGCTTCGTATCAACTGGAGTAGAAGTGGACTTACAGGATGACATCCCCGCCATCTCGATGATCTCAGCTGCATACTTCCTTTGAGACAAGAATAATCTATCAGAATAACGAGTGACAACAATCCCTAAAAAGTAACTCAAGGGCCCTAAGTCTTTCATACCAAACTCAGAGCTGAGCATGGTCATGATAGACTGGCGTAAGGCTTCGGAAGAGGCAGTCAAGATAATATCATTCACATATAACAGAATGTAGGCCAAGGACGAACCACTACGGTAGATGAACAATGAATTATCTGACCTTCTGTGAGTGAACCCAATAGTCGAAACATAGTCAGCAAACCTTGTATACGAGGCCCGTGGAGACTGCTTAAGCCCATATAAGGACTTCTTCAACAAACAAACATGATGAGGATGGTTGGGATCCCTGAATCCCAACGGCTGATGCATATAGACTGTTTCCTTGAGATCACCATGTAGGAAAGCATTCTTGACATCCAACTGATGCATAGGCCATGCATTCGAAAGAGCCAAGCTAAGCACAATGCGAATGGTAGTCGGCTTAACCACCGGACTAAAAGTCTCACCACAATAAATACCAGCATGCTGAGTCTTACCATCACCCACAAGTCGTGCCTTATGTCGGGCAAATGAACCATCAAAGTTCTCCTTATGAGCAAAAATCCACATAGACCTGCTAATATTAATACCAGATGGATGGGGCACCAAATCCCATGTCTTATTATCAATAAGAGCATTATATTCATCAGTCATAGCAATTTTCCAATTCGGGTTATTAAGACAGACACAGGATTACGGGGCAAAGGGGATTTAGAGACATTATAATGTAAATTAAAATGTCATTTTGGTGTAAAAACACCCCGTTGACTATGAGTTACCGGTCTATGACTCGAGGAAGAATAGGGTGGATTTTGGGAATTTATAGGGCTCGGGGATGACCGGCCAGCAGGCAGTGGGCCTGTTGGCCCCAATCTGAACTTGAAACTGGAGACTAATGCCGAGACTGGCCCAAATGCTGGAATGGGCTCGATAATCGGGCGATGTGGCCCAGAGGCGGACCTTGGCCCAAATCGAGCTAAAGCGGGGGTGGGCCGGGCGTAGAAGCGTGGACTGATGGGCCTGGCTGGGGAATTTGGGTGCGGGATATGTCTGAAAAATGTTGAATAACATATGGGGATATATTATCATCCAAAAAATTATACGAACTAGGCACAGGAGTTTTATCTTTAGAAAATGGAAATTGAGATTCATAAAAAATGACATGGCGATTAATGATGATTTTATTAGAGGATAAATCAAAGCATTTATAGCCACGATGATTAGATGGAAAACCCAAAAACACACACGGAGTAGACCGAGCCTGAAGTTTGTTAATTGTGGTGGATGAGAATAACGGATAACATAAACACCCAAAAACTCGAAGATGAGAATAAGAAGGAGTTTTATTATATAAAATTTGTAGGGGGGAAGAATATGTCAGACCTTTGGAAAGAATTATGTTAAGGAGATATGTAGTTGTTTGAAGAGTGTGATGCCAAAAATATGGGGGTACGGAAGCATGAATTAATAGAGTGCGGATAATGTTATTTATGGAACGAATTTTGCGATCGGCTTTCCTATTTTGTGAAGATGTATGAGGACAAGAAGAATGAAAATTTATCCCATTATTAGCACAGAATTCCCGAAACACCCCATTGTCATAATCTTTGCCATTAGCACACTGAATATTTTTGATTTCATGGTCGAATTGGGTTCTGATAAATGCTCTAAATTTCAGGAAGATGGAAAAAACTTGAGATTTTTTCTCTATTGGAAACGTCCACAGAAATTTAGAATAATCATCCAAAAAGAGAACATAATACCGATGATCCACAAAACTAGGAACAAGAGACGTCCATAAGTCGCTATGAATAATATCAAATGGCATTAAAGTATGAGATTTTGTGTCTACAAACGGCAACTTAACGATTTTTCCTAAAGAACAAGATTGACAAATTGGAGTACGACTCATACCTTTACATGAAATAAAACTCTTTTTATCTAAATCTGACAAAATAGAGGACCCAGATGACCAAGACGAGCATGCCACAAGGAAGGAGAGATGATTGCAAAAGCTGATGGCAGGGCTTGACTCGATGGACCGGGACTAGGTGTGATAGGATAAAGATCTCCCCTACTATCACACCTCATGAGAGGATTCCCCATCTTGAAATCCTTCACAGAGAAACCAAATTGATCAAATTCAATAGAAACAGAATTGTCAGTAGTGAATTTACGGACATAGACTAAGTTTTTAATCAATTTGGGGACGTGTAGGGTATTTTCCAAGATAAGAGGGGGATGAGGGGGAGATAATATTTTATGACCATAACCACGAATTGGAACAGAATTACCATTACCAACAATTATACCGCGAGGGTTTCTCAAATTAGAATAAGATGAGAGAGTACCTGAATCGGATGTCATGTGGGTAGTGGAACCGGTGTCCATATACCAATTCGGGTCCGGTTGAGTCAAACCCAGTGTGTGCATCGCGACCTCAATATTGATCTAAATGGGGCCTGCTGCATGGTGAGCTTGCGGAGGCCGGGGCCCAAGAATTCCAGACCTGGACTGTCCTGGGCCGAAACTGCTGGAGCTGGAATTACTGGGCCAGTGGGCAGTGGGCCGTTGAGGCTGCTGGAAAGCCCACTGGCCAGACGCTGGAAGTTGTTGTGGAGGTAGGTCGTAGGGCCACTGTCCACTAGTCCAAGACCACGACCCAGAGGATCACTTTGACGAAGGAGAGTTCCAACGCCACTATAGCCAAAACGGCTTCTTCTAAGGTAAGCATGGATCGGGCTTGATAGAACCTTGGAAGAGGATCACTTTGACGAAGGAGAGTTCCAACGCCACTATAGGCCTCAGATAGGCCAGCAACCATTTGTAAAATAATATGATCTTCACTAACTGCCACACAAACGTTGCGGAGTTGGTCCGTCAATTCCTTCTACCTTTTTGCAATATGCTGAAACATTCGGGAAATTTTCCATGTTGACGTGGGAAAAATCCTGTTCAAGGGTAACAACTCTGGAATTTTGATTATCCTGGAATATGTCACGTAGTCTATCCCATGCAGCCATCGCCGTAGCGTCTGGCTCAATAATCGTCTGCAATAGGTCGGTGGAGATAGTAGAATAAATCCACTGAAGGATGGTGGCATCAAGTGTTGTCCATAACTTAGGATCATCTTCGCGTTTAGGGACCTCCGTATCATCAGGAGCCGCGGGGATTATGTGATGGATAACGTGATGCGAACGAGCGTGAATTTTGAACAACTCATCCCACGTAGCGTATTGGACGTTTTTTTTTTCAAGAATTAGAGGGATATGATTCTTGATGTTAGAAACAACAAGGGCAGGGTGAAACGTGTTCTTTGACGTAGACATAACGAAAGAACCATAGGTGATAAAGGGATTTGGAAGAGAGATTTGGAGAGAGGAAGAACAAATGGCAAACACGGGGGGAAGGTTCGGTCTGTGGCCTAGAATTGCAACAAAAATTCGAGAGAATTTTTTTTTGTTTTGACCTAGACTTTTGATACCATGAAATAAATAATCCATTGATTATTTTCATTAATTGAAAGGCTATATATACAAGTTACATATTTCCATAATAGGATAATCCTATTCCTAAGACCTTATTCTCTACTAACTATACATTTATGGTAATACACTAATTATGGTAATACACCACTAATTATATTACAACATTACCTAAACTTGGATACAAAATATTTACCATAAATTACATTGACTAAACAGCCAATTCCGAGAGTCCTAATAGGAGCAAATCCGAGACCAAATATACACATGTATATTGTGTATATTTAACAATTAGTCACATTCTAGTTTTTCGTATAAGAGAAAATAAATCTCACAAAAGAACTTTATAATAAAACTTATTTTATTTTATAATACTCTAGTTTCAATTTTTGCATATGAGATAATAGAACTAACATAAAATTCTTCTTTACTGCCATATCATTTGGTTTTCTTTTTCATCTATCACAGAAGTAAACTCTTTCTTGATCCTTTATAGATTACTGAATCGTGTTCGCAGATACAAGAATTTCTGAACACTATCTCCTTACAATAAGCATTATTTAATTTGGGCCCATAAGCTTGTATGCATGTTTTTGTGCACGTAACTTGACAAAAATCATCAATAAAACCAAGGGAAGGATCATCCTTAGATGTATTTTTCTTGTTCTTTTATATACCAAAGATATTTTTGCAATGTTTGAGAATAGTTCTGATGCTCTCTATAAATAGAGAGTTTGTTTGGTATTTGTTAGTTACAAAGGTGCAGAAAACGGAAATTACAAGTAACTGCTAAGACTTACAAGAATTGAAAAATATAATTCAACAACAAAACTGAAATTACAAAGATGTTGAAGAAGAAAATTGGAAACTGTTTTGTGTATGCTGAGTCGAGTGTGGCACTCTGTCTTTAAGACAATATTGCCCCGTATGTATCCTTTATACGTCCTGGAAAATTGTCTCCCAAGATAAAACAGCAAGGGAACAATTGAGCAAAGGAAACTCAAGTGCTACCGTGAAGAATGTTGAGTAACGAAATGATGCTTGGAAGTTGTAGGAAGAACTGACTGTTTCTGTTTGTGTATTTTTGTGTAGTGTAAAAGTGTCCTCAACAATGGTGACAATGAGGTCTTTATATAGTAGAAGCAGGGGCTGAAGAACTGCCTCCATAAGTGTCATTACTGGCCATTATGGAGGTAATAATACCACCAAAATAAATGGTGAAGATGTGCAACGGATTGGCCATTATAGGATGAGTAATTCAGCCAAAATAAATGGCTGAATTGAGTGCTGTGGCGTTTCTAATCTCTCTGCCCAATTCTGACTTTCTGGAAACTTCAGGGACCAACCCGTGACCCGAGAACCCGAACCGAACCGGACGGGACGAGCGGCGGCGGCGCGCGTGTGGGCTTTCCTTGAACCGAAGCACATCTAGGTCCTCCATCCTTTAAACACATGGGATACCCCTTGGGGTCCCAAACCCCAAATCAATTTTGAGTCTTATAAACACAACAATTCTTTCTTTCTCCACCGATGAGGGAGAATTGATCCCAAACCACACTTTTCCATGCTTCAAACACCTCACTTCGTGGACCAATATCTTTTTCATTTCTCAACGAAATTTGACAAATCTTGGCCCTACGGTTATCTACGTACTTAGTAGATCATGCATGTGTGAAGAATCGGATTCTCCGACATGTGTAACACTAGTGTTTAAGCTGTTAAAGTTGGTCGGTCGCAACTTCCGCCAAAGGCAAATTTCCAACAATCCCCTCTTGAAAGAGATTTTGGCGCACTTACATGGTGTCTTTTCCATTTCCAGCAATATTTCAGCGGACCGATGTTGCATAAGGAGAGGTAGCCTTAGCTTTGAACCTTCCATAGTTAAATACTATCGGACTTACTTACTGCACGGTGAACGTGATGTCTTGAACCGTCAATGTTTAGTGTAAGCCAAGTTAATAGTACCAACAAAACAAATTCCCTTACTCTCTTCTTCATAATGTTTTGTCCGTTTTGGCCATGGACAACTTCTTGGATTCTTAAGTGCGTTCATTTTGAGGCGGCCCGTCCTCGCACTTAAATAGGTGGTCTCCTACAAGGTATCCTGCTATACCCCTCTTCACAAGTGTTAGGAACTATTAAAAATTTTCCAAAACCTATGCGCTGGTGTTGAACCGGATTACCAGAAAGATAGATGGCACTAACATTATCGCAATACACCAATGTTTCTTTCTGGATGGGACAATAAAGCTCCAATAGCAAATTACGTAACCAGTATGATTCCGAGACCACATTAGCTACACCTCGATACTCGGCCTCGGCACTGGATCGGGACAATGTCGACTGACGTTTTGCAGACCATGAGACCAGGTTATTGCCAAGAAACATACAATAGCCAGATGTAGACCGTCTGGTGTCTGTACATCCACCCCAATCAACATTCGTATACGAGACCAGTGTTGATGTTGAGGAAGGATATAAATGCAAATCATAGTCCAGTGTATCCTGAATATACTGAATGATGCGCTTGAGTGCATTCATGTGCTCAATTCTGGGATCATGCATAAACAAACACATCTGCTGGACATCATACGTAATATATGGTCTCGTGAATGTAAGGTACTGAAAGCCCCCTGCAAGACTACGATAGCGAGTCAGATCCTCGTATGGTACGCCGGTCGCGGCACTAAGCTTGGGCTTAGTATCAATTGGAGTGGAAGTGGACTTACAGGATGACATCCCAGCCCTCTCAATGATCTCAGATGCATACTTCCTTTGAGATACGAACAACCCACCTGCATGACGAGCGACGACAATCCCCAAAAAATAACTCAGGCGCCCCAACTCCGCCAACGGGCCCACTGCCCGCTGGTACTCCCCAAACAGCGTCATCTTTGAATATGGGTCCAGTAATAGGGCCATCCAGTCTACCCATTTCTGGCCCAGTACCCGATTTCAGTTCCAAATTTGGGCCAGCAGGCCCACTGCCTACTGGTCAGTCCGTTCCGAGTCCTAAAATTCCCAAAATCCACCCGCTTCTGCCCGAAGTCATAGACCAGTCACCCGTAGTCAACAGGGGATTGTTAAACCAAAAAGACATTTTAATTTACATTCTGATGTTCTTAAATCACCCTTACCCCGTAATCATGTGTCTGCATTAAATGACCCCAATTGAAAAATTGCTATGACCAATGAATATAATGCTCTTATTGATAATAACACGTGGGAGTTGGTGTCCAGTCCATCTGGTATTAATATTATTAGGCCTATATGGATTTTTGCTCATAAGGAAAATTCTGATGGTTCATTTGTCCGACATAAGGCGTGGCTTGTGGGTGATGGTAAGACTCAGCAGGTTGGTGTGGATTGTGGTGAGACATTTAGTCCGGTGGTCAAACCGGCTACTATTCGCATTATGCTTAGCTTGGCTCTTTCGAAATCATGGCCTATTCATCAGTTAGATGTCAAGAATGCTTTCCTACATGGTGATCTCAAGAAAATAATCTATATGCATCAGCCTTTGGGATTTAGGGATCCCAAACATCCTCATCATGTCTGTTTGTTAAAGAAGTCATTATATGGGCTTAAGCAGTCTCCACAGGCCTGGTATACACGGTTTGCCGACTATGTTTCAACTATTCGGTTCACTCACAGCAGGTCGGATAATTCTTTGTTCATCTATCGTCGTGGTTCATCCTTGGCCTATATCCTCTTATATGTGGATGATATTATTCTGACTGCCTCTTCCGATGCCTTACGCCAGTCTATCATGACAATGCTCAGCTCTGAGTTTGCTATGAAAGACTTGGGCAAACCTCTTATACCAGGCCCATGGAGACTGCTTAAGCCCATATAAGGACTTTTTCAACAGATAGACATGATGAGGATAATTGGGATCCCTAAACCCCAAGGGCTGATGCATATAGACTGTTTCCTTGAGATCACCATGTAAGAAAGCATTCTTCACATCTAACTGATGAATGGGCCATGCTTTCGAAAGAGCCAAGCTAAGCACAGTGCGAATGGTAGCCGGCTTGACCACCGGACTAAACGTCTCACCACAATCCACACCAACCTACAGAGTCTTACCATCACCTACAAGCCGAGCCTTATGCCTTGCAAACGAACTGTGTGAATTGTCCTATGAGCAAAAATCGACATAGATCGAATAATATTAATACCAGATGAATGGGGCACCAACTCCTACGTCTTATTATCAACAAGAGCATTATATTCATCGGTCATAGTAATTTTTCAATTTGGATCATTTAACGCAGACACATGATTACGGGGTAAGGGTGATTTAAGAATATTAGAATTTAAATTAAAATGCCTTTTTGGTTTAAAAATACCCCGTTGACTAAAAGTGACCGGTCTATGACTCGGGGAAGAATTGACCAGATTTTGGAAATTTTCTAGACTCGGGACGGACTGGCCAGCAGGCAGTGGGCCAGCTGGCCCAACATGGTAAGCAAAGGCAGCTGAGGATGCAGGAACTGGACCAGTTCCAGTATTGGGTTGGACTGGCCCAATTATTGAAACTGGCCTAGTGACGAGACTAGGGACAGTGGCATGCGACAGACCAGTGGGACCAGTGGGCAGTAGGCCCGCTGGAGGATTTGGGGTGCGGGATATGTCAAAAAACTGGTGAATAATAAACGGGGATATACCATCATCCAAAAAATTATACAAACTCGGCACGGGATTACGAATCTTAGCAAACGGAAATTGGGATTCATCAAAAATTACATGGCAACTAATGATGATTTTATTAAAAGATAAATCAAAACATTTGTAACAACAATGATTTGACGGATAACCCAAGAACCCACACGGGGTAGAACGGGCCTGAAGTTTGTTAATTGTGGTGGACGGAAAGAGTGGATAACACAAGCACCCAAAGACCCTAAGATGTGAATACGAAAGAGTTTTATTATATAAAATTTGAAGGGGGGACGAATATGTCAAACCTTTGGAAGGAATAATGTTAAGAAGATATGTAGCCATTTGTAGAGCATGATGCCAAAAAGACGGGGGTATGAAAGCATGAATTAATAAAGTGCAGGGAGTGTTATTAATGGAACGAATTTTGCATTCGGCTTTCCCATTTTGTGAAGACGTACGAGGGCAAGAAAAACAAAAATTGATCCCATTATTTGCACAAAATTCCCGAAATACCCCATTGTCATATTCTTTGCCATTATCACATTGGATATTTTTTATTTCATGTTCGAATTGAGTTCTAATGAATGCTCTTAATTTTAAGAAGATGGAAAAAACTTGAGATTTTTTCTCTATTGGAAAAGTCCACAAAAAACTAGAATAATCATCCAAAAAGAGAACATAATATCGATGACCCAAATAACTAAGAACATGAGACGTCCATAGATCACTATGAATAATATCAAATGACATTAAAGTATGAGAATTAGAGTCTACAAATGACAACTTAACAATTTTTCCTAAAGAACAAGATTGATAATTCGGGAGTACTACGCGTACCCTTACAGGAAATAAGATTGTTTTTATCTAAGGAAGACAAAATAAATGACCCTGGATGACCTAGACAAGCATGCCATAAGGAAGGAGCCATAACTGCAAAAGTTGATGGCAATGCGTGACTCGAGACCCCGGAACTTAGCATGATAGGATAAAGATCTCCCCTACTATCACACCTTATGAGATGACTCCTCGTCTTAAAATCCTTCACTGAAAACCCAAATGGATTAAATTCAATAGACACGGAATTATCAATGGTGAATTTTCAGACAGACACTAAATTTTTAATCAATTTGGGGGCATGAAGGGTATTTTTCAAGATAAGTGGTGGATGGGGGGCGACAATGTTTTATGATCATAACCACAAATTGGAATTGAATTACCATTCTCAATAATTATGCCACGAGGGCAGCTCAAATTGGAATAAGACGAGAGATTACCTTGGTCGGACGTCATGTGGGTCGTGGCTCCAGTGTCCATATACCAATTCGGGTCTTGTGGATTTAATCCAAGTGTGTGTATGGCGGCTTCAATGTCGGTTGGTGTGGGGCCTGATGTATGATGGGCCTGCGGGGGCCGAGGCCCAAGCACGCTGGCCTGCTGCCCCGACCCATAAGATGGCCTGAAACCCGAGATTGGACCCTGAAAAATGGGCCTGGACTGTTGAAAATTTGGGCCCCAGTTTCCCGGATAGGAAGCTGCTGGAAACCCGCCACTGTTACGCCCAAACTGGCTAGCCCACTGGCACTGCATAGGGGCTCACTGTGGGGCCCAAAACTGCTGTTGCTGACTGACCCGAGGGGCACCACCGCCACTGCCACTGTTCCGGCTGCCACCTGTGTTGCCGCCGCGATTTTTTCCATTATTTTTCCGATTATGATACCCTGAAAGAAATAATCCCTTGATTATTTTCATTAATTGAAAGACTATATATACAAGTTACATATGTCCATAATAGGAGAATCTTATTCTTATTCTACTCCTAAAATCTTATTTTATTTGGACACTAACTATATAATTATGGTAAGTGTACAATACTATTTACACCATAATATTCCCTAACCTATCACCTAATCACGGTACACAACCGTGGAGCACTAGTCCGAGATAATATATACAAAACATGTGA
This sequence comes from Anisodus acutangulus, assembly GCA_029783415.1. Lineage (NCBI taxonomy): Eukaryota > Viridiplantae > Streptophyta > Magnoliopsida > Solanales > Solanaceae > Anisodus > Anisodus acutangulus. The sequence continues at coordinate 6,927,418 of CM056505.1, read as the reverse complement.
TATACATTAAGTGTATATCGCGTGTATACAACCTATATTTAACAGATACAAATTGTACTAAGTCTTGGTTACTACGCTCAGATACTTTATATCCCTGCAAGGTTCTCATTGTAAAAATGAAGGGAATGAATTAAGGTAATAAATGGAGGCCAAATAAGTTTTAAACTTAGAAACAATGGCACACTTAACATGCATGCATCGCTGTGACTCATGACAGTGGCGAATTCAACACAATTTTCAGCTTGAACTATGTACAAACATATGTATGTAACAAATAGAAAGTATAAACGAAACTAGATGGATATATATATTTCAATATTCGCACTTCCAATTCAGAATTCACGTCATCTAAATTTTGTATATGCCACTGGTTGGAAGAACTGGGATTGCGAAATAGGGATCAACGAGGATCACTTCATTCTCATCCTTTACCTCACTAGGAGTTGCTGCACGGTTGCTGTTCTCCATACCCATTCATAAATTGCTTAAGCCTTTCTCAAAATATAGCCATATGAAGCTGCCACCCATGAAGGGCTATTTTCTTGATGCATTCTTAATTCTTGAATATTCTCTTCAGATTTCTTGCTTTTGGCCCCTCTTCTTTGCTTCAAAAACTGATGTTTCAACCCCATAAGTTGGGTATTAATTAGAAAACATGCTATTTTAAGCCGCGGAGATAGAGTTCTAGCTATTGGTTAGGCAGAACTCGATTGCTTTACAACCTGTATTTATGTTAAGAAATACTTATTATACTGCCTTTTCTAGAATTTAGAATATCTATAAATTCGATCCACCTCTAACTATTTATAGCCTGTTTGGCCAAATTTATTTTTCCCTAAAAATGTTTATTTTTTAATAACTGCTTATTTTAAAAAAGTGAGGTGCTTGGCCAAGTTTTTAGAAGAAAATAAGTGTTTCTGGGAGAAGTAGAAACAGTTTTTTCAGAAGCTAAAAAAATAGTTTTTGCCCAAAAGTACTTTTGAGAAAAAAAAACACTTAGAAGCATTTTTTTAAAAGTTTGGCCAAACATTAATTAATGCTCAAAAGTGCTTTTAAAATTAATTGGCCTAACACAAACTACTTTTCTCCGAAAATACTTTTTTGAAAAACACTTTTGAAAATAAATTGATTTTCGAAGCTTGGTCAAACAGACTATTAATTTGATAAGAAAGCGAACATAGAAAAAAGAAAAAAAGAAAGAAAAGTGTATGACTAGTTAAAGTAGTCAGTATTTGTCTAGCCATTTACGCATAAATGTTTTCAAACGAATTTCTTAAAACATAGTAGAGTTGGCCAGTGGGCCGGGCTCGGGTCTGGCGGGCCGGGTTAGGCAGGGTCGGGGCGGGACGGGACGGGTGAAGGGGGCAGAATCGGGGCTGGCGGGGTCAGGCGGGATCGGGTTTGGCGGGATTTGCCGAAGTCCCGTCCCGTCCCGATCTCGATGCCATCGGAATCGAGTCGGGGCGGGATCGGGTCGGGGGAGGGATCGGGATCGGGTTCCGACGGTTTTTCCTTTTTTTTTAATAACATATGTATAAAAAAAACTCAATAATTAAACAAGACAAGATAGTGTAATAAAAACATCTCAAGGCTGTTTTTGTGCCTCTTATATTATTTAATAGACATATGATTTTTTTGTAATACAAATACAATTGTCGAAATTGCAACTTTGTGGTGTTGTCCAAATGTTGCAAATTACATAATAAAATTGCAACTAAAAAAATTACATTATGAAAAAAACATGTTCTAATTTCTTGATAATTTCCTGTGGATCTTCGGTTGGAATTGGTATGTGTTGGTCAAATTGATCCACGTCGCTTCCACCACCTGAGGATAAGATTTCGTTGTAGTTTTCGTCTTCTTCTTCGTTGATCTCCGGTTGACCGCACCTTCTCCGCTCCGCTCGTATCCAATTTCCAAGCTGTCTCCGGCTAATGAGTGTTTGTGGTCTCCTATTTGATATTTGCCGGTAGAAAAAGCGCTTTCAGATGCAGTTGATGACGCTTGAATGTTCAAAACATCTCGGGCCACCATTGAAAATGTCGGAAAGGTCTTCTCATTCCCCCTCCAGTATTTCAGCAAGTTTTCACGTCCTTCTTCATTGAGAACTTCTTGGTACGGTACAGAACCCTGCAAAACAAAAATATCAAACTCGCTAATTTGGTTAGTAGCGGTACGGCCGCATATTCTATTTCTGAGGCTTTCAATACTAGCCGCAGAAACAGCATGTCTTTTGTGAGGTTGTGTTGAAGATGAAGAAGGTGGTATGGAAGCCGGTAGGTTACTAGCACTTTCTTGTTGGTAAAACCTATATATTGTTTTGCATTGGTCTTCTACGCTAGACAACACTTCTTTAGTTTGTTCAATAGGTGGTGGATGATTTGGATTTTTTGGACTTGGAGGTGGTAGTACTTCTATACAATCGTAAATAGTTTTAATAAGTGATTTAGTACCGTCTATTTTAATAGTCGGATTTAATACAACACCAATAATATAAATAGTGGGAATAGGAATAAAATATTTTTTTATTTTGATAAACATTTTTTAATAGCTGTAATATAAGCTGGTTTTTCCATATATTCACTAAGTAATAAAAATATTAGAGTTATATAAAACAACATAGTTGAAATAGTATGATAATATATACCGAAAAACTCTTTTGTTGCATGAAAAAATTTCTTTAAAAATACAATAAGTTCGGAAATTTTTACCCAATCACTATCTACAACCATATCATCTGGATTTTGATTATGAGAGTTAAAAAATAAAGTTATAGGTTTTCTATAGTCATAAGCAACAAGTAGTTGCTCGTATAAAGAATTCCACCTAGTGGGTACTTCTTCTAGAATTTTTCTATAAGGTAGTTGGCATCGTGACAAGTTTTTTTATATTCTTTTCTTCGTTGTATTCTATTACTTTTAAAAATAAAGTTTATAGCAAATTGTATTTTACTAAGAATGTCTTCAAAAAGTTATAAACCATCATTTACAATTAAGTTATATATATGGCACGCGCATTTTATATGAAAATGATCTGAAAAAGATGGAGTTAATCTATTTTTTAAAATTGTAATAGCGTAATTGTTAGAAGAAGTGATATCTAATGTAATTGTCATAATTTTATCGGTTATTCCATAATAATTACACACTTGGTAAATATTTTCTGCAATAAAAGTACCAGTGTGCCTATCATCTATATATCTATACGCTAAGATACGTTTTTGCATAGATCATTTATAATCTATCCAATGACAAGTTACCGTTAAATAATCATGACTGTTAGTACTACGACCTATATCAGACGTGATAGATACTTTGCCATTAAAATGATATAATGAATAACGTAAATATTGTTGATATTCATGTGCGAATTTAAATACATCTCTAATGTAATGAATAAAACCGGGAGATGAAGGAAATGAAAAAGGCAAACCCTCCACAGCAACTAATTTTGATATTGCTTCCCTATCTCTATGTTTATTGTATTTAGGGCCTACAATTCCCCCGTCATAGGGTTAATTTGACCATGTACTTGGTCCGGGACAGTATCAGTATGTGAACCTTGTCCCAATGGAGCGGGTGTTTGCGCACCTGGTTTTGAAGCCTGATATTGGGCATACCTAGCTGGATGAGCCCTTACTACGTGTCTCATTAAACCCCCCGTCCCACCGTGACCTTTTCCAGTTTTAAATTTTAAAACATCTTTACAAATTTTACATCTATCTACTTGATTCTCTACGTCCCTATCAAAAAATATCCATACATTTAATTTTAATGGTCGTTTTGATGGACCTCATCTCATACTAGGGGGAATATGAGGCATTTCAGTTGAAGGTGCACTAGTGGGTGTGTTGTCATCAACATTAGTGGGTGTATCATCTAGATCATCGTCTAAATTAAAGTCTTCTTGAGTTTCAGAAAATAGATCATCGTCTAAATCTAATGGTATTGTAGGAAAATGTTCAGTATCAACAAAATCATCCTGTGTACGAATAGGATGACTAGAAGAAGTACCCTTGCCCTTGTTGCCCCTACTAGAAGAAGCATCCTTACCCTTAAACATACCTCTTAATCCTTCCATTTTAATTATGATAATAAATAATTAAAGATAATAAAATTAAGTGCGCTAAATAAAATAAACAAACAATAATAATTTAATGAAGGAACGAATGTACCAAACGCTGACGTAACGTCGACGTGTAATCGAGAGGTTGAAAATTAAATCCTCAAGCTAGTTGCCAACTTCACTCCCAATTCCCAAATGAATAAATAAATTTGAATATTTAGTAAATAATGTAGACTTGTAGAGAGATAGATTGAGAGATTGTAGGAAGATTTGTGAGAAAGATGAAGAGAAAATGAGTTATTTATAGTTAAAATTTTGGGTTAAACTGTAAATATAATAGCTTATGAGTTAAAAATAAATATTAAGGGGTAGGGGGGTTGGGGGAGGGTGGGAGGCCAAAAATGGTCGTTGCACAACGGCCAAAATGTAAAATGATCATTGATGCAACGGTTATTTTTGCAAATGGGGGGTTACGGGAGGGATCGGGGCGGGCTCGGGATCGGGTCGGGACTAGGGGGACTGGGCCGGGCCGGGTCGGGACAAGACATTGTCCCATCCCGGTTCGAGTCCCGATACCAACTTTTTTTTACTAATCGGGTTCGGGACAGTGTTGGGCAGGGACCGGACCATCCCGGTCCACTGGCCAGCTCTAAAACATAGTAATGGCTACAAAAAAAAAGTCAGTATTTGACATTTGTCTTCAAAAAATTGAATTTGGAACTTTTTGTTGAGAAAAGATTGGGATGTGGGTTATGGTTAAGGGTTTTTATAGGGAGCAATGGCATGTTTAGGATTATTTTGCACCTCATATTAATGGAGGTCCATTAGTAATACTCCACGTGAAGAGTTGGAGGAACATTATTAATTAAGAACAAGGGTTAACTTGTGCTTTCACGTTCACGGGGTGGGCTTGTTGTTTGGCAATATTTAATTTTATGAGACAGCCATTCTGGTATCAGATGTTTCATATTGATGTTGACTTTATCAGAATAGGTACAATTAGTGGTGGGAAATTGATCAACCTAGTTTTCATTGTTCCGTCTAATCCGTCTAAGTTTAAGCGGGCTTATAACATGTTTATTGACTCGATCCAATAACTTGAATACGAAATGACCAATTAAACTAGGTATTCAAAAGGGAAAATGACTAAAAAACACTCTAATCTTTGCCCCAATTTGTTGTAACACATTTAATCATTACAGGGGTCTTATTAGCCCCTGCATATAATTTTAAAGAATTTATTTGTCATTTATCGAGTGAGCTAGATAACAATTTAAATACGTGCTAAACAAAAAACCAAAAAACAAAGGAGTCCGGTCATTTCACTCTTCGAACAAAACAAAAGATTAGAATTCTCTCCTACACTCTTAATTTTTTTCATGGATAAAGTAGTTGATTCTCTTGGAATTTGATCTTGTTAATCATCATATTCTTTCATAATCAAGTCTTAGCTTGTGTCGCGTTGAATTTTGATTCAATTTTTTCAGATAAATGTCAAAGAAATGTTTTACAAATATATCCAGGGGGATAATAGGGTCACTGTAAAGGTTAGATGTGTTACAGCAAATTCGGGCAAAGATTAGGATGTATTTTAGACATTTTCCCTAAACAAAATGAGTCATGTTGTTGTGCGAACAAAGTCTATTGATATAATAGATAGCTAAAAAAGAAAAGAAAGTTATATATTAAGAGTAGCGATACTTTTAAATGGTGTAAGACTTTTAAAAAAAATGTTAGTTTAATCTAAAACGGATAATATAATGCTCATATTAAGAGTATCTTTAGGCTGGTTGATCCCAACAACTTAAAACATGATCCAAACTCAAACATCCAGAATACAATTTGGAATCATGAACATTCAAAAAAACTTAACCTACTAACAACTTTTAAAAGTACATGAAATTTCACATTTTATTTTTCGGAGAGTAAACAAAAAAAGAAAGGAAGGTTTGCCATGTTAGAAGGTTTGAGTATATGATCCGTTATTTGTATTACGATCTGCAAGTTCATGGCACATGTTATCCATTTTGGGCATGAGTCCGGAGGAATTTATCTTTTGAGCTATGTCACATCGAGTCCCAAAAGCGCACGTGCATACTATATTAGAACTATGCCTTATAAGATGTTTACTTTCCTCTCTTATTTCTATGTGGATTCGCCTAAGGTATTATGTGCGCCGCATCTTCAAATGTGTGCCAACTTAGAAACCTGACAGTGCTGCTTGACCCGTCCTCATTAACTCACCCAATGTCAGGGGCATCACATACGCCCTTAGGGACTCAGCGTCCTCGCAAGGTTTGCCCTACCATCGTACTAAGTGAAAACTGACTCTAATACCATATTTGTCATGACCAAGCCCATAACATGTATTTGCCCCACCATCGTACTGAGTGAAAACTGACTCTGATATCATATTTGTCACGGTCCAAGTTCATAACACGTATTGTCCATTTTAGGCCTAGGATCGCACAAACTTGTCTTTTGAACTATGTTACATCAAACTCCAAAAGCGTGTGTGAACTTGAGTCATACCTTACAAAGCTCCTTACTTTTCTCTCTTATTTCGATGTGGGATTCACCTAAGGTTTCATGAGTACCTCATCTTCAAAAGTTTGTCAGCTTAGAAGTCAGCTAGTTCTGCTTGACCCGCCCTCATCAGGTCGCTCTCTGTTAGGGTCGTCATTATTTGAGTCATCTCAATCTAATTTGTATTGATCTAAACAAACTTTGGGCGGACATGTTAATTGACAGACTCTCTTTGGCCCATCCAAGTTTAACTCTGCTCATGCATTTGTCACCTCTAGGTTTAATATCGTGCAAGCTTGATCCAAAACGGATAAAATTATACCATGTTATTAAGAGTATATTTATGTTTGTTGAGTTCGACAACTTGTATTAGAGCTAATGGTTCGGGAGACGAGTATGAAAATGAAAGAGTGATGGTGTGAGGCCCGATTTATTGCCTTTGCCCGTCTGTGTTCTGAGTTTATTATTTTTGCCCATAGCTTGAAGACGCATATACAAAAAAAGACGCCTATAGACTTTGATGACTATAAATACTCGGACGATGTGGCAACTGTTGGAAATTTGCCTTTGGCGGGAGTTGCGACCGACCAACTTTAATGGCTTAAACACTAGTGTTACGTATGTTGGAGAATCTGGTTCTTCACACATGCATGATCTACAAAGTACGTAGATAACCGTAGGGCCAAGAATCGTCAAATTTCATTGAGAAATGAAAGAGATATTGGTCCACGAAGTGAGGTGTTTGAAGCATGGAAAGTGTGGTGTTGTGTTCAATTCTCCCTCATCGGTAGAGGAAGAAAGAATTGTTGTGTATATAAGACTCAAAATTGGTTTGGGGTTTGGGACACCAAGGGGTATCCCATGTGTTTAAAGGAGGGAGGACCTAGATGTGCTTCGGTTCGAGGAAAGCCCACACGCGCGCCGCCGCCGCCCGCCCGTCCGGTCCGGTTTCGGGTCCACGGATCGTGGGCTGTGGGCCTTCTGATATTATCTTTTTGGGCCAGAAAACTTTGCCAGAAGTACAGTTTGATCCCAGAAGTTTCATATGTACAGTTTGGACCAGAATTCTTTCAGATGTACAGTTTGGTCCCTGAAGTTTCCAGAAAGTCAGGATTTGGACAGTCAAAGCAGAAACGCCAAGCACTCAATTCAACTATTTATTTTGGCTGAATTACTCCACCAATAATGGTCAATCCATTGGTGTCTCCCACCATTTATTTTGGTGGCTTTACTACCTCCATAATGGCCATTATTTGGCCAATAATGACTGTTATGGAGGTAGTTGAACAATTCATCCCTCACCTATATAAACACCCCTTGCACCATTTTTTAGACACACTTACATACACGAAAATACACAAAGCAAAACAGTTTCTTCCTACAACTTCCTTGCATCATTTCATTGCTCAATATTCTTCACGGTAGCTCTTGAGTTTTCTTTGTTCAAGTGTTCCATTGCTGTTTTATCTTGGGAGATAAATTGTCCAGGACGTATAAAGGATACATACGGGGCAATATTGTCTTAAAGACAGAGTGCCACACTCGATTCAGCAAAAACAGTTTCCAGTTTTCTCTTCTTCAACAATTGTAATTTCATTTTTCGTTGTTGAATTATATTTTTCAGTTCTTGTACGTTTGAGCAGTTATTTGTAATTCCCGTTTCCTGCACCTTGTAACCAACAAGTTTAAGACAATATTCGCTTACTGTAACTGCTGTAACATGGCTGGAAATATGACCGATGTTGATGCTACTGCTGCTGCCTCTCGAGGCAACGTTGCTGTCTTCCCCGCCACTACCGCTACTGGCCAAGGCAGTAACACTGCTGCTGCTGCTGCTACTGTTCAAGGCAGTAACACCGCTGCTTTCCCGACTGCTGGAGCTCCACATTCTTCATCACACCACCATGATCGCCCTGAAAAATTCATGGGATCAGAATTTAAAAGATGACAGCAAAAGATGTTGTTTTACTTAACAGTTATGGGCATGGCCCGGTTCCTTACGGAAGATCCTCCACAAGCTGGAGATGAAATGGACTCTTCGCCTACTAAAACGGGTGAAGGGGGCCTTGGTATCCATGTCGTTAACAGCATAAATATGGTTCGAGATGCGTGGAATCATAGCGATTTCATGTGTAAGAACTACATACTGAACTGCTTGGCAGACCCTCTCTACACGGTCTATTGCACCGTTGGCACTGCCAAAGAGCTGTGGGATAAACTGCAAAATAAGTACAACGCACAAGATGCGTGTACTAAGAAGTTCATCGTTGGGAAATTTCTAAAATTCCAAATGGTGGATAGTAAGACAGTAATGTCCCAAGTCCAGGAATTCCAAATGATTTTACATCATCTGGATTTGGAAGGACTGAAACCAAACGAGCAGTTTTTGGTTGCATCGCTGATTGAAAAGTTACCTCCTTCGTGGAATGAGTTTATGAGTTACTTGAAACTCAAGACAAAGGAGATGACCTTTGAAAAGCTTGTTATCAAACTGCAAATCCAGGAAGATAATAAGAAGACCTTGCCAAGGGGTAGACAACCTGCTGAGGCGAAGGCGAATCTGGCTGAGGCCAAAGGGAACGCAAGCAAGAAGCGGAAGTCCCAGAAAGACGGCAAAGCCCCCGCAGCAGAGATGTTCAGAGGTAATTGTCATCACTGTGGGAAACCTGGTCATAGGATCAAGGAATGCCGCAAGATCAAGATTGAGCAACAGTAGAAAGCCAAGTCTAAAGGCAAGGCAAGCAAACGTCGTCAAGGACACGCTCCTGGATGACATGATCGAGGAATTCTCTGTAGTGGTGCTAGAAGCCAACTTGGTTGAGAACCTGATGCAGTGGTGGATGGACACAGGTGCTACTAGGCACATCTGTTCCAACAAAGATGCCTTCTCCACGTACACACCAGTCGCTGACAAGAAGCTGTTCATGGGCAACAACGCTTCTTCTGACGTGCTGGGGATTGAAAAGGTGGTCCTGAAGATGACTTCCGGCAAGGAACTTACTCTGAAGGAAGTGATGCACGTCCCAGAGATTAGAAGAAATTTAATTTCTGGACCTTTATTGGCTAATGCTGGTTTTAGGCTAGTGTTTGAATCCAATAAATTTGTACTCACTAAAAATGGCACATTTGTGGGGAGAGGCTTCGTCTGTGAAGGCCTCTTCAAAGTGAATGCCATGTCTGTATTGCGTCAAGGAAATAAAGTTGAACATTCTTCTTATTTACTTGAGTCTTCTAATTTATGGCATCATAGATTAGGACACGTTAACTATAAGTCTATTTAAAGGCTGGTAAAGATGGAGTTGTTGCCGTCTATCGACGTAAACCCTCAACATAAGTGTGAGGTGTGCGTAGAGGTAAAACTCACTAAGCTTCCTTTTCGATCCGTCGAAAGGAATACCGCTCCTCTAGAACTTATTCACACAGATATATGTGATTTGACGTTTGCACAAACTAGAGGGGGGAACAAGTACTTTGTGACATTTATAGATGATAGCACAAGGTATTGTTACCTTTACTTGTTGAAAAGTAAGGATGAAGCCTTTGAAGCGTTCCGACGTTACAAAGCAGAAGTTGAGAACCAACTGAGCCTACGGATTAAATCCATTCGTAGCGATAGAGGGGGAGAATATGTAGCGCCATTTGAGGAATACTGTGCCCAAGAAGGCATTATTCATCAAACGACGGCTCCATACTCACCTCAATCAAATGGTGTGGCGGAACGTAAGAACCACATTAAAAGAAATGATGAATGTCTTGCTTATCAATTCCGGTCTTCCCCAAAACATGTAGGGAGAAGCCGTCCTTACTGCTAATACGATTCTTAACAGAGTCCCACATAAGGGTAAGGACAAAACTCCATATGAATCATGGAAGGGAAAGAAACCCACCTACAAATACTTTAAGGTGTGGGGTTGTTTGGCAAAGGTTGAAGTACCCAAGCCAAAGCAGGTCAAGATTGGGCCTAAGACTGTAGATTGCATATTCATCGGATATGCAAATAACAGTAGTGCTTATCGCTTCTTAGTGCATAAGTCAGATATTCCAGATATCCACCAGGGTACAATAATGGAATCAAGGAATGCACTATTCTTTGAAAGTACCTTTCCTAGAAAGGAAAAAGACATAACCTCTCTCAAACGAAGTTATGCACAAAGCTCTCAAGAACCGGGAGTCCTTGACTGCCCGGATCTGAATGGTTCAGATCTAGCGAATCTCGAGGTGGCTGAACATCCGGAATCTAGTGTTCCAGATTCTCAGAACTTTGAGGCTCCAGAGATGGATCTAAGGCGAAGTAAGAGGGCCAGGAAGGATAAATCCTTCGGTCCTGACTTTGTACCTTATATGGTTAATGATGAACCTAGGACAATTGCTCAGGCGTTGTCAACTCCAGAAGCACCGCTCTAGAAAGAAGTCATTGAGAGTGAAATAGGCTTCATTCTGCATAACCATCTGTGGGAGTTGGTTGATCTTCCTCCGGGAAATAAACTATTGGGGTGTAAGTGAATACTCAAACGGAAATACAAAGCAAATGGGTCTATAGACAAGTACAAAGCCAGGTTGGTAGTCAAGGGCTATCGACAAATAGAAGGCTTTGACTACTTTGATACCTACTCCTCGGTATCCCGGATGACATCCATACGGGTATTCATTGCGATCGCAGCTTTGCGTGACCTTGAGATACACTAAATGGACGTCAAGACAGCCTTCCTAAACGGTGATTTGGAAGAAGAAATTTATATGAACCAACCCGAGGGGTACGTGGTTCAAGGACAAGAGAAGAAAGTCTGTCGACTTGTCAAGTCTCTGTACGGGCTGAAATAAGCCCCGAAGCAATGGCACGAAAAATTTGATAGTACTCTACTATCGAAGGGTTTCGCCATTAATGAGTGTGATAAATGTGTCTACACGAAAGGTAACTTTGACTCATTTGTTATGATATGCATGTATGTAGACGACATGTTAATCACAGGAAGCAGTCCTAGGGTAATCCTAGAGACTAAGAACATGTTGAAACAATGCTTCGACATGAAGGATATGGGTATCGCATATGTCATCTTAGGGATTAAAATCTCTAAGATGTCTGACGGACTGGTCTTATCTCAGTCTCACTACATCGAGGATGTTTTGAGAAAGTTCGAGATGTTAGACAGTTCACCGATAAAGTCACCAATGGATACAAATCAAAAGCTTGATAAAAATCTTGGTACACCTGTATACCAGGAGCGATATGCACATGTGATCGGTAGTTTTATGTATATAACAAACTGCACCCGACCTGATATTGCTTACGCAGTCAATAAGTTGGCTAGGTTCACCCGTAATCCGAGTGATAATCACTGGAAGGCGTTGAATCGGGTATTACAATACCTGAAATACACGTTAAATTACGAGTTACACTATTCGAGATATCCAACAGTACTAGAGGGGTACAGTGATGCAAACTGGATAACTGATATAGAGAACACCAAGTCCACCAGTGGGTATGTATTTACAATTGGTGGTGGGGCTGTGTCTTGGAAATCCTCTAAGCAAACTTGCATCGCCCGATCTACAATGGAATCAGAGTTTATCACTTTAGACAAAACAGGAGAAGAAGCTGAGTGGATTCATGACTTCTTAGAGGATGTTTCGTGTTGGAACAAACCCGTACCTTCGCTAATGATCCACTGCGACAGTCAGTCCGCTCTAGGAAGGGCACGGAATGCTATGTACAACGGCAAGTCTCGTCATATTCGACGGAGGCATAAGACCATTAGGCAATTGATCACCACGGGTATAATATCCATTGATTACATTAAGTCAAAGGATAATATAGCAGACTCATTGACAAAGGGCTTACCCAAGGATCAGATGGCTTGCCTATCTAGGGGAATGGGCTTAAAACCTAAAATATAAGGATCAATACAGCGGTAACCCAACCTTATTAACTGGAGATCCCAGTAATTTGGTTCAATGGGAAAACTAAGTTGTAAAGGTTCAGTTGATCGCTTCAGTGGAAGCATGAGCACTTCGGATAGGGATTTCTGAAAAGAAACACCAAATCCAAAGCCGTTCACGCGATAGAAGTTAAGTGCTATCTTTACCAGCCTTTAAACACTAGTATTACGTATGTTGGAGAATTCGGTTCTTCACACATGCATGATCTACTAAGTACGTAGATAACCGTAGGGCCAAGAATCATCAAATTTCATTGAGAAATGAAAGAGATATTGGTCCACGAAGTGAGGTGTTTGAAGCATGAAAAGTGTGGTGTTGTGTTCAATTCTCCCTCATCGGTAGAGGAAGAAAGAATTGTTGTGAATATAAGACTCAAAATTGGTTTGGGGTTGGGACCCCAAGGGGTATCCCATGTGTTTAAAGGAGGGAGGACCTAGATGTGCTTCGGTTCGAGGAAAGCCCACACGCGCGCCGCCGCCGCCCTCCCGTCCGGTCCGGTTCCGGGTCCACGGGTCGTGGGCTGTGGGCCTTCTGATATTATCTTTTTGGGCCAAAAAGCTTTGCCAGAAGTACAGTTTGATCCCAGAAGTTTCATATGTACAATTTGGACCAAAATTCTTTCAGATGTACAGTTTGGTCCCTGAAGTTTCCAGAAAGTCAGAATTTGGACAGTCAAAGCAGAAACGCCAAGCACTCAATTCAACCATTTATTTTGGCTGAATTACTCCACCAATAATGGCAAATCCGTTGGTGTCTTCCACCATTTTTTTTGGTGGCTTTACTACCTCCATAATGGCCATTATTTGGCCAATAATGGCTGTTATGGAGGCAGTTGAACAGCCCCTCCCTCACCTATATAAACACCCCTTGCACCATTGTTGAGACACACTTACATACACGAAAATACACAAAGCAAAACAATTTCTTCCTACAACTTCCTTGCATCATTTCATTGCTCAATATTCTTCACGGTAGCTCTTGAGTTTCCTTTGCTCAAGTGTTCCATTGCTATTTTATCTTGGGAGATAAATTATCCAGGATGTATAAAGGATACATACGGGGCAATATTATCTTAAAGACAGAGTGTCACACTCGACTCAGCAAAAACAGTTTCCAGTTTTCTCTTTTTCAACAATTGTAATTTCATTTTTCGTTGTTGAATTATATTTTTCAGTTCTTGTACGTTTGAGCAGTTATTTGTAATTTCCGTTTCCTGCACCTTGTAACCAACAACAACACACAATTAATCTCGAGATAAGCCCATGAGATATGAGTCGTGTGACACTTAGTTCAAGAGGGAGATTGTTAGGTGTGTAAATGATGAAGTCCCACAATGAAAGTTGATAAGAAAGAAAGCTACTTATATACGGTAAGGTTTAGTGATATTTTTAATGATGCGTGGTCTTTAGGAAAAAATCCTTCGAAATTGATCCAAAACAAACTATCGATACCACATTATGTAAGAATATCTCATGATTGATTGAGCCAAATAAAATAGTGATGAGAACCTTATTAGTTGCGGGTTGATGTTTTGTTTTCCTAATTTCGGGCAAGAAATTAGGTGGGGTTATTTCTTTTGCTATTTTTGTTACAAAGACAGTTTGCATAGAGATCGTTGTTTTAGGATTTCTGGCAGAGTCGCATTCATGATAATAATTAAATGGAAGTGATATTTGGGCGAACATCTTTGAATCATTTTGTTACAAATTTACTGTAAATAGAGATTTCTCTGATTTTAATTTATGTGACATTTGACTGATCATGAAATTTAAGAAAGAAATGATAAATTTTGGAACTTGTGACCATGAGATTTTTGTGGCTATAAAAGCATGTCATTAAAAGTAAAATGAAAAGTTAAAGTTAAATTGTTTCTATATATAAGAAGGTGTCTCACTTTTTTTTAATGTACTAATAAAATAATAGTGTCACATAAAATGAAATGAGGAGTATAAGTTAAATATCCGTATAAATATGTTAGGATTTTGTGTGTGGATTGCATTTACAAGTTTTAATCATACACCATGAGTCATTATAGATCATAATTAAACAGAACTATCAACTTTGTTTAAGTGTCTCTGTATATTAATTTTTCTTTTTTTTTCCTATGTTGTTTTAATTACCTTTTACTATCAAAACAATTAGGTGAGACTGTTTTGTTTAGATGTTTTTGCCACTCTGCCATCTCTAATAATTTCTTATTAATTAACAGATAAGTAAAGATGATGGACCTTAATTAAAAGATTAGCTGTAAAGGTTTCATTTTGATGTTGATATATTCAATATGAAAATGTACAATATTTATGAGAAGAAAAACGTATGGATGCTCTCATTTTGCAACCCAACAAAAATACCACTAAAATATGGCCATCAAATCTTTTCTGAAAAATATTTTCAATTTTTTCATATTTGGCCAATCAAATTAGTTTGGAAAATATCTTTTTGGGCAAATAAGTTCATTGAAAAATCAGGAAAATAACTCTCCAAGCAACAGCAGAAAAAATACGTTTCAAGTCAAAATCGGAATTAATTCATTGTTTTATCCACAGTGTAAACAATCTGAAATAGCTCACAGAAGAATTGATTCCATTATTACACAATTAGAAGAAATCCCGAAAAATTGATGTTTAGTATCGTTAATTGGTTCTTCTAATATACATTATAAAAATTGATAATTATTTTAATTGCTGCCACTTGCAAGAATTGCATAATGGAACTGATTGAAACATTACTAAACTTTGATACTAAATTATAACAAGAATATCTTGGGATTTCGTAAAGATCACTTCTTAATTTCATTTTCCTTCATTGAACACATTATAAAAAGATGATCTAAATTAGCAAGCATTAGATAGAAAGTATTATATATAAGACATCAAGAATTGATCAATAAAATTTGAATAACTGCTAACAACATTAGTAATAAGGGTGGCCAGTGGGCCGGGTCGGCCCGATCCCGGCCCTGCCCCGATCCCCCTTAAAAAAAATTGACGGTGTCGGGACTCGAAACAGGGACGGGACCTGGGCTCGTCCCGCCCGGGCCCGTCCCGCTTTGTCCCGCCCCAGACCCGCCCTGCCCCGATCCCGGTCCCCCCACCCCATAAACCCCCTACCCCTTAATATTTATTTTTAACCCCTAAGTTAATGTATTTACACTTTAACTCTATTTCTCAACTACAAATTATTGACTCCAGTATTGCTATCATTTATATAATGTAGATGATTTCCCGTAGAGCTTACGAGGACTTGGGAAACTTTTATGAAGCTTTCCGAAAGCATCAAATACGGCATGAACTTAATTAACATATCACGGAAAGCATCGACATGAGTAGTTGTTAAAAATGTAATTAAATTAGAGAAAAATGTAGGGAGATAAAGTAGTTTGAAATTGGTGCAACTTTAAATGGTTATAACTATGTGCTCGGATGTTCGTTGTACCCAATTTTTTTTATTTTGCATATTTTTCGCTGGGGCCGGTAACTCTAAGGTGTCTTCATGTGCTTGTCAATGCAAAACTTGCGAGAACAGAATGAATGAGTTGATTAAGAAGGTTGAGGAGTTGACCAAGGCTCAAGAAGACAATAATGCTCTCATCCAGAGTTTGATATCTAAGAGGGGTGTTAATTTATCTAAGCGGCTTTTAGAGCCATATACTCCTGTTGATATTAGGAAGAAGGGGAGATCAACTACAAAGGCACTTGCCAATATTAGCTCAAGAAAATATGTCCAAAAGAATACTCCTCAACCTCCACCTGTTAATGATGGTCAATTATGCAAGACCGTGAATGTCCAAATGAAGAAAAATGTTACCGCCAAAATCAATTCCAAAAAAATGCCTCAACAGTACTCAATGCATTTATTTTCCCCAAGTGACTTCAAGAAGATGACAACCATGGATGAGTGGTGGTTGGACACTGTAAGTCTCTGAAGAGTACTTTAGGTATTTGTTGCAGCAGATCAAGCAACCGCTGCAACAGATCCTTCAGTCGTTGCAATAACTTAAACATTTGTTTGACATGACCCAAATCGGAGGGCCGCGACAGGCACCCGGATCTTACCCGCCGAGTACTACCAATCACACTATCAACGCCTAATCATAATTAAATACGAACTAAGACTAAAAAGGATTATGAAAAATCAGATAACCAACTTATATATATACATATACATACTAAGGCCGACAAGGCCACACAAGACTACTATACACATGACACCTGTCTAAAAGCCTTTAAAGAGTACACAATATCAATAGGTCGGGACAGGGCCCCGCCATACCCATATTCACGTGCAAAAATAGACTGTACCAAAATAAGACCGACACTCCAAAATAAAGGTAGTGCTCCAAAATCCGCTGAGTCAGCAACCTACTAACGTGGGTCGTCGTCCTGTCTACGTAAACCTGTCGGCACAAAATGCAGTGTCTCCCGATAAAAGGGATGTCAGTACGACTGATGTACAGAGTATGTCATGCATGAACAATAGTATAACAGGGATATAACAACAACTGAAACTTAAACAGCCGACCAGCAGTAAATGCCTCTAAGGGCCCTAATAGATATGCCTAAATGTTATGCACAATGAAAATGCGGTATACAACTATACATATAAATATTGGCCACAAAAGGGCATTTTTCTGTCCATAACCGCCTCTGTGGGCATCAGGTTATATCGTATTGGCCACACAAGGGCATCAATATTGGCCTCTTTGGGCTCTTTCGTGATAGTATGTACCAGCTGCAAGGGGTGTGCGTATATAACGTCTTTCCGTTTTCCCATTCCCCATACATATATATAATGCACACATATAGTTGAGTATATAACTCCTTTGAGGTCAAGGTATGTACATGAATGTGATGCATGAATGACAATAAAATATTTACCGAATTTATCGGATGACATAATATCCTTGCCCCTTAGGCTAACACTGTGAATGTCAACATCTTTTCCGTATGTCTCAATGAGGACTTAGGAACATATTTAGACATGTTTTTAACATAGGAATCAATAACATGAATATTCCTTAACTACTAGGAGTTGAATAATTTATGGAACAATATCAAGGTTATATTTCATTACATGGAATATGCCAAAAGAAAGAAATAATTTTCCTTAACATACCTCGAATGCTCTACGAGCTAACAATGGTTCTACAAATTGGAGTTGCCTGAGTATTCACGTTCTCATTATATTATTTTCCAGAGAATTAGCCACTGCTTCATACGTTGTTCTTGGCTAAAGTCTCTGGAATGTTTTTGGTATAAAAATAAAAAATGGAGAACCAACAATTGAGAACGAATTGCTTACTAATTGAAATGATAAGGGGCTGCTGAACGTATTGCCTCTCTTTTAAAGATATGCCTACAAATTGCTAAATACAATTAAATGGTCCTCAAAATGTTGTCTCCCACCTAGCCAATCCTTGGCGGTGGAGAGCATGCTAATCTTTCCATCTTGCTTCTTAATTAAGTGACTTGCCTTCGTATAATTTATCATTCACACACATAATTAATTTTGTGATCCCAATTCACTTAAATCTTAATAACTTATAAGTCCTTTATATACTCAATGTCATAATTTTGTGATATGACACTAGTCCATAATCTCTTTATACGCACACCAAATTTATTTCCGACCCCTGTCGTCCCACTTGTTACGTCACTAATTTCTTTATTAGCATACGTAAATATAACATAAATTCCCCGAGGCCCAGGTTTATTTGCCTACGTTTAGGTTCTCAAATCATTGTCCAAAATTACGGGATGTTACATCCTTCCCCTTAGAAACATTCGTCCTCGAATGTTGGGGTGACATATCTAATCTTTGTCGCGTAGCCAGAAAATACAACTACTTTTTCACGGCCATACAATGTAACATACATCATTACATCAGACCTCTCATGGTCTTCAAGCATTAAGTATAATACTATGAGATAGAACTCATCTTACGCTTCTTTTGGAACCTCGGCATTGGTCGGGAATAGGTATGGATACTTATGCATCATTTCCTCTTCCGCCTCCCATGTCATCTCTTCCACGTTCTTATTTCGCCATAGAACTTTCACAGAGGCTACCTCTTTAGTCCTCAACTTGCAGACTTGTCAATCTAGGATAGCAACAAGAACCTCTTCATATGATAGATCCTCTCAGAACCTTCACACCATCAATCAAGACAAATCCGAGAAGGATTTCCAATACACGTTCTTAACATAGAAACATGGAAAACTGGATGAACAAACTCCAACTCAAGGTAAGTCCAACTCGTAAGCTACTTGACCGATTCTTTGAATTATACGATATGACCCAATATATCTTCGATCGAGTTTTCCTTCTTCCCGAATCTCATTACACCCTTCATAGGCGAAATCTTCAGGAATACCCAATCACCTACAGAACTCTAAGTCCCCGGCCACACATCCGAATACGACTTCGACAACTCGAGCCATTAACAACCGCTCCTGGATAAGCTTCACCTTCTCTATGGCTTGGTTTAATAAGTCAGACCTAAATAACTCTGATTCTCCTACCTCAAACCATCCGATATGAGATCTATATATCCGTCTGAACAAATCCTCATATGGAGCCATTTTAATACTAGCATGATAATTGTTATTGCACGCAAACTCAATAAGGGGTAAATGATCATCCCAACTTCCTTAAAGTCCAATACACAAGCTCATAGCATGTCCTCGGCGCCTAAATCGCTCGGCGCCTACCGCCCATCCGTCTGAGAATGAAAAGTTGTGCTAAGATTAACTTGAGTGCCTAAACCTTTCTGAATTGACTTCCAATACTTAGCTGTAAATTGTGCACCTCGATCTGATATAATAGAAATAAGCACACCATGGAGGCGAACAATCTCCTTAACATACAACTTCGCGTAATCCTCGGTTGTGTAGGTAGTTTTGACCGGCAAGAAATGTGTTGATTTGGTTAATCTATCAAAAATTACCCAAATAGAATCAAACTTATGATAAGAACGAGGTAAACCCGTAACGAAGTCCATATTAATCATTTTTCATTTCCACATTGGAATCTCAATGTTCTGAGTCAAACCACCAGGGTTTAGGTGCTCTATTTTTATTTGCTAACAATTAGGACACTGAGCTACAAATTCCGCCACGCTCTTCTTCGTGTCATTCCACCAATAAATACTCTTGAGATCATGATACATCTTAGTAGATCCAGGGTGAATGGAATATCGTGAACAATGGACCTACATCATAATTCTATCCCGTAATCCCGCTCTTGAGATCATGATACATCTTAGGAGTGGAATGCGTATAACTTAGCTCTATCGCACAATTTATGAGATGAAAGAATTGAAACCATCCCTAAATGTTAGGCAGCCTCCTGCTTATAAGTATGATGCACAACATACCCATAAAGAAGACTCTACTAGACACGGCTTATAGACTCCCTAGGACAGACATACTCACGATACCAAGTTTGTCATGACCCAAATCGGAGGATCGCGACGGCACCGGATCTTACCCACGAGTACCACCAATCACACTATCAACACCTAATCATAATTAAATACAGACTAAGACTAAAAAGGATTATGAAAAATCAGATAACCAACTTATATATATACATATACATACTAAGGCCGACAAGGACACACAAGACTACTATACACATGACACCTGTCTAAAAGCCTCTAAAGAGTACACAATATCAATAGGTCGGGACAGGCCCCCGCCATACCCATATTCACGTGCAAAAATAGAATGTTCCAAAATAAGACCGACACTCCAAAACAAAGGTAGTGCTCCAAAATTATTGAGTCAAGAACCTACTAACGTGGGTCGTCGTCTCCGTTTCACGTAAACTCGGCACAAAATGCGGTGTCTCCCGATAAAAGGGATGTCAGTACGACTGATGTACAGAGTATGTCATGCATGAACAATAGTATAACAGGGATATAACAACAACTGAAACTTAAACAGCCGACCAGCAGTAAATGCCTCTAAGGGCCCTAATAGATATGCCTAAATGTTATGCACAATGAAAATGCGGTATACAACTATACATATAAATATTGGCCACAAAAGGGCATTTTTCTGTCCATAACCGCCTCTGTGGGCATCAGGTTATATCGTATTGGCCACACAAGGGCATCAATATTGGCCTCTTTGGGCTCTTTCGTGATAGTATGTACCAGCTGCAAGGGGTGTGCGTATATAACGCCTTTCCCTTTTCCCATTCCCCATACATATATATAATGCACACATATAGTTGAGTATATAACTCCTTTGAGGTCAAGGTATGTACATGAATGTGATGCATGAATGACAATAAAATATTTACCGAATTTATCGGATGACATAATATCCTTGCCCCTTCGGCTAACACTGTGAATGTCAACATCTTTTCCGTATGTCTCAATGAGGACTTAGGAACATATTTAGACATGTTTTTAACATAGGAATCAATAACATGAATATTCCTTAACTACTAGGAGTTGAATAATTTATGGAACAATATCAAGGTTATATTTCATTACATGGAATATGCCAAAAGAAAGAAATAATTTTCCTTAACATACCTCGAATGCTCTACGAGCTAACAATGGTTCTACAAATTGGAGTTGCCTGAGTATTCACGTTCTCATTATATTATTTTCCAGAGAATTAGCCACTGCTTCATACGTTGTTCTTGGCTAAAGTCTCTGGAATGTTTTTGGTATAAAAATAAAAAATGGAGAACCAACAATTGAGAACGAATTGCTTACTAATTGAAATGATAAGGGGCTGCTGAACGTATTGCCTCTCTTTTAAAGATATGCCTACAAATTGCTAAATACAATTAAATGGTCCTCAAAATGTTGTCTCCCACCTAGCCAATCCTTGGCGGTGGAGAGCATGCTAATCTTTCCATCTTGCTTCTTAATTAAGTGACTTGCCTTCGGATAATTTATCATTCACACACATAATTAATTTTGTGATCCCAATTCACTTAAATCTTAATAACTTATAAGTCCTTTATATACTCAATGTCATAATTTTGTGATATGACACTAGTCCATAATCTCTTTATACGCACACCAAATTTATTTCCGACCCCTGTCGTCCCACTTGTTACGTCACTAATTTCTTTATTAGCATACGTAAATATAACATAAATTCCCCGAGGCCCAGGTTTATTTGCCTACGTTTAGGTTCTCAAATCATTGTCCAAAATTACGGGATGTTACATCCTTCCCCTTAGAAACATTCGTCCTCGAATGTTGGGGTGACATATCTAATCTTTGTCGCGTAGCCAGAAAATACAACTACTTTTTCACGGCCATACAATGTAACATACATCATTACATCAGACCTCTCATGGTCTTCAAGCATTAAGTATAATACTATGAGATAGAACTCATCTTACGCTTCTTTTGGAACCTCGGCATTGGTCGGGAATAGGTATGGATACTTATGCATCATTTCCTCTTCCGCCTCCCATGTCATCTCTTCCACGTTCTTATTTCGCCATAGAACTTTCACAGAGGCTACCTCTTTAGTCCTCAACTTGCAGACTTGTCAATCTAGGATAGCAACAAGAACCTCTTCATATGATAGATCCTCTGTAACCTTCACACCATCAATCAGTACAAATCCGAGAAGGATTTCCAATACACGTTCTTAACATAGAAACATGGAAAACTGGATGAACAAACTCCAACTCTGAAGGTAAGTCCAACTCGTAAGCTACTTGACCGATTCTTTGAATTATACGATATGACCCAATATATCTTCGACTGAGTTTTCCTTCTTCCCGAATCTCATTACACCCTTCATAGGCGAAATCTTCATGAAGACCCAATCACCTACCTGGAACTCTAAGTCCTGCCGTCACACATCCGAATACGACTTCTGACAACTCTGAGCCATTAACAACCGTTCCTGGATAAGCTTCACCTTCTCTATGGCTTGGTTTAATAAGTCAGACCTAAATAACTCTGATTCTCCTACCTCAAACCATCCGATATGAGATCTATATATCCGTCTGTACAAATCCTCATATGGAGCCATTTTAATACTAGCATGATAATTGTTATTGCACGCAAACTCAATAAGGGGTAAATGATCATCCCAACTTCCCTTAAAGTCCAATACACAAGCTCATAGCATGTCCTCGAGCGTCTGAATCGTACGCTCGACCTGCCCATCCGCTCCGAGAATGACAAGTTGTGCTCAGATTAACTTGAGTGCCTAAACCTTTCTGAATTGACTTCCAATACTTAGCTGTAAATTGTGCACCTCGATCTGATATAATAGAAATAAGCACACCATGGAGGCGAACAATCTCCTTAACATACAACTTCGGCGTAATCCTCGGTTGTGTAGGTAGTTTTGACCGGCAAGAAATGTGTTGATTTGGTTAATCTATCAAAAATTACCCAAATAGAATCAAACTTATGATAAGAACGAGGTAAACCCGGAACGAAGTCCATATTAATCATTTTTCATTTCCACATTGGAATCTCAATGTTCTGAGTCAAACCACCAGGGTTTAGGTGCTCTATTTTTATTTGCTAACAATTAGGACACTGAGCTACAAATTCCGCCACGCTCTTCTTCGTGTCATTCCACCAATAAATACTCTTGAGATCATGATACATCTTAGTAGATCCAGGGTGAATGGAATATCGTGAACAATGGACCTACATCATAATTCTATCCCGTAATCCCGCTCTTGAGATCATGATACATCTTAGGAGTGGAATGCGTATAACTTAGCTCTATCGCACAATTTATGAGATGAAAGAATTGAAACCATCCCTAAATGTTAGGCTGACCTCCTGCTTATAAGTATGATGCACAACATACCCATAAAGAAGACTCTACTAGACACGGCTTATAGACTCCCTAGGACAGACATACTCTGATACCAAGTTTGTCATGACCCAAATCGGAGGACCGCGACGGGCACCCGGATCTTACCCGCCGAGTACCACCAATCACACTATCAACACCTAATCATAATTAAATACAGACTAAGACTAAAAAGGATTATGAAAAATCAGATAACCAACTTATATATATACATATACATACTAAGGCCGACAAGGACACACAAGACTACTATACACATGACACCTGTCTAAAAGCCTCTAAAGAGTACACAATATCAATAGGTCGGGACAGGCCCCCGCCATACCCATATTCACGTGCAAAAATAGAATGTTCCAAAATAAGACCGACACTCCAAAACAAAGGTAGTGCTCCAAAATTCGCTGAGTCAGCAACCTACTAACGTGGGTCGTCGTCCTGTCTACGTAAACCTGTCGGCACAAAATGCAGTGTCTCCCGATAAAAGGGATGTCAGTACGACTGATGTACAGAGTATGTCATGCATGAACAATAGTATAACAGGGATATAACAACAACTGAAACTTAAACAGCCGACCAGCAGTAAATGCCTCTAAGGGCCCTAATAGATATGCCTAAATGTTATGCACAATGAAAATGCGGTATACAACTATACATATAAATATTGGCCACAAAAGGGCATTTTTCTGTCCATAACCGCCTCTGTGGGCATCAGGTTATATCGTATTGGCCACACAAGGGCATCAATATTGGCCTCTTTGGGCTCTTTCGTGATAGTATGTACCAGCTGCAAGGGGTGTGCGTATATAACGCCTTTCCCTTTTCCCATTCCCCATACATATATATAATGCACACATATAGTTGAGTATATAACTCCTTTGAGGTCAAGGTATGTACATGAATGTGATGCATGAATGACAATAAAATATTTACCGAATTTATCGGATGACATAATATCCTTGCCCCTTCGGCTAACACTGTGAATGTCAACATCTTTTCCGTATGTCTCAATGAGGACTTAGGAACATATTTAGACATGTTTTTAACATAGGAATCAATAACATGAATATTCCTTAACTACTAGGAGTTGAATAATTTATGGAACAATATCAAGGTTATATTTCATTACATGGAATATGCCAAAAGAAAGAAATAATTTTCCTTAACATACCTCGAATGCTCTACGAGCTAACAATGGTTCTACAAATTGGAGTTGCCTGAGTATTCACGTTCTCATTATATTATTTTCCAGAGAATTAGCCACTGCTTCATACGTTGTTCTTGGCTAAAGTCTCTGGAATGTTTTTGGTATAAAAATAAAAAATGGAGAACCAACAATTGAGAACGAATTGCTTACTAATTGAAATGATAAGGGGCTGCTGAACGTATTGCCTCTCTTTTAAAGATATGCCTACAAATTGCTAAATACAATTAAATGGTCCTCAAAATGTTGTCTCCCACCTAGCCAATCCTTGGCGGTGGAGAGCATGCTAATCTTTCCATCTTGCTTCTTAATTAAGTGACTTGCCTTCGTATAATTTATCATTCACACACATAATTAATTTTGTGATCCCAATTCACTTAAATCTTAATAACTTATAAGTCCTTTATATACTCAATGTCATAATTTTGTGATATGACACTAGTCCATAATCTCTTTATACGCACACCAAATTTATTTCCGACCCCTGTCGTCCCACTTGTTACGTCACTAATTTCTTTATTAGCATACGTAAATATAACATAAATTCCCCGAGGCCCAGGTTTATTTGCCTACGTTTAGGTTCTCAAATCATTGTCCAAAATTACGGGATGTTACATCCTTCCCCTTAGAAACATTCGTCCTCGAATGTTGGGGTGACATATCTAATCTTTGTCGCGTAGCCAGAAAATACAACTACTTTTTCACGGCCATACAATGTAACATACATCATTACATCAGACCTCTCATGGTCTTCAAGCATTAAGTATAATACTATGAGATAGAACTCATCTTACGCTTCTTTTGGAACCTCGGCATTGGTCGGGAATAGGTATGGATACTTATGCATCATTTCCTCTTCCGCCTCCCATGTCATCTCTTCCACGTTCTTATTTCGCCATAGAACTTTCACAGAGGCTACCTCTTTAGTCCTCAACTTGCAGACTTGTCAATCTAGGATAGCAACAAGAACCTCTTCATATGATAGATCCTCTGTAACCTTCACACCATCAATCAGTACAAATCCGAGAAGGATTTCCAATACACGTTCTTAACATAGAAACATGGAAAACTGGATGAACAAACTCCAACTCTGAAGGTAAGTCCAACTCGTAAGCTACTTGACCGATTCTTTGAATTATACGATATGACCCAATATATCTTCGACTGAGTTTTCCTTCTTCCCGAATCTCATTACACCCTTCATAGGCGAAATCTTCATGAAGACCCAATCACCTACCTGGAACTCTAAGTCCTGCCGTCACACATCCGAATACGACTTCTGACAACTCTGAGCCATTAACAACCGTTCCTGGATAAGCTTCACCTTCTCTATGGCTTGGTTTAATAAGTCAGACCTAAATAACTCTGATTCTCCTACCTCAAACCATCCGATATGAGATCTATATATCCGTCTGTACAAATCCTCATATGGAGCCATTTTAATACTAGCATGATAATTGTTATTGCACGCAAACTCAATAAGGGGTAAATGATCATCCCAACTTCCCTTAAAGTCCAATACACAAGCTCATAGCATGTCCTCGAGCGTCTGAATCGTACGCTCGGCCTGCCCATCCGTCTGAGAATGAAAAGTTGTGCTAAGATTAACTTGAGTGCCTAAACCTTTCTGAATTGACTTCCAATACTTAGCTGTAAATTGTGCACCTCGATCTGATATAATAGAAATAAGCACACCATGGAGGCGAACAATCTCCTTAACATACAACTTCGCGTAATCCTCGGTTGTGTAGGTAGTTTTGACCGGCAAGAAATGTGTTGATTTGGTTAATCTATCAAAAATTACCCAAATAGAATCAAACTTATGATAAGAACGAGGTAAACCCGTAACGAAGTCCATATTAATCATTTTTCATTTCCACATTGGAATCTCAATGTTCTGAGTCAAACCACCAGGGTTTAGGTGCTCTATTTTTATTTGCTAACAATTAGGACACTGAGCTACAAATTCCGCCACGCTCTTCTTCGTGTCATTCCACCAATAAATACTCTTGAGATCATGATACATCTTAGTAGATCCAGGGTGAATGGAATATCGTGAACAATGGACCTACATCATAATTCTATCCCGTAATCCCGCTCTTGAGATCATGATACATCTTAGGAGTGGAATGCGTATAACTTAGCTCTATCGCACAATTTATGAGATGAAAGAATTGAAACCATCCCTAAATGTTAGGCAGCCTCCTGCTTATAAGTATGATGCACAACATACCCATAAAGAAGACTCTACTAGACACGGCTTATAGACTCCCTAGGACAGACATACTCTGATACCAAGTTTGTCATGACCCAAATCGGAGGACCGCGACGGGCACCCGGATCTTACCCGCCGAGTACCACCAATCACACTATCAACACCTAATCATAATTAAATACAGACTAAGACTAAAAAGGATTATGAAAAATCAGATAACCAACTTATATATATACATATACATACTAAGGCCGACAAGGACACACAAGACTACTATACACATGACACCTGTCTAAAAGCCTCTAAAGAGTACACAATATCAATAGGTCGGGACAGGCCCCCGCCATACCCATATTCACGTGCAAAAATAGAATGTTCCAAAATAAGACCGACACTCCAAAACAAAGGTAGTGCTCCAAAATTCGCTGAGTCAGCAACCTACTAACGTGGGTCGTTATCCTGTCTACGTAAACCTGTCGACATAAAATGCAGCGTCCCCCGACAAAAGGGATGTCAGTACGACTGGTGTACAAAGTATGTCATGCATGAACAATAATATAACAGGGATATAACAACAACTGAAACATAAACAGCCGACCAGCGATAAATGACTCTAAGGGCCCTAATAGATATGCCTAAATGTTATGCACAATGAAAATGCGGTACACAACTATACATATAAATATTGGCCACAAAAGGGCATTTTCCTGTCCATAACCGCCTCTTTGGGCATAAGGTTATATCGTATTGGCCACACAAGGGCATCAATATTGGCCTCTTCGGGCTCTTTCGTGATAGTATGTACCAGCTGCAAGGGGTGTGCGTATATAACGCCTTTCCCTTTTCCCATTCCCCATACATATATATAATGCATACATATAGTAGAGTATTTAACTCCTTTGAGGTCAAGGTATGTGCATGAATGACAATAAAATATTTGCCGAATTTATCGGATGACATAATATCCTTGCCCCTTCGGCTAACACTGTGAATATCAACATCTTTTCCGTATGTCTCAATGAGGACTTAGGAACATATTTAGACATGCTTTCAACATAGGAATCAATAACATGAATATTCCTTAACTACTAGGAGTTGAATAATTTATGGAACAATATCAAGGTTATATTTCGTTACATGGAATATGCCAAAAGAAAGAAATAATTTTCCTTTAACATACCTCGAATGCTCTACGAGCTAACTGTTAAACAAAACAATATACATGTGATATACACTGATGTATCACATATATATCACTAATGTAAGCAGTGGCCTTTCGGCTAGCCCAAAAGAGTAAGCAAGCAGTGGGCTTTTCGGTATAGTCCAAAAGAGTAAAACAGTCCGAAAGCAATTCAATTATTGGTGTATATATGGTATATATATTTGTAGTATATTGTAAGGAAAAGGATACCTTAATTAGTGTTATACACTTACCATAATTGTATAGTTAGAATTATGGTAGAATAAGGATTTAGAAGTAGAATAGGAAAAGGATTTCCCTATTATGGAAATATGTAACTTGTATATATAGTCTTTCAATTAATGAAAATAATCAAGGGGATTATTTCTTTCATGGTATCAAGAGACTAGGTCTACACAAAAGTTTTCTCTCAAACTTTTCCTTGTGGCCGAGAACCCCCCTCCCCCCCTCGGGTTTTCTCTCCAAAAATTTTGTCTTCCGCTCTCAAAAACCTCTCTTAAATTTAACCTCCTTCCTTGTTCTTTCAAATATGTCTAAGAACAATTTTCACCCTGCCCTCACGGTTTCCAATATCAAGCTCAGTGTCCCTATTGTCCTTGAGATGGAAAACGTTCAATATGCAATGTGGGCGGAGTTGTTTAAAATTCACGCTATCTCTTATCAAGTTCTTCATCACATCATTCCTCCCGCTAGACCCCTTCCTGCGGAGGATACTGAGGTATGGATTACACTTGATGCTACCGTTCTTCGATGGATATACGCCACTATTTCAGTGGACCTTCTACAGACGATTATGGAGCCCGATACCACGGCTATGGCTGCATGGAATAGATTGCGTGACATATTCCAAGACAACCAACATTCCCATATCGTCACACTCGAGAAGGAATTCTCTCTCGTTCGAATGGACGTATTTTCGAACGTTTCTACATATTGCAAGAAACTAAAGGAATTGGCGGATCAACTCCGTAATGTTGGTGCACCAGTAACAAATAATCGTCTAGGTCTACAGTTGGTTGCCGATCTTTCGGAGGCCTATAATGGTGTTGGAACTCTCCTTCGCCAAAGCAACCCTCTTCCCGACTTTCATCAAGCACGCTCCATGCTGACATTGGAAGAAGCTGGTTTGGCTAAAAAGGCGGCTACCGGAGCAAGCCCAGTTGTCATGGTGGCATCCTCTCCTAGTTCTTCGGGTTTTGTTAATAATTCGGGCCAAAACCATAATAATGGTGGTGGCAAGAATAATCGCAAAAGTAACAAAAACCGCGGGGGCAAACGAGGCGGTTCTGGTGGCGGTTCCGTTGATCAATAAACAGGCGGTGGGTCCCATCCAGGGTACAGTAGGCCACCACCACCGTGGGCCCAGTAGTGGGGCCATTGGCAGTGGAACCCGTACCCTCCAGCAACAGTTTCCAGAGGCCAGTGGGCTGGCCAACAGTCTAGGCCCAACGCCCAAAGAAGTGGCTCCAACAAAGAAGACCTCCAAAGACCTACGGCCCAAAGAAAGATCACGGAATGGAGTCCTTGGGCCCCGTCCTCCGCAAGCCCATCATGCAGCAGGCCCCACTCAGACCGATATCGAGGCCGCGATGCACACGTTGGGATTGTCCCAACCGGACCCAAATTGGTACATGGACACCGGGGCCACTACTCACATGACTTCCGAATCAGGTACTCTCTCATCTTATTTCAATTTGAGCACCCCTCGGGGGATAATTATTGGTAATGGCAGTTCTATTCCAATTCTAGGGTATGGTCAGAAAACATTGTCTCCTCCTAATCCACCACTCCTCTTGAAAAATACTTTACATGCTCCTAAATTGATTAAAAATTTAGTGTTTGTCCGAAAATTCACAAATGTCAATTCTGTTTCTGTTGAATTTGATCCTTTCGGTTTCTCTGTGAAGGATTTCAAGACGGGGAGTCATCTCATGAGGTGTGATAGTAGGGGGGATCTGTATCCTATCATGCCCGGTTTCAGTCCATCGAGTCCAGCCTTGCCATCAGCTTTTGCAGTCATCTCTCCTTCCATGTGGCATGCTCGTCTGGGTCATCCGGGATCTTCTATTTTATCAGCTTTAGATAAAAATAGCTTTATTTCTTGTAAGGGTACAAGTCGTACTCCAATTTGTCAGTCTTGTTCATTAGGAAAAATTGTTAAGTTGCCATTTGTAGACTCCAATTCCCATATTTCTATGTCATTTGACATTATTCATAGCGACTTATGGACATCTCCTGTTCTTAGTTCAATGGGTCATCGATATTATGTTATCTTTTTAGATGATTATTCTAGATTTTTGTGGACGTTTCCAATTGCGAATAAATCACAAGTATTTTCCGTCTTCATAAAATTTAAAGCGTTCATTCGTACTCAATTCGAAAGAGAAATAAAAAATATTCAATGTGATAATGGGAAAGAGTATGACAATAGGGAGTTTCGAGATTTTTGTGCTACTCATGGGATAAATTTTCGTTTTTCATGTCCTCATACATCTTCACAAAATGGGAAAGCCGAACGCAAAATTCGTTCCATAAATAACATTGTCCGAACTCTCCTAATACATGCCTCCATACCTCCATATTTTTGGCATCATGCTCTACAAATGACCACTTACCTTCTGAACATAATTCCGTCTAAAGGTCTGACATACTCTTCCCCCCTCAAAGTCCTATATAATAAGAACCCTTCTTATTCTCACCTTCGAATTTTTGGGTGCTTGTGTTATCCGTTATTCCCATCCACCACAATTAACAAACTTCAGGCTCGGTCTACCCCGTGTGTGTTTTTGGGTTATCCGTCGAATCATCGTGGTTATAAGTGTTTTGATTTATCCTCCAAGAAAATCATAATCAATCGCCATGTCATTTTTGATGAAACTCAATTCCCATTTACGAAAGTTCATACTCCCGAACCTACGTCATATAATTTTTTGGATGACCAAATATCCCCGTATATTATTCGAAATTTTTCAGACATCTCCCGTACCCAAAATCCTCCAATGGCCCATCGCCCGCCCCACAAGAACGCCACATCCAAAGAAGCGGTTTACGCATCGAACAGTTCCAGCAATTGGGCACCACTCGAACCGGTCCGTAAATCGAGCCCAAAGATTTACCGATTTGGGCCAAGAAAGCCCACCGCTTGTCGCCACCCGTCCCGAGCCCGTAAAAATTCCCAAAATTCCTCAATTCTTCATCGAGTCATAGACCGGTCACTCGAAGTCACGGGGTATTTTTACACCTAAAAGACATTTTAATTTACATTCGATGTCCCTAAATCCCTTGCCCGCAATCTCGTGTCCGCATTAAATGACCCTAATTGGAAAATTGCTATGACTGATGAATATAATGCTCTTATTGATAATAAGACGTGGGAGTTGGTGCCCCGTCCATATGGTATTAATATTATCAGGTCTATGTGGATTTTTGCTCATAAGGAGAATTCAGATGGGTCATTTGCTAGACATAAGGCACGACTTGTTGGTGATGGTAAGACTCAGCAGGTTGTAATTGATTGTGGTGAGACATTTAGTCCGGTGGTCAAACCGGCTACCATTCGCACTGTGCTTAGCTTGGCTCTTTCAAAGACTTGGTCAATCCATCAGTTGGATGTCAAGAATGCTTTTCTACATGGGGATCTCAAGGAAACAGTCTATATGCATCAGCCGTTGGGTTTCAGGGATCCTAACCGACCTCATCATGTATGTTTGTTGAAAAAGTCCTTATATGGGCTTAAGCAGTCTCCGAGTGCCTGGTACACGAGGTTTGCTGACTTTGTTTCCACTATTGGGTTCACTCACAGCCGGTCAGATAATTCCTTGTTCATCTACCGCCGTGGTTCTTCTTTGGCCTACATCCTGTTGTATGTGGATGATATCATCTTGACCGCCTCTTCCGATGCCTTGCGCCAGTCTATCATGACCATGCTCAGTTCTGAGTTCGCTATGAAAGATTTAGGGCCTTTGAGTTATTTTTTGGGGATTGTCGTCCAACGTCATTCAGATGGGTTGTTTCTGTCTCAACGAAAGTATGCTGCTGAGATCATCGAAAGGGATGGGATGTCACCCTGTAAGTCCACTTCCACGCCAGTTGATGCAAACCCAAAGCTAAGTGCCACAGCAGGTGCACCATACGAGGACCCGACCCGCTATCGCAGTCTTGCAGGGGCCCTCCAGTATCTTACCTTTACCAGATCAGCTATTACATATGCAGTTCAGCAGGTGTGTTTATTCATGCATGATCCCAGAGTTGAGCACATAAATGCAATCAAACGCATCATTCGGTATAATCAGGGGACACTAGACTATGGGTTGCACTTGTATCCGTCATCTACATCTACACTTGTCTCCTACACGGATGCTGATTGGGGTGGTTGTCCCGACACCAGACGGTCGACGTCTGGCTACTGTATGTTCATTGGCAACAACTTAGTCTCCTGGTCAGCAAAACGTCAGGCAACTCTATCACGCTCAAGTACCGAGGCAGAATATCGAGGGGTAGCGAATGTGGTGTCCGAATCATGTTGGCTACGTAATTTGCTTTTGGAGCTTCATTGTCCCATTCAGAAGGCAACCTTGGTATATTGCGATAACATTAGTGCCATCTACCTGTCCGATAACCCCGTTCAACACCAACGCACCAAGCATATCGAAATGGACATTCACTTTGTCCGTGAAAAGGTTGCAAAGGGTCAAGTTCGCGTATGTCATGTCCCGTCTCGTTATCAAATTGCAGACATCTTTACAAATGGTCTACCATCGGTTCTCTTTGAAGATTTTAGGGACAGTCTCAGCGTTCGAAAACCGCCCGCTATGACTGCGGGGGTGTGTTAAACAAAGCAATATACATGTGATATACACTAAATATACATCAGTGTATATCACATATATATATCACTAATGTAAGCAGTGGCCTTTCGGCCAGCCCAAAAGAGTAAGCAAGCAGTGGGCTTTTCGGTATAGTCCAAAGGTGTAAAACAGTCCGAAAGCAATTCAATTATTGGTGTATATATGGTATATATATTTGTAGTATATTGTAAGGAAAAGGATACATTAATTAGTGTTATACACTTACCATAATTGTATAGTTAGAATTATGGTAGAATAAGGATTTAGAAGTAGAATAGGAAAAGGATTTCCCTATGGAAATATGTAACTTGTATATATAGTCTTTCAATTAATGAAAATAATCAAGGGGATTATTTCTTTCACTAAGTTCTACAAATTGGAGTTGCCTGAGTATTCACGTTCTCATTATATTATTTTCCAGAGATTTAGCCACTGCTTCATACGTTGTTCTTGGCTAAAGTCTCTGGAATGTTTTTGGTATAAAAATAAAAAATGGAGAACCAACAATTGAGAACGAATTGCTTACTAATTGAAATGATAAGGGGCTGCTGAACGTACTGCCTCTCTTTTAAAGATATGCCTACTAATTGCTAAATACAATTAAATGGTCCTCAAAATGTTGTCTCCCACCTAGCCAATCCTTGGCGGTGGAGAGCATGCTAATCTTTCCATCTTGCTTCTTAATTAAGTGACTTGCCTCCTTATAATTTATCATTCACACACATAATTAATTTTGTGATCTTAATTCACTTAAATCTTAATAACTTATAAGTCATTTATATACTCAATGTCATAATTTTGTGATATGACACTAGTCCATAATCTCTTTATACGCACACCAAATTTATTTCCGACCCCTGTCATCCCACTTGTTACGTCCAAAATTATTTCGGGGTTTAATCCTTTTATATACTAATTTCTTTATTAGCATACGTAAATATAATATAAATTCCCTGAGACCCGGGTTTATTTGCCTACGTTTAGGCGCTCAAACCATCGCCCAAAATTATGAGATGTTACACTGTTACAACAGATCATTTATATATTGTGACAAATGTGTAAGTTGTTGCAGCAGCTCACTGTTTTTTTTACATTTTTACTAATATGTTCTTGCAACTAGTGACTGACTATTTTAATTTGTATATTACAGTATGTAGATGAAATCATCCTCCTAATGCGTCAGAGATAGATCAATTTCCCGGAGCACTACGATTTTAGAGATATAATCTTGGACCTCAACTTCTACAATTATATGTTAAAGACGTACGGAAAGATGACTGATGAGAGTACAATTTTGGGTGTTGTGCCATTAAAGGAAAGGCTTGCTTCATTTGAGTGGGATGAGGATACAGTCAAGTATTGTTTGGGCGATAAACTCATCCCAGATGGTCGTTCGTGTGGTGGTGCGAAATGGGTCATACGGCCATGAATGTAAATGTCAACCATTTTGTCACTCTCGAGTTCAATATTGAGAAGGGAGTGATAAATGTATATGATTGCAACATTCCTTGTTACGCAGATGATGATTTTTTGTCACATACATTCCGTGTTAGAATTGTGGTCCAAGTTGTTGAAGCAGAGTAGCTTGTTTAAGCACTTTCCTGAAAAGCTGCTCAACGAACCGTAAGAGTTTGATCGAAAAAGGAATCTCCTCTGTAATGTCTCTAACAGGGCATGTGGTTCGTATTCTCTTGCATTTATGGAGCAATTACTTACCGACACTTATATGACAAAGTCGGCGACTCTATTGAACGACAATGCAGTGGCAAAGATGCAATGGAGATGGGCAATGTGTATACTTGATAAAGTGTTGGAGCCTTGAATTTGGGTTGTTGAACAATTTCTTTTAAGTTTCTACTTTTTTATGTTATTAGTGAATTACGTGATGTTGATGAATTATGTAATTTTGTTATATATTTACAAATGTATATTTGGTGTTCAGTACCAGTACCACCTCTGAATTAGTATATTATTAAGTTGTTTCAGTAGTTTTAAACAAGTTACTAATTTGTTGTAACAGATTACTAATCAGTTGGTAAAAATCAAACAGCTGTTGAACTTGTTGTAACATATGAGGAAAGTTGTTGCAACAACCTCTGCAATTGTTACAGATGTTGCAACGGATGTGTAAAGTTGTTACAACAGATTTTCTATCTAATGCATTATATTAAGTAACAACTTAGAAAATTGTTGCAACAATTGACTATTTTGTTGCAACAGATGTAGCAGTCGTTGCAACAAATCAAACTTCTGTTGCATCTGTTTCAACAAGTAGGAAATATGTTATAACAGATACCGTAGTAGTTGCAACAAGTGTCTCCATTGTTGCGATAATGTACTTAGTTGTTATAATAATGTGCATAGTTGTTGTAACAATTTGCTTCTATTGGTCACTAAATATCATTGATTTCAATTGTTTATCACTAAATATGGGTAAATCAAGTATTTCACATCAAATCACTCGTTTTAGTGCATGATCATGTAGTTGATCATCCATCCTGACTCAAAATACCATCATATTAATTAAGTATCATTGATTTCATTTTTTTTATCACTAAATACTATTAAATTTTTTATTGTTTATCACTAAATATGGGTGAATCAAGTATTTCACATCAAATCACTCTTATGATCAATCATTTTAGTGCATAGTCATGTAGTTTATCATCCGTCCTGACTCAAAATACCATCATATTGATAAAGTATCATTGACTTCAATTGTTTATCACTAAATACCATTGATTTCAATTGTTTATCACTAAATATGGGTGAATTAAGTATTTTATATCAAATCACTCTTATGATCAATTGTTTTAGTGTATAGTCATATAGTTGATCATCCGTCCTGACTCAAAATACCATCATATTGGTTAAGTATCATTGATTTTAATTATTTATCACTAAATACCATTGATTTCTATTGTTTATCACTAAATACCATTGATTTCTATTGTTTATCACTAAATACCATTGATTTCTATTGTTTATCACTAAATATCATTGATCCCCTTTGTTGATCACTAAAAATAGGTGAATCAAGTATAATTCATTGCAACAAGTAACAAATATATTGCAACAAGTAACTTAGTTGTTGAAAAAGTCATATCACTTGTTGGATAAAATACAATAACATACCAAGTTGTTGCAACAAGTTTTTCCACTTGTTGAAAAAACTCAAACAACCAACCCAGTTGTTGTAGCAAGTTGTGTCACTTGTTGGATAAACCTCAACAAATAACTTAGTTGTTGCAACATATTTGGTACATCTTAAAAACTCACATTTGTTGTAATATGTTCAACAATTTACTAGTTTCTGCAACAAGGCCTGCCACTTATTGAAATAACACCAATAAGTAATAAAGTTATTGCAACGGATTTCAGACTTGTTGGAAATTGTTCAGCAATTCATTAACAATAGAAATGTCAACAGAACATACATTTGTGATTTAAACAAGATCAACATCTATTATAAATCAGGTTCACAAGTACCAATAACAGATTTTACCATTACAAGAAAGAATAAAATTAAAATGTCTTAAAACCCAAGTTTACAGCAACAAGAGTAATTACTATTAAAAGATAGTGCAAGATTAACAACTATGGAGCAACTCGGGATGTGTATGTAGTTTTTTTGTGGCCAACTGTTTTGTATATGGAGCATTTATTTTTCCTCGTTGAAAATAATTCCCTGATTCCATGCCTCCTCTTTGTCCGCCTTCTTCCCAGTTTGCTCGGGTCAACATATGGAGGAGATATTTCTCTCTCTAAAATCTCCAAAGGAACATCCCAAAATTCTTCAGAAGGCACAAGATGAATTTCCTCACAATATGCAATTATGTATTTCTTCATCGTATAATATGGAGATGAGTATTTATAAATTCTCCTTCCAAAGTCTTTACCATACTGGACTATGAGAGCTGACATAGCATGTGGACATGGTATTTTATCCAAGTAAAAAATTCAACAAGTAAAAGATCTCATTTGAAGATTCACCATTACCGGTGATGCTGAACCTATAATTGGCAATTTGATAGGCCAATAACTTGTTCCCAGGTTGACATACTTTGATATTTTTTCCATTAAAGGAATAAAGATGGTTGGTGAGTCGATGAACTCCATACGCCTCTCGTAAATTTTTTCTGCAAACCTCCTATTGATGGTATCAAATAGAGAAGTAATGGGAAATTCTCTTTCAACATTGAACATTGCGTTCACCGACTCAACAATGTTGGTCGTCATAATATTGATTAAGTAGTCACCAATCGGGAAACCTATCTTTGAAGTATTCACCAATAACTTTCATTGTGGTATGTGAATTATGACTTGTAATTAGAACCACACGTGTGATACTTTATGTAGGTTCTGATACAGAATCTATCAGAACTTATAAGCTTCACAGCCCTCAGCCACCACTTTCACTCAACAAATTAGTGAGTTGTTGCAACAACTAAGCTACATGTTACAACAGATTACCAATTATTGCAACAACTCACTAATCTGTTGGATGCAGCTTCAGTTTTAGGGTTTTGTTTCGTCCAAAGCCTGTAGAAAATGTCCAACAGATTATGCAGTTATTGTAACAACTGTATAATCTGTTGTAATTGTTGCAGCAACTACAATAGTTGTTGCAACTGCTGATACAACAACTTTGGCACTTGTTGCAACAACTAAAACGATTGTTGTAAATTGTTTGAAAATCAGCAGCTATACCCAGATGAATTATTGAAATAAAAAAAATATTTTACTTACCAAATGAGCAAAAATCACTAATGAAGTAATGCCCAGTGCTTCACGAACCAAATTCAGTCCAAAAATTACGTAAATCAAGTGGATTCTATTATTTTTCTAAATGAAGAACAATGCTTTAGGGGAGGAAGGAGACAACAATGGCAGCAGCATCAGTAGCAACGAATAAAGAAGAAAGAAGGAGGAAGAAGAAGAAAGAATGAGGAGAAGCAGCAACAATAGACAAAGAAGCAAGAAAAAGAAAGAAGAAGGAAGAAGAGTGTTGTCGTCGATGGCAACAATGTTTGCGCGTTTTTTTTACCCTTTTAGGTAATTTAGGGCTTTATATTAGTTGGGTCAAAGTGTAAAACTTAAAACTTGGGGGCAAGTTCAAAAATGAGTCAAAATTCATTAATCACTAATATAATGTTTGTCACCTCTACTCAATAAGAAAACTTGAGTTGCTCCCACTCAATTTTAAAACTTTCTTGTCACCTATGATTAATTGTCCCAAGAAAAAAGGTTTAGACTGGGTCGGGCATCTATTGGAATGGGCTGCTAAGTCAAACGGGTAAGGCATACACGAGAAAGGAAATTTTACCCTCTATGAGACTATGACCAGCGTAGTCAAAATACAATAATTTTTGAGAAATTGACAAAAATAATAGTCGGTAAATATTTTTCTTTTAGATGTCAAAATGTAATATATAAAATATATATTTGTCTAGTGAATGTAATTATTTTTGATTGACCAAATGTGTAACTTGCCCATTAATTTTCACCAGGTTTTAATTTTTACAATTAGTAAAAAAGATTGTGCATAAAATTACTTGTCAGAAGTATTACTACTCTTTGCAGAAAATTAAAGACACATTGCACTAATTATGTTAAAATTGAGCGAGTGATATTCCATTGAACTTATATTGTCTATCTCAAATAATTCAAATTTGTTTTGCTGAAAAGCCTGAACAATATATATACTACTATTGTTGGATTTTGTTGAACTTAGAATTATTTTTGTTAAAGAATATAAAGCGGGTCTATCGATTTCTGAACGTTTTAAGTTGGATCTAATCGTTGAAATTTGTTGAAAGTTGTATTAGACAAATTTAAATTCAACTGGAATGGCGATCTGTCATAATTTTACTGCCAAATTCTGGCTACAATAATTTTACAATTTTTTTTTTTAATAGAGATCAAATCTTAACTGGTGACATTAAAAGATCAAGAAGAAAGGAAATTTTTGCGACCCGATAGTTAATATGCCACCCTTTAGCGAAATTCTCCCACTTTATCAATTTTACTAAATTTCATTTCGAAAATTTTCACTAAATTCTTTATAAGGATCGATGTTTACCTTTTATTCGTATTTTAATTTTTTTAGCAAATATAGATATTCGTTAAAACTTCTCTTCTCTCCTCCTCATCCTTCTTCTCTCCTCCTCTTTCTTCCTCCTCCATCTTCTTCATAAGTGTTGTAGAAACTGAAGACCCATTACATATTTGTGTTGTTTAATTGAAGAAACTTGAAGAATGTGATTATCGCATTTTGTTGAGCTTGATTTTTGAAAAAGACAATGTAGATCTATTGATTTTTGAAGATTTCGATTGGATCTAAACATTGAAATTATTGAAATTGCTATTAGAATGTTGATATTAATTTCAAATCATTTTGAGTTGATTTGGACCAATGTGGATCAATTTCAAAGTAAAAACATGTTGGAGACATTTATGTGTAAGCCATTGGATGTATTCTGTCGTCCAGAAAATCATATGAAGGTAGGGATGCCACATGAGAATTAACAAACGGGAATGTAGACTCATCAAAAACTATATGACGAGAGATAATGATTTTTCCGTTTGTCATATCATAACATTTATATCCCCTGTGATTTTGTGGGAATCCTAAAAACACACAAGGGGTGGAACGAGTCTGAAGTTTGTTAATGGTTGTGGACGGAAACAAGGGATAACACAAACATCCAAAAATCATTAAATGTGTAAAAGTTGGGAGACGATAGTACAACCTTTGTGTAGGTGACACATTGAAAAGTAGTTTGCTAGAAAGAATATTTAAAATATATGTGATCATTTGAAGTGCATGATGCCAAAACATTGGTGGTGTGGATGAATGCACAAGAAGTGTGCGAATCATATTGTTTATCGTTCGAATTTTTCTTTCGGCTTTCCCATTTTGAGGAAATGTATGTGGACATGAAAGACGCAAAGACATCCCATTTTGGTAACAAAAATCATTAAATTGAGCATTTAGGAATTTCCTCCCATTGTCAAATTGAAAACAATTAATGGATTTGTCAAATTAGATTTTGATAAAAACACTAAATTGTTTAAAAGCAGTGAAGGCTTGTGATTTCTTTCCTAAGGGCAATGTCCAAAAAAAATTTGAATAATCATCCAAAATAAGCATATAATATTTATGACATGCAGAACTCAAAACTGGTGATGTCCACAAATCACAATGCATAAGATCAAATGACATAAGCGTATGTGACGTATTTAATTAGTTTGACCCCCGTTTTTTACCATTGCTGTTGCGATTTCCAGTTCCACCCGAACCAGAATTTTGAGTCTGAAATCCACGAAAAATGAATTGGTGGATACGAGAGCAGTTCCGACAATGGCTTCCCCCGAGGCTGTTTGTTTTGCCTAGCGGGTTTCTTCAAGAATTAATCACAAACGAGCCTCATAAAATGGAGGAAACATATTACTTTATTGAATTAACGTAGCAATCCCATCATAATATTCATTCAACCCCGCAATTAATTGAAAAACCAACCATTGATTCGTCACTGGCGCGCCAATGTTGGATAGTTGGTGGGCGAGCATTTTCAACTCATGACAATAGGTGGAAACGTTAGAAAAATCATCGAACTTGATGTTGGTGAATTGGTTTTCACGATATACCGCCCTAAAAAGTTTATTATCCTGAAAAATGTTTTGTAATCGTTTCCACGCTTGTTGAGCCGTAGAGTCCGGCTCCAAAATAGTATGCACAAGATCATTGGAGATGATGTCGTAAATCCATTGAAGGACTATGGCATCTAAGCGAGACCATAACTTTTTGTCAACACCGGTGGGGTCCGACGAATACTCGGAATGAATGATATGGTCTATTACTTCTTATGCGCGGCAATGAATTTTGAATAACTCCGCCCATGAGGAGTATTGTCCTTTATCCATCTCAAGTGTAATTGAAATAAAATTCTTGACGTTGTTTACGGCAAGAGCGGGAGGAAATTTTTGTTTGTCAGCCATTGATACCCACAAAAACAGTAGAATAAAGATAGGAGAAGAATATAATAAGAAAAATAATTTGTGAGTGGAGGAGGAACCTTAACCCGGAATTGGTTGTCGGCTAGGAAATAATGAAAGGGAGGGCGGTATTAGGGTTGTTGTTTAGGGTTAGCCGAAGTTGGTGTTAGGGTTATGTTTAGTTTAGGGTTGTTTCAGGTTTGTGAGGAAGGGCGGTTTAGGGTTTTTGAGGGAAACCCTTAGGGTTCCGCCGAAGCAAACCGGAAAAGGAAGAGAAAGAAAGAAAAAAATCGGGAATGGTAAGGCCGATTAGGGGGGTGGGCTAAATTAATTTGTGGCTATTGATACCATGAAAGAAATGAATTCCATGATTTATTTCATTCCAAGTATAAAAATATATACAGTTCTACCTAATCAATTTAGGCTATCTCTAAGGATATGTTAATCAATACAATTGATCTAATCATCCTAATTATATGATTCTAATTACAACCTAATTGATGTAATGGGATATGATAGAGATAATTAGGAATTATTCTAACAGAAACTTCACCACCACCTAAACCAATAATACCATAAGTGTAGTTATTAAATATGCCACCATTGTCATTTCCGCAACCAAAGACAACGTTAGGTAAAAATAAGAGAGTGGGAATGCATGTAATAATGTGGAAAGTCAAGGGAAATATGTGATTTGGGGGGGGAATGCATTGGAAGAAATTTTAATAAAGATACCAAATGCAGAGTAAGAAGTGTAACAGCTTTTTAAATATTGTTGAATACGCGAAGATATATAAAGAGCCCATAACCAAAATGATTCATTTAATATATTCCATCTTTTCCATTAACACAGTGTAAATATAATACCATACATTCATTTAGCTTTAGTTAAGAAAACACAACAAATGCTAATTAAGATAATTATTCCCATGTGAAAATGATACAATTGCTACTGCTCAGTTCACAAAATTACTCGTCTGAATAACACGTACTTGACTTTTTGTTCACCTTCCTGCCGATTTTGTTTTAAAAAAAGTTTCTTTCACAATAAAAACAATTAATTTAGCGTCACTTATTTGAATGCAACATTGTCATAAATTTACCTTTTGGTTTCTATTAATGAACAAGTCGGGGTCGTCAGATCCCGACACATCCAAAGTGGATTCTTTGGGGAAAATATAATAATGTTAATACAACTTATCATAACAA
This sequence comes from Anisodus acutangulus, assembly GCA_029783415.1. NCBI lineage: Eukaryota > Viridiplantae > Streptophyta > Magnoliopsida > Solanales > Solanaceae > Anisodus > Anisodus acutangulus. Next base: position 6,885,400 of record CM056505.1, on the reverse strand, counting down.
ATTATTAAAATGAATTATCGCCTTAATTTTGTTTTCATAATTAGTGTGTATGACAAAAAATCTGACCATCATGCACTTTGTTTTCTATCACATAAAGTAGAACGGACCATCACATAAAATAGAACGGACCCAAAATATAACTTTAAGGGACAGTAAAATTATAAATGCAGATGTCATAAAGCAGTAAACCAAATATTCATATTCTTGCACTTTTATATCTCATTTGTTGGTTGTCCAAAAAATCTGAATTTTGATTTCGATTCCGGTCACTACTTCGGGTTGCATTTCTCAGGTCGTTTATCCAGGTCTATTTTCAGAATTGGATCACCCATTTAGGTCACTGTCCAGAACATGGGTCTGTTTTTCATAAACATTTCTTAATCCTGTTTCGGTTCAGAAATTTCAGAATTTGGGTTGGATATTTTAATTGCTTATTGTTTGTTACTTTGGCACTGTTATTATTTTATTGATTGAACTAATACTGCATCCTCTTTGTTATTCTATTGATTTGAACCAACGCTGCATTCTCTTCGGAAATCGTTTCTCGGTTTCAGATTACTTTTTTTTTTACTGATTTAATACCGCAATTAGGCCAATGAAATTGAATTCGAGGTCGCGCCTTTCGGGCATTGCTTTCTGTTTCAGTTTACTGTTTTTGGCATTTTCACATCCGTGCAACGGATATCTTACTGTTTTACTGTTTTAAACCAAATATCGCGTCTGTTCGGGCATTGCTTTTCTGTTTCAGTTTGCTGCTCGATTTCAGATTTCTGTTTTGGTTTGTTTTACTGTTTTAAACAAAATATCGCGCCTTTCGAGCATTGCTTTCTGTTTCAGTTTACTATTTTTTGGCATTTAAACATATGTGCAACAGATATCTTATCGCTTGTTTATCGCTTTAAACCAAATAAGCGCGTCTGCTCACCATTGCTTTTCGCTTTCGCTTTGTCGCTCGGTTTGATTTCGCTTTTGGTTTGTTTCTTGTTTTGAATAAATATCGCGTCTGTTAAGACCTTCGCTTTTACATTTTCAGTTCTTTGTTCGGTTTCATATTACTGTTTTACTGTTTTTACTCTTTTAAACTAAATACCGCGCCTTTTCGGAAATTGCCTCTCTATTTTCTGCTTACTGCTTTGATTTAATTTTTGCTGATTTGAACACGATACTGTGTGGCCGATGAAAAATCTTCGTCGATTTCGATTCCTCCACAGTTGTAAAGACGGAAAATATAACTTCTGAGCAAGGATGAGACTTAAATCTTTTTATTTCATCCGAGAGATCAACATGTTTAGTAGGCGAGGCGACTAAAATAACCAACAAGTTATATGTTCGCAGCCACGACGTGATTATAATGATCTTTTATTTTCCATCCGAGAGACCAACACGTTTAGTAGGCGAGGCAATCAAAATGACCACCGAGTCAAACGTTTGCAGCCACGGCGTGATTGGAATGGTCTTTTCAAAATTTAAGTCTGAGCCCTCCGTGATCAAAACACTCACTGTTTTGGATACGGATCCGAAGTTATTTGTATTTAACTGTTTCTAACCGTTTGTTCTTGATAGCTTGTAGGGAACAAAGTAAATAAAGGCATATATTCCTCGGATTTTATTTATTTTATTGTTTTTTACTTTCTTTAATTCAGCTTTTACCCCGCTCTGTATTGTAATATTATTTATCGCACTTATGTAACTATTGAAATGCTTAGAATAGGCAAACTTAGAATTAATTCATAGGGTAGTTTAAAACTTGAAACCCGTCGCTAGTATATTTACTTGTAGGTTCGGGTAATTCAAACTTAGAAACCCTCCGCTAGTTATTTTATTTTCAGGCTCGTCATGCATATTTAAATTTTTCAAAAATTATTTTGGTCATCTTTTATTCACTTCATTAATCATACAAATAAGTCTATCCTTTCAATTTGCAAAATCAATGATTTCCAAAAGTTTACTCCTTTGGCATTAAATTATTCGTTTTTCTCCTTACTATTAATTATTACAAATGCATATTTTCTCAACTTTACATGTATTTTTCTTTAATATCATACAAATGCATACTGGTACAAAATGTATCATTTACTAAATATTTGCAAACATCTTTTTACTCTATATACTTTTAAACATGCATTTTTTCTTAACATAATAATTAACCCGAGTTTGACCGGATAACCGCAAGTTAACGGATCTTAAAGGATGCCTAACCCCTTCCCTTTAGGATAATAAAGAATCCTTACCCAGAACCTCATTAGTTTCGTAGACCACAAAATTGGAGTTATTGCAGCATTTATAGTCAAACATTTAGGTGCCCTAATTCACTTTAGAATAATTAGGTGGCGACTCCTCAATCCAATTGACCCAGGAATCACTGAATACGTCATGCTCCGCTTTGACCTCTCGGGGGTGGAAAAAACGGGCGCGACAAATGTCCACAGAAAATTTAAATAATTATCCAAAATAAGCATATAATATTTATGACCTGTAGAACTTAAAACTGGTGATGTTCACAAATCACAATGCATAAGATCAAATGGCATAAGCGTATGTGAAGTAGATGATGAAAAATGAATTTTAACATGCTTTCCAAACACACAAGTTTGGCAAACAGAAGAGTCCAAAAGTTTATTACAAACAACAAAAGTATTCTTCCTAAGAGTATTGAACAACGGGGCTCCCAAGTGTCCCAACCGATTGCGCCATACGATAGGGGAAATAGCTGCAAAGGTTGATGGTTGTGTCACGTGGTTGTTGGAAATAGTAGTGATGGGATACAAGTCCCCCATGCTATTACATCTCATAAATGGCATCCTCGTCTGAAAATCATTCACAGAAAACCCAAACGAATCAAAATTGACAGAAACATTGTTGTCAGTTGTATAACGTCATACAAATACCAAGTTTTTAATTAGTTTTGGTGCATGTAAGACGTTTTTAAGTATAACAGTGGGTGAGGAGGGGTAAGTTTTACCTGACCAATACCACGAATTGGAATTTCCTACCCACTACCGATAACAATAATTTTATTAGTGCTCATATAACATTAAGACGAGAGATTACCTTTATATGTCGTTATGTGTGACGTAGCCCATGTGTCCATGTACCACGAATCATCTGAAACATTCAGATTCATGTTGTTTATGGCCTGTTCGATATCGGTAGGAACATAACTTGCGGAAGATGATGCATGGGCTGCAAATGCTTGTTGTGGACGAGATCCTAGAAGTCCGGGCTATCGATTTGAAGAGGAGGGCCTGGCCCACGACGCGGTGGGGTAAGGGCATGGAGGGGCAGCCCATTATAGGGTCCAAGCCCACGATGGTACTGCCCTCACTGGTTCTCGCGGGACTGGGCTTGCGGCTGCCACTGATTGGGCCGCCACTGCCCTTGATGTTGGTGGTTGTTGCTGTCGCCGGCTGGTTGGCCGCCGCCCCTACCCCGTCCATTTCCACCATTATTTTTTTCTTTGTTATTGTTACGATTTGACCCCCATTTTTATCATTGTTGTTGCGATTTCCAGTTCCATCCGAACCAAAAATTTGAGTCTGAAAATCCACGGAAAATGAATTGGTGGAGACGAGGGAAATTCCGGCAATGGCTTCCCCCGAGTCCGGTTCCAAAATAGTATGCACAAGATCAATGGAGATGGTGTCATAAATCCATTGTAGGACTATGGCATCTAAGCGAGATCATAACTTTTTGTCAACACCGGTGGTGTCCGATGAAGACTCGGAATGAATGATATGGTCTATTACTTCTTATGCGCGGCAATGAATTTTGAATAACTCCGCCCATGAGGAGTATTGTCCTTTATCCATCTCAAGTGTAATTGAAATAAAATTCTTGACATTGTTTACGGCAAGAGCGGGAGGAAATTTTTGTTTGTCAGCCATTGATACCCACAAAAATAGTAGAATAAAGGTAGGAGAAGAATATAATAAGAAAAATAATTTGTGAGTGGAGGAGGAACCTTAACCCGGAATTGGTTGTCGGCTAGGAAATAATGAAAGGGAGGGCGGTATTAGGGTTGTTGTTTAGGGTTAGCCGAAGTTGGTGTTAGGGTTATGTTTAGTTTAGGGTTGTTTCAGGTTTGTGAGGAAGGGCGGTTTAGGGTTTTTGAGGGAAACCCTTAGGGTTCCGCCGAAGCAAACCGGAAAAGGAAGAGAAAGAAAGAAAAAAATCGGGAATGGTAAGGCCGATTAGGGGGGTGGGCTAAATTAATTTGTGGCTATTGATACCATGAAAGAAATGAATTCCATGATTTATTTCATTCCAAGTATAAAAATATATACAGTTCTACCTAATCAATTTAGGCTATCTCTAAGGATATGTTAATCAATACAATTGATCTAATCATCCTAATTATATGATTCTAATTACAACCTAATTGATGTAATGGGATATGATAGAGATAATTAGGAATTATTCTAACAGAAACTTCACCACCACCTAAACCAATAATACCATAAGTGTAGTTATTAAATATGCCACCATTGTCATTTCCGCAACCAAAGACAACGTTAGGTAAAAATAAGAGAGTGGGAATGCATGTAATAATGTGGAAAGTCAAGGGAAATATGTGATTTGGGGGGGGAATGCATTGGAAGAAATTTTAATAAAGATACCAAATGCAGAGTAAGAAGTGTAACAGCTTTTTAAATATTGTTGAATACGCGAAGATATATAAAGAGCCCATAACCAAAATGATTCATTTAATATATTCCATCTTTTCCATTAACACAGTGTAAATATAATACCATACATTCATTTAGCTTTAGTTAAGAAAACACAACAAATGCTAATTAAGATAATTATTCCCATGTGAAAATGATACAATTGCTACTGCTCAGTTCACAAAATTACTTGTCTGAATAACACGTACTTGACTTTTTGTTCACCTTCCTGCCGATTTGTTTTAAAAAAAGTTTCTTTCACAATATAAACAATTAATTTAGCATCACTTATTTGAATGCAACATTGTCATAAATTTACCTTTTGGTTTCTATTAATGAACAAGTCGGGGTCGTCAGATCCCGACACATCCAAAGTGGATTCTTTGGGGAAAATATAATAATGTTAATACAACTTATCATAACAAATTATTAAAATGAATTATCGCCTTAATTTTGTTATCATAATTAGTGTGTATGACAAAAATTCTGACCATCATGCACTTTGTTTTCTATCACATAAAGTAGAACGGAGACCATCACATAAAATATAACTTCAAGGGACAGTAAAATTATAAATGCAGATGTCATAAAGCAGTAAACCAAATATTCATATGACACTAAAATTGTACATTACAACTCGAGAAAATCCTTCTTTTTTCAAATGCTACTTCGACTTTGACTATTTTACTGGAGAAAAAAACATATTAACAACATATGCCAAGGGAGTAATAGTGTATAAATTTAGCCTTATAGTTTTCGAATACTATGAAATTAATCTTACTTTAAACTATACTAAGTTGGACAATGTAATAGCATTGGCCGGATCGACCAGGCAAAAACACGTGAGGATTGTTTTATGACCATAAATGGGATGTTTAAGACAACAGATCTATGAGAGGACTTCGACTTACCAAAGATTAATTAGTTTGTGGTTCTATATAGACTTCCTCCTACAAATCTTTTATGTCAGAAGCTATATTCTGACAGAATCCCTCGTTGAAACTGATACTGTGTAAATAGGGTAAATAAAATTTGTTTTACATATACATAAATTTTGAATCCAGTTAACATAAAAGAAATACAAATTCAAAGAACTAATATGGAACACAATAACTGATCATTTAACACAAGAAAATATCCATTAGTAAGCATCTGATAAAATGAATACAAGTCATCAAGAATAGAACAACATTTGCTAGTAACATTATAAAAATGAGCCAATTAGCAAAATTCCTTATAGATATAACTTTCAATCCTTAGTACTTGGTGCAATCTGTAGGCAAAAAGGAGACTTTGTTGGCCACAAGATCATATCCAATTAAGAAATTTCCCTGCGCCAAGTTACCAAAAATAGCAATGTCCTCTGCAGGCACAATTGTAAGACAAACCAAACCTTCCTCCACTTGTGCAAACGTGCTCGAAGGCAACAACTCAAAATCTGCATTTGTAAAATGTGCAACAATCTTGGGAGCATCGATAATACCATTCTCAGACTCGTAGCATAGTCCAAAAGTCCCCGATGGATCGTCCTTCTTAGTAGCTTTGATCGAGTCCACCAACATTGATTCCAATTTCGTGTAAAAATCATTAGGCAGAAGCGTTAACGTCGTACCAGAATCGATTATAATGTTACCTTTACCATCACCATCCCCAACAGCAGAAGCAGAACTAATCTTAGAAGATTTGAATATCAACGTCTTATTTTCAACGCTCACACCTTCCAAATTTAGATAGTAGAATGTGGACGATTCCTTTTTTATCAAGGGAGTTGAAACAACGTTAGGGTCGGACATGATAGCACTATTGCCGAAGTTGATGTGACTGCTGGCATTGGAAATTGATGATTCTAATGGGATTAAACAATAAGAGAATTTCCCATTGATTTCATTATCTAATTGGTTGATAATTGACACTTTACCACCACCTAAGCCAATAATACCAGAAGTATAGCTATTAAATGTGCCACCATTGTCATGACCGCAACCAAAGACAACATTAGGAATGTCAACATTATTGCCAGAAGTAGAAGGAAACGTGAATTTTTCAAAAGCAAGGTCACCAATAGTATGTGATTGATCACCATAACTCATTTGATATTCACAAATATTTCCACCCACGCAAGAAGAAGTCCCTAGTGATGTACATTCTTCAGTGTTGCACCCCAAGGTTTTATAAGTAGAACTTTTATTGGAATCGAAAAGAGGAGCTGATTGGTGGAAACAATTAATGCATGGCTTGCATTGTGTCCACGTTAAGTCACTACCAGTGTCAGCTATGGCTAGAATTTCAATCGGTGGTGTTCCAATGGAAATTTTCATGAGGTATTCTCCTGGGATTGGAAAAGTATCCGATTGGATTGTATTGTTAGTACAAAAGGAATATTTCCTGAAAAATGAAGCCCGTGAAAATGATCGATGGAAGGCATTTCGAAGGCGGTCTGATGGAGTGTTTGATGGGTTATAGAAGGGTGAAAGAGGAGAATCACGATGGATAAGATCAAGAGTGAAGCCATTTCCACCACCATGGCTTATTATATTTCGGCAAGAAACCAAAGAAAGATGAAAGAAAATTAAAAAGACTAATGTAGGAGAAAGACTGCTAGCTTTAGTATTCATCTTCTTGACAAGGGTTTATGAGTTTATAATGTATCGAAGAGTGATGGTAAAAAGCTTGTGATTAGTACCATTTTATAGGTAAAAATTTAAATTACGAGTGGGAATGCATCTAAAGAATATGGAAAGTCAAGGGAAATTTGTTATTTTTGGTGAATGCATATTAACTTGGAAGAAATTTTAAAGATACCAAGTGAAAAGTAATTAGAAGTGAAACATTTTTCTGAAATATAATTAAGAGACTACTTCCAAATGGATTCATAATATCTACTCCTTTTCCCCCCTTAGTTTCCATTTACACTGATGTACAATACTAACGCATTTATTTTCTGGGCATTAAATTATTTATATAAAACAAATTGAAGTGTACATGACATATTTCTGACCTATTAGTATTTGGCTTCAAATTTTACTCGCACCGGATCGGATTTTCTTCCAAATCAAAATATGAATATTATGTGTTTGCACATATTTAATTTCACTTAGTTATGATTAATTAATATATATATATATATATATATAGGTACAGCTAGTCCGGTGCAAACGGTTGCCGGTAAAGACATATCAAATCCGTTGATGGCTGTCACTTTGCCAAAAAGTGAAAAAGAAGAGGCTACCTCTTCACAGAACAGACGAAGACTTCCCCAGACTCTTACAGGAAATACTAGTAGAACAAGAACAAGAAAGACAAAAAAAGATAAAAATAAGAACATTGAACAAATAATTAAAGATACACTTGAAAATATTTTCAAGGAACAGAGGAACATAAAGACTGAAGACAAACATGAGAATCCGGTAGAATCACTACCAAGAACATCCCTGACAGCGGATAATACCCAGAACACGGATGACATAGACCATGTTTCGGAGACAAGTTCAGACAATGAATTGCTACAAAATTATGCTCAAGATCCGAACGATAACGATTCGGGCATGAGTTTTGATTCTATAGCACTACATAACCTAAGCACATAAACTCCGAAAGTAAATTAAATTTGAGAAGAAGCAGTCTGATAAATAGCAGATGACGGCCGTGACAAACAGTAAAGCAAGCGGACAAGATAGAGACAAAGAAGGACAAAGATCTAAGACTTTAATAGAAAGAGGATGCGGCAGAAGAAGACAAAGAAAAGAAGAGAAAGTCAAAAGTTAAAGTGGCGATGGGGCCCACAGCGCACCGGTGAAACTTTTGAAGATTCCTTTTTATTTTGAAATCCGAGCTCAAGTCCGCGGACTCTATAAATACCCATTTCCTTTCACTTAGCAAGACAGAATGAAACCACACCCCAACAGAAATACTCTCGGACTCCACTCACCTCCACCAAATGTCTAATATCCCCTTCTCTCCTCTCACTAAAAGACCTCTCATGTAAGATAGCTTTGTGTGATATAAGCTTTCATTAGCGTGTGTTAAGCTTTCGGGACTCCCGAAAGGGAAACCTCCCCGTATTTCCAATTATGTAAGTTTTCTCTTTAGTTTTTAAGTTATCTCCACCATGTACAGTATGTGTGTATCTTGTAAAATACAAGAATATTATGTATGTTATCTTGTAGAAATGCAAGAATGTTATGTTAATATAAAAGTGTTTATTTTCATCATGAATCTTTGTTTGGTATTATGATTTTCTGTCTCAAAATTATTGTTATAATGATTTATTGCAACATGCTTATAAGTGGTTAGTATCTGAACTTAGTATATGGTTATCTTGGGACTCCGTCATGACCTCCATGGATTAGCTTGTAAATTCCTATGTCAACGGTGGTTGATTTATGGCCTGTTGTGTCCGCTGAAGGACTGTTGTGGCCTGAAAATTGGGTGTAGCTAAAGGCATTTGTCATGATAGGGGTAAAGTCTTTAAGGCGAGATGAGCAGTTGAGATGAAGAAATGAATAGGCATAGTCTTTGTGAAAAACTAAAGCAGTAACAACAAGACAGGGGATGATAAATAGTAATCAAAGACTAGTATTGGACATAGTCCAGGTTAAAAAAAAAAAAAAAAAAAAAAAAAAAATTTTTGTTTTATTAGGAGATAGCTTAGACTAAAGAAGATTAACATAAGAGGATATACAACGGGAAGGGAGTCTTGAGTAGGATTTACAACTTTATTGAAACAAACCTTATTGAAACAAGCCCCCATTATCTTGGTATCGAGGCGTATAAAGATTTTGAGAACCAATAACTCAAGAAGATACTTGTCGTTGTATGGTGATTATAATTTAGAGACTTATTTAAGTATTAAAAATAGTTTAAAAACATTATATCCAGAATATATAGACTTAAGTAAGACAAAGGATAATCGACTTAGACTTATAGAAATAATAAATCAAATTTACGCCTTAGAATATAATTTAATAAGAAATATAAAAATAGAAAAATAGATAAGAATCCTACACGTTATAGACCTTATTAATGAAACATATTCCTTTCAGTACAAAGACTTGACTATATAGAATATATTATTAATATAGAAATTAAAGCTAGAAATAGACATATCACGCCAAGAAGGCCCTACAAAGGCTGCTTAAACAATTTCTGACTCAGACGCTAGGAATAGCAGAACTACTAGAATACTTTTATAAAGAAGTAAAGCCTTTCTTAACTAGAGAATATTATACAAAAATATCTAACGCTTTAGAAGAAAGCATAGTATTTGTAACTAAACATTCTAATACCATAGCAGGACTTAGAGTGGAATATACAAGGAATAGAAGGAGACATAGAATACGCTAACGATAGGATAGATTATCAAATTAGAAGAAAACAAAAAATATACGAATATTTTCCACTAGGATAAAAATAGCTCATTTAAAGAAATTAGATTATTTAGATTTACAAATATTACCAGAAAAGAAATATAGAATATTACCAGACCGTAGTATAATTAAGTGTAATTTTACTACAGGAGAACATAGTTTACATAGCGAAGATAGACAATTAAATTCCGTAGTAGACTTGGTAATAAATCTTAGTGAAAAAATAAAAGAAAATAATTTAGACTACCAAAATAATCTAAAGAAGTTAGAAAATATATTATACAATCAGGAAAGAATTTTCAATAGGTCAGAACAAAATATAGATTACGTTAATAATCTAATAACTACGTGCGACTTTAAGAAATTTTCAACTAAGAAAGATTTAGAAAAAATTCTAAAAGATAATTTAATAGATATTGAGTTAAAACTTAGTCAAGAAAATCTAAAAATTAAACAAGAATTAGTAGAAAAAGTTTTACAATTAGAAAAATCAGTAAAAGAATTAAGGAAAGCTATAGTTTCATGAACAAATTAGAAGCGATATTAGAACAATTTGCAATACTTATAGATAAAACTATACCATTACGAGAAGAATATAAAGATTATATACCTCTCCAAAAATCGGACCAAATAGTTTTACAACGAGAATATAGTAATAACAACTTTATTATTAGACTTACACAGAAAGTAGATCAAGTAATGAGATAGACTAATAAGATTAGAAAAACAAGTTTACCTAGAAAATATTTCTAAAAATAAAGAGAAAGAAAATAAGGCTATAGATAACCTCATAGACCAATTAAACAAAATAGAATTGACCCCTCAAAAAGAAAAAGCCAAAATAGTAAGAAGGCCGCAAAAATGGACCTTTTTGCAATTGGACAAAGAGGAGAAGAAGAGCAAAGAATAGTTTGCTCTAGTAACAATATAGGAAATAATATTATGTCTAGACTGTTGCATAAGAAGAAACCAGAACAAAGTAAGCAACTTAGCGAAGTTATAAATATAGAAAGAGACATAAGTATTTTTCAACAGAATCAGTTAAATCTCTTAGACCCTAGAACTCTATACAATGCGGGACGTTTCTCGTCAACAGCACAGTTATACAGACATTATAGAGAAGAGCAGTTATCAGTTCTAGGTGTACTGCAAAAAACATTAATTTAATAAGCGACAATTCGTTTAAGCAGATTAATAGAACTACTAAAACTCTAATACACATGGGATTAATAGTCATAGGAATCAAAGGACTTACTAGAAAGAATTTAGGAGGAAAAGTTACGATAATGATATACGATGATAGATGAATGAGACATTAAAAATCTATCATAGGTATGACAGAGATAGACATGACTGATAACGGAGGAATCTTCTATCTCAGTCAGGACTTTTTAATGAACCTTCGAATTTGGAAAACATATAAAAATAGGTATACAAACTAAAGGTTATGAAGACATGATTAATGGTAATAACTTATTAATTTGTTTAGGATTTTTAGGAAAAATGACTACTTGATAGTAATACAAAATTTAAGATAAGAATAAGCAGCGTAGTAGAATTAATGAACAATAAAGGTATAAACTTAATTAAACCTACTAAGATTCAACCAGGAAGAATACATTTGGTTTAGAATGGAAGTTAGATAATTTCAATAAAGATAAGAAGAAATTATTACAACCTACATCACATGTAGAATATACAAATCATAAAGGAGAAACTTCAATTAGATTTACAGACTATAACTATACCCCACAAAAAATAGATGAGGAAAGTACAATAGAAGAATCTGAAGACATAGAATTCATGAACATAGAGCTAATAGAAGATAAGTACGAAGTAGACATCGCCCTAGAAAAAGTGAGAGACCTGCATAGAAAAAGAAGCACAAGTTTATTTAGATGTAAAGGATGTAAAAAAGATAATATGAAATTTGAAGAGACTGTAGAACATTTTAAATATTGCGAAATTAGAACAGACAATATAGGATATAAAGAAGAAAAAATTGCTAAAGAAAAAACAGAAATGTTTGAAGCAATTTGGAAAGACTTCTCTGCAGAACATGAAGAAGACTGTGAAACACAGTCCAAGTCGATTTAAAAGAACTAATGGAGGCTAGCGCTTCTAGCTCGGCCCGTTCCAAAGAAGCTGCGGAGGCGTATCACGATGAGATACTAGTGCAGTAATATACCTAGAAGAAGAGTATATAGAGCTGCAGGAGAGAACTGTAGAGAAAGCGTCAAACCTTGGTAGAAGGATGCCGTTAGAAGAACCTATTACACTCCAAGAAGGAGGAAATAGAGGAAAAATTTTGAATATAGTCGCCCACGATCCCCAAAGATGGAATTAGTAATAGATTTATGGAAAGGCATAGTGGTTGCAGACTACATACAAAATTACGTAGAAAGCAGAACCACTGAGACAATGTATAAATACTTAGAAACCTTTTTAGGAGAATCTACCAAGGCACTTTGGGAAGCTTACAAAGCAGATTTTCTAGAAGAATTTCATCAGTTGGTAGCAATGGGGTCAAACCCATATAACTTTACAAATAAAATACATACTCTAATAACAGGGAGAAGATCCAAATAGTGGATTGATAGTATTACAGAGAAATGCTTTAATTAAACTATAACAACTTAGTATTAGCAATTGGTGTTATATAAAGAAAGTTTTAAATGATTTCTTTTATTTCTGCACGATCAGCGGTAATTCGTTTGATCAAGAACTAGGTAAAAAGCTTTTTAATAAGTTGCCAGGAGCTTTAGGTAGAGAAATAGAAGAACGTTGGAACAAGCGTGATGGGATTATACAAAACCCCAACGCTCGATGGTCCATAGGTCATCGTATACAGCACGTAATGGAGATACTTCAAGAGAAGTGTACACACCTCCAAATACAGAAACAACTCAAGCAGAATGAGTTAAACTTCTGTAAAAGCGTGATATACACTACCCAAAGTTATGATAAAGACCCAGTAAAAAGAAAGAATTATAAAAGAAAAGGCAAATACGGTAAGTATGATAACTATAAAAAGAAAAAATACTACTTAAGAAAGTCGTCAGCTAAGAAACCATACTTAGATAAAAATAGACATATTAGGAAATATAGAAACGATAGAAATTACAAAAATAGATTAGAATGTTTTACTTGTGGTAGCATAGAACATCTAGCCAATACTTGTCCTAAAAGAATAAATAATAATACTCGAAATTCCCAATTAATAGAGGATTTTCAAGAGACTTTAATAAATGTAGACGAGTATATGTCAGACACAGAAAGTATATACTCAGTAGTAAGCATAGACACCGGAGATGTAAACAGACTAGATTCTTCAGACTCAGAAGCAGACGAGTTTATTAATGAATTAGGTATAGAACAATTAGACTTAAGTGAAGATTTAAATAATTTAGTCAATACTACCATAGATTGTGACCATTTATTCGAACGAAATAAAGGTCTAGATAGTACAGCGTGTTGCATTTGTAAATGGTTCCCTAGCAGGAGCAAAAGAGCCAAATGCAAAAAGTGTTATATGGAGGGATGTATAAAGCGCCTCCCGAGAAAGAACTAGGAATTATTATAGGAATAAAAGAACCTATAAAGACTATCCAGGAAGATAATACATGACTATGAGAATAATTACTTTAGAAACTAGAGTAAACTCTTTAGAGTTAAGACTTACAAACTTAGAAAAAGGAAAAGAAGTATCTGAAGAAACAGATTCATGAAGAAGAAACGAGAGAAAAGAAATGGCTTCAGAATTCATGAATTCAGAAATGTTAGTTTGTAATGAGAACAGAAAATTTAGCTCGTTAAAATTAATGACCAAAGTAAGACTTAAAGACTAAATGATAATACAAAGAGTGATGGTTATAAATTGCCTGATAAATCAGAATTAATAAATAGAATACAAGGCAAGAATATTTTTAGTAAATTTGACTGCAAATCAGGCTATTGGCAAGTCAAAATGCACTCCAGTAGCATTGAATGGACACTTCACTTGTCTGAAGGACACTTGAATGGTTGGTTATGCCATTTGGTCTAAAGACAGCTCGCCTATATTCCAAAGAAAAATGGATAGTATATTCGGAGATTACAAAGATTTGTTATAGTGTCACGTGAAGCGACATATTAGTATTGGTAGTAATATGATGAACATTTAGGACACTTACAGGCAGTTTTAGACTTTTAAGTAAATAACGGTATAATAATTAGCAAAAGAAAATGGAGTTATGTAAGAAGTATATAAACTTCTTAGGAGTAACCTTAGGAGACGGTAAGATAAAACTCCAGCCACACATAGCAAAGAAAGCTTTAGATATGCCAGGACAAATTAGATAAAACCAAAGATTTACAAAAATTCTTAGGAATACTAAACTACGCTAGATCATTTATAAAGATCTAGGAAAGATAGCAGAGACCGTTATATTCAAAAACCGGTTCTCTTTGGACAAAAATACTTTATCTGAAGATATTAAAATAGTAAAGCTGTTAAAACAAAGAATTGAGAACATTCCAGTTTGAGCATGCCCTAGAATCAGATTATTTAATAATCGAGAGCGGATGGTAGTTTTGAAGGATGGGGAGCGATACTCAAAGCAAGAACTAATAAATACAGATAGTAAAAGTTGAGAAAAAGATTTGCGCTTACCAAAGTGGTAAGTATAAAGAGAAAGGAAATATGAGTAGTATAGGCGAGAGATTTTAGCGATAGTATATCGTTAAATGCCTTTAGATTATATATTTTAAACAAACCGAGAAACTTTAGTAAGAGCAGTTGAAGCAATTGTAAAATTTAATCAGAAAATAAATGATAAAAATAGTAGTAGAAGAAGATGGTTAAATTTCTTAGACACTATATCAATTTATAACTTAGTATTCGAACACATAAAGGGAAAAGATAATAACTTATGAGACCAACTTAGTAGATTGAAAATTACTACAAATTAACAATTTTCGTCTTGTTTGTTTTTAGCGAGAATGAGTACGTCACAAAATAAGGATAAGGAAAGGCCCGGCGGGACCCCAAGATGAATCTGAACAATCGGTATTGGGAACACGAATTTCAGGCCCATTTGCTCAGAGACGCCCACATTAGAAAGACTTTTCTTTGGTAAGAATAATTTAGTATCTTTTCCTTCGTCAAACAAACTTAACTTTTAAAATACTCCCGAATCGTTTTAGACAAACAACAGAAATGTTTGATAGACAATATGTGGATAGCCCACAATCGCAAAGACAATAGTCATTTCATAGCTACTTTAAATAGTACATGTTTTTACTTAAATGAGAAAAATTTAGACAAAAAATTTAAGTTTTATGTGGTAGTCCATGGTAAGACAAATGGAATTTTCAGGACTTGGTTGGAAGTCGTGGACTCCATTAAAGATTTTAAGACACCTTTATTTAAAGGATTTAATGTTTTCTTGAGGCTCACAGACTACATGAGGAACTCTTGGGCTAACTACTATATATCTCCGGCTCTTAGATATACCCAAGCCCAGACACCACAATATAAAATACAAAAAGACACAGACAAAATAATATTTTGCGATCATTGTAGCACAATGACGAAGCTTTCAAAGACTCAATCGGACCAAAGAAACTCTCCGGACACAAAATACATATCTATTAGAAAGAGTCACGAGAACTTCGAGTTAAAACTCGAGACAAAACTTCGATCGGACAACGGACCACGAGTTCTCCATCTCCTTCAAAAATGGATGAGGCAGGTGTGCATTCCCTTACGAATGCTCAGAAATCTCTACCCGGATGTAAGTACGGCTAGTCAGTGCAAGCGGTTCTTGCGGTAAAGACATATCAAATCAGTTGATGTTTGTCACTTTGCCAAAAAGTGAAAAAGAAGAGGCTACCTCTTCGCAGAGCAGACGAAGACTTCCCAGGACTCTTACGGGAAATACTAGTAGAACAAGAACAAGAAAGACAAAAAAGATAAAAATAAGAACATTGAACAAATAATTAAAGATACACTTGAAAATATTTTCAAGGAGCAGGAGGAACATAAAGGCGAAGACAAACATGAGAATCGGTAGAATCACTACCAAGAACATCACTGACGTGGATAATACCCGAACACGGATGACATAGACCATGTTTGGAGACAAGTTGAGACAATGAATTGCTACAAAATTATGCTCAAGATCCGAGCGATAACGATTCGGGCATGAGTTTTGATTCTATAGCACTACATAACCTAAGCACATAAACTCAGAAAGTAAATTAAATTTGAGAAGAAGCGGTCTGATAAATAGCGAGGCGGCCGTGACAAGCGGTAGAAAGCAAGCGAGACAAGATAGAGCGACAAGGGCGACATCTAAGACTTTAATAGAAAGAGGATGCGGCGACGAGAAGAAGACAAAAGAAAAGAAGAAAGTCAAAAGTTAAAGTAGCGATGGGGCCCAGCGCGCGGTGAAACTTTTGAAGATTCCTTTTATTTTGAAATCCGAACTCAAGTCGCGGACTCTATAAATACCCATTTCCTTTCACTTAGCAAGGCAGAATGAAACCACACCCCAGCGAAATACTCTCGGACTCCACTCACCTCCACGAAATGTCTAATATCCCCCTTCTCTCCTCTCACTAAAGACCTCTCATGTAAGATAGCTTTGTGATATAAGTTTTCATTAAGCGTGTGTTAAGTTTTGGGACTCAGAAAGGAAACCTCCGTATTCAATTATGTAAGTTTTCTCTTTAGTTTTTAAGTTATCTCCACCATATACAGTATGTGTGTATCTTGTAGAAATGCAAAGAATATTATGTATGTTATCTTGTAGAAATGCAAGAATGTTATGTTAATACAAAAGTGTTTATTTTCATCATGAATCTTTGTTTGATATTATGATTTTCTGTCTCTAACTTATTGTTATAATGATTCATTGCAACATGCTTATAAATGGTTAGTATCTGAACTTAGTATATGGTTATCTTGGGACTCCGTCATGACCTCCATGGATTAGCTTGTAAATTCCTATGTCAACGGTGGTTGATTTATGGCTGTGGTGTCATTGAAGAATTGTTGTGGCCTGAAAATTGGGTGTAGCTAAAGGCATTTGTCATGATAGGGGTAAAGTCTTTAAGACGAGATGAACAGTTCAGATGAAGAAATGAATAGGCATAGTGCTGTGAAAAACTAAAACAGTAACAACAAGACAGGGATGATAAATAGTAATCAAAGACTAGTGACTGGACATAGTCCAGGTTAAAAAAAAAAAAAAAAAAGGTTTGTTTCAATAAAGTTGTAAATCCTACTCAGTACTCCCTTCCCGTTGTATATCCTCTTATGTTAATCTTCTTTTAGTCTAAGCTATCTCCGTAATAAAACAATTTTTTTTTTTTTTTTTTTTTTTTAACCTGGACTATGTCCAGTCACTAGTCTTTGATTACTATTTATCATCCCTGTCTTGTTGTTACTGTTTTAGTTTTTCACAGCACTATGCCTATTCATTTCTTCATCTGAACTGTTCATCTCGTCTTAAAGACTTTACCCCTATCATGACAGTCGTCTTTAGCTACACCCAATTTTCAGGCCACAACAGCAGTCCTTGGCGGACACCACAGGCCATAAATCAACCACCGTTGACATAGGAATTTACAAGCTAATCTATGGAGGTCATGTGGAGTCCCAAGATAACCATATACTAAGTTCAGATACTAACCATTTATAAGCATGTTGCAATGAATCATTATAACAATAAGTTAGAGACAGAAAATCATAATATCAAACAAAGATTCATGATGAAAATAAACACTTTTGTATTAACATAACATTCTTGCATTTCTACAAGATAACATACATAATATTCTTGCATTTCTACAAGATACACACATACTGTACATGGTGGAGATAACTTAAAAACTAAAGAGAAAACTTACATAATTGGAATACGGGGAGGTTTCCCTTTCTGAGTCAGAAAACTTAACACACGCTAATGAAAACTTATATCACAGGTGCTATCTTACATGAGAGGTCTTTTAGTGAGAGGAGAGAAGGGGGATATTAGACATTTGGTGGAGGTGAGTGGAGTCTGAGAGTATTTCTGTTGGGGTGTGGTTTCATTCTGTCTTGCTAAGTGAAAGGAAATGGGTATTTATAGAGTCTGGCGGACTTGAGCTCCGGATTTCAAAATAAAAAAGGAATCTTCAAAAGTTTCAGCCGGGTGCGCTGTGGGCCCCATCGTCACTTTAACTTTTGACTTTCTCTTCTTTTCTTTTGTCTTCTTCTGCTGCTGGCATCCTCTTTCTATTAAAGTCTTAGATGCTGTCCTTGCTGTCTCTATCTTGTCTGCTTGCTTTCGGCTGTTTGTCGGCCGGTCGCTGTCTGCTATTTACTGTACCTGCTTCTTCTCAAATTTAATTTACTTTCGGAGTTTATGTGCTTAGGTTATGTAGTGCTATAGAATCAAAACTCATGCCCGAATCGTTATCGTTCGGATCTTGAGCATAATTTTGTAGCAATTCATTGTCTGAACTTGTCTCCGAAACATGGTCTATGTCATGGGTGTTGTGAGTATTATCCGCTGTCAGGGATGTTCTTGGTAGTGATTCTACCGGATTCTCATGTTTGTCTTCAGTCTTTATGTTCCTCTGTTCCTTGAAAATATTTTCAAGTGTATCTTTAATTATTTGTTCAATGTTCTTATTTTTATCTTTTTTTGTCTTTCTTGTTCTTGTTCTACTAGTATTTCCTGTAAGAAGAGTCCTGGGAAGTCTTCGTCTGTTCTGTGAAGAGGTAGCCTCTTCTTTTTCACTTTTTGGCAAAGTGACAGCCATCAACGGATTTGATATGTCTTTACCGGCAACCGTTTGCACCGGACTAGCTGGACCTACATCTGGTACAGTAGATTTGAGCATCTCGAAGGGAATGCACACCTGTCTCATCCATTTTTGAAGGAGATGGAGAACTCTGTGTCTGT
Source organism: Anisodus acutangulus (assembly GCA_029783415.1). Classification (NCBI taxonomy): domain Eukaryota; kingdom Viridiplantae; phylum Streptophyta; class Magnoliopsida; order Solanales; family Solanaceae; genus Anisodus; species Anisodus acutangulus. The sequence goes on along the minus strand of CM056505.1, from coordinate 6,866,437 downwards.
TGTCTGATCGAGTTTTGTCTGAGTTTTAACTCGAGTTCTGTGACTCTTTCTAATAGATATGTATTTTGTGTCTGGAGAGTTTCTTTGGTCTGATTGAGTCTTTTGAAAGCTTCGGTCATTGTGCTACAATGATCGCAAAATATTATTTTGTCTGTGTCTTTTTGTATTTTATATTGTGGTGTCTGGGCTTGGGTATATCTAAGAGCTGGAGATATATAGTAGTTAGGCCCAAGAGTTCCTCGGGCGTAGTCTAGAGCCTCAGTAAAAACATTAAATCCTTTAAATAAAGGTGTCTTAAAATCTTTAATGGAGTCCACGACTTCCAACCAAGTCTGAAAAATTCCATTTGTCTTACCATGGACTACCACATAAAACTTAAATTTTTTGTCTAAATTTTTCTCATTTAAGTAAAAACATGTACTATTTAAAGTAGCTATGAAATGACTATTGTCTTTGCGATTGTGGGCTATCCACATATTGTCTATCAAACATTTCTGTTGTTTGTCTAAAACGTATTCTGGGAGTATTTTAAAAGTTAAGTTTGACGAAGGAAAAGATACTAAATTATTCTTACCAAAGAAAAGTCTTTCTAATGTGGGCGTCTCTTGAGCAGTCATGGGCCTGAAATTCAGGTTCCCCAATACTGATTGTCTGTATTCATCTTGGGGTCTGGCTGGGCCTTTCCCCTTATCCTTATTTTGTGACGTACTCATTCTGCTAAAAAACAAACAAGACGAAAATTGTTAATTTGTAGTAATTTTCAATCTACTAAGTTGGTCTTTAAGTTATTGTCTTTTCCTTTATGTGTTCGAATACTAAGTTATAAATTGATATAGTGTCTAAGAAATTTAACCATCTTCTTCTACTACTATTTTTATCATTTATTTTACGATTAAATTTTACAATTGCTTATGTCTGTTCTTACTAAAGTTTACGGTTTGTTTAAAATATATAATCTAAAGGCATTTAACGCATATACTACTGCTAAAATCTCTGCGTCTATACTACTCATATTTCCTTTCTCTTTATACTTACCACTTTGGTAAGCGCAAATCTTTTCTGAACTTTTACTACTGTATTTATTAGTTCTTGCTTTGAGTACTGCTCCCCATCCTTCAAAACTACCATCTGTCTCGATTATTAAATAATCTGATTCTAGGGGCATGCTCAAATCTGGAATGTTCTGAATTCTTTGTTTTAACAGTTTTACTATTTTAATATCTTCTGTATTAAAGTGTTTTTGTCCAGTAGAACCGGTTTTTGAATATAACGGTCCTGCTATCTTTCCTAGATCTTTTATAAATGATCTAGCGTAGTTTAGTATTCCTAAGAATTTTTGTAAATCTTTGGTTTTATCTAATTTGTCTGGCATATCTAAAGCTTTCTTTGCTATGTGTGGCTGGAGTTTTATCTTACCGTCTCCTAAGGTTACTCCTAAGAAGTTTATATACTTCTTACATAACTCCATTTTCTTTTTGCTAATTATTATACCGTTACTTACGAAAAGTCTAAAAACTGTCTGTAAGTGTCCTAAATGTTCTGTCATATTACTACTGAATACTAATATGTCGTCTACGTACACTATAACAAATCTTTTGTAATCTCCGAATATACTATCCATTTTTCTTTGGAATATAGGCGGAGCTGTCTTTAGACCAAATGGCATAACCAACCATTCGAAGTGTCCTTCAGGACAAGTGAAGGCGGTCCATTCAATGCTACTGGAGTGCATTTTGACTTGCCAATAGCCTTGATTTGCAGTCAAATTTACTAAAAATATTCTTGCCTTGTATTCTATTTATTAATTACGATTTATCGTGCAATTTATAACCATCACTCTTTGTATTATCATTTAGTCTTTTGTAATTTATCACCATTCTAGCTTTACCTCTAACTACTTCTGAGTGATTTCTAACTATAAAGGCGGCAGATCTATGTTTAGATGTAGATCTCCTTATGATTTCTAAATCTAGAAGTTCTTTGATCTGAATTTTAAAGTCTTCTAAGTCTTTGTTAGTTGCTTCGATAGAGGCAGTTTTTATGATATATTCTGGGTTAATTATTTCTAACTGGCAAAGAATCTTATTATTATCCCAATGTCTTAATGGTTTTTCTCCTATTATTTCTAGTTCATCTAGAATTTTTACTATATCATCTAAGTCTTTTTGATCTTTAATTATTCCTATTTTATCCAATCCTTTCCTGAAATTGTAAAATTCAGTATCTATTTCTATTAGAGAGTAATTTTTTTCTAAAAAATCTTCAGTTTCGGAAAATAATTCTGTGTCGAAATCTTCATTGAAATCTCCGAAATCTCCTAACATTATAGTCTTATCTCTACAACAATATTTTTCTCCATCTTTGCAATTCTCACAGCAACTATCCGTTAGATTGTTTTGCAAGTTTATAGGAGAGATTTTTATTATTGTTGTCTCGGTTTTAGAAGTCTGTACAGGTGTATAAGTACTATTTTTTTGAAAAATAACACCATCTCTAGTTATGGTGCAACTTCCATCATTATTTAATAAAAAATCTAATCCTAGTATAAAATCTGATTTTATATCTAAATCTCTTACTAGAATCTTATCTATTTTATAAGTAGGGTTATAAAATTTTGAACACGTATTATTAAAGCTAATTGATGCATCCTGGACGTAATATTTATAAATATTATGAGTTCCGTCCATTTGCATTGCTGAAGAAGGTTTGTCCAGCGTCTTAATTAGACTGTTTGGGACAATCTTCTTATTTAGAATGCTTTTCGTACATCCCGTGTCTATTAAAGCTAAAGTAGTAATTTCGTAGTCTTTAAGTCTTACTTTGGTCATTAATTTTAACGAGCTAAATTTTCTGTTCTCATTACAAACTAACATTTCTGAATTCATGAATTCTGAAGCCATTTCTTTTTCTGGCTGTTCTTCTTCATGAATCTGTTCTTCGTATACTTCTTTTCCTTTTTCTAAGTTTGTAAGTCTTAACTCTAAAGAGTTTACTCTAGTTTCTAAAGTAATTATTCTCATAGCTGTTGTATTATCTTCCTGGATAGTCTTTATAGGTTCTTTTATTCCTATAATAATTCCTAGTTCTTTCTGGAGGCAGTTTATACATCCCTCCATATAACACTTTTTGCATTTGGCTCTTTTGCTCCTGCTAGGGAACCATCTACAAATGCAACAAGCTGTACTATCTAGACCTTTATTTCTTTCGAATAAATGGTCGCAATCTATAGTAGTGTTTACTAGATTATTTAAATCTTCGCTTAAGTCTAGTTGTTCTATTCCTATTTCATTAATAAACTCGTCTGCTTCTGAGTCTGAAGAATCTAGTCTGTTATTATCTCCTGTGTTTATACTTACTACGGAGTATATACTTTCTGTGTCCGACATATATTCGTCTACATTTATTAAGGTTTCTTGAAAGTCTTCTATTAATTGAGAATTTCTGGTATTATTATTTATTCTTTTAGGACAAGTATTTGCTAGGTGTTCTATGCTACCACAAGTGAAACATTCTAATCTATTTTTATAATTTCTATCGTTTCTATACTTCCTAATATGTCTATTTTTATCTAAGTATGGTTTCTTAGCTGACGACTTTCTTAAGTAGTATTTTTTCTTTTTATAGTTATCATACTTACCGTATTTGCCTTTTCTTTTATAATTCTTTCTTTTTACTGGGTCTTTATCATAACTTTGGGTAGTGTATATCACGCTTACAAGTTTACCTTATTCTGCTTGATTTCTTCCTGTATTTGGAGGTGTGTACACTTCTCTTGAAGTATCTCCATTACGTGCTGTATACGATGACCTATGGACCATCGAGCGTTGGGGTTTTGTATAATCCCATCACGCTTGTTCCAACGTTCTTCTATTTCTCTACCTAAAGCTCCTGGCAACTTATTAAAAAGCTTTTTACCTAGTTCTTGATCAAACGAATTATCACGATCGTGGCAAAGAATAAAAGAAATCATTTAAAAATTTCTTTATATAAACCCAATTGCTAATACTAAGTTGTTCTAGTTTAATTAAAGCATTTCTCTGTAATACTATCAATCCACTATTTGGATCTTCTCCTGTTATTAGAGTATGTATTTTATTTGTAAAGTTATATGGGTTTGACCCCATTGCTACCAACTGATGAAATTCTTCGGGAAAATCTGTTTTGTAAGCTTCCCAAAGTGCCTTGGTAGATTCTCCTAAAAAGGTTTCTAAGTATTTATACATTGTCTCAGGGTCTGTTTCTACGTAATTTTGTATGTAGTCTGCAACCACTATGCCTTTCCATAAATCTATTACGGAATTCCATCTTTGGGGATCGTGGGCAGCTATATTCAAAATTTTTCCTCTATTTCCTCCTTCTTGGAGTGTAATAGGTTCTTCTAACGGCATCCTTCTACCCGAAGGTTTGACGTTTTCTACAGGTTCTCCTGCAGTTCTATATACTCTTCTTCTAGGTATATTACCTGTACTAGTATCTACTGTGATACGCTCTCCTGCAGTTCTTTGGAACGGGCTGGAGCTAGAAGCGCTAGCCTCCATTAGTTCTTTTAAACTGACTTCAGACTGTGTTTCACAGTCTTCTTCATGTTCTGCAGAGAAGTCTTTCCAAATTGCTTCAAACATTTCTGTTTTTTCTTTAGCAATTTTTTCTTCTTTATATCCTATATTGTCTGTTCTAATTTCGCAATATTTAAAATGTTCTACAGTCTCTTCAAATTTCATATTATCTTTTTACATCCTTTACATCTAAATAAACTTGTGCTTCTTTTTCTATGCAGTCTCTCTCACTTTTTCTAGGGCGATGTCTACCGTGACTTATCTTCTATTAGCTCTATGTTCATGAATTCTATGTCTTCAGATTCTTCTATTGTACTTTCCTCATCTATTTTTTGTGGGGTATAGTTATAGTCTGTAAATCTAATTGAAGTTTCTCCTTTATGATTTGTATATTCTACATGTGATGTAGGTTGTAATAATTTCTTCTTATCTTTATTGAAATTATCTAACTTCCTTTCTAAACCAACAGTATTCTTCTGGTTGAATCTTAGTACGTTTAATTAAGTTTATACATTTATTGTTCATTAATTCTACTACGTCGTTTATTCTTATCTTAAATTTTGTATTACTATCAGTAGTCATTTTTCCTAAAAATCCTAAACAAATTAATAAGTTATTACCATTAATCATGTCTTCATAACCTTTAGATTGTATACCTAATTTTATATGTTTTCCAAATTGGAAGGTTCATTAAAAAGTCTGGACTGAGATAGAAGATTCCTCCGTTATCAGTCATGTCTATCTCTGTCATACCTATGATAGATTTTTTAATGTCTGTCCATCTATCATCGTATATCATTATCAGAACTTTTCCTCCTAAATTCTTTCTAGTAAGTCCTTTGATTCCTATGACTATTAATCCCATGTGTATTAGAGTTTTAGTAGTTCTATTAATCTGCTTAAACGAATTGTCGCTTATTAAATTAATGTTTTTGCAGTATCACCTAGAACTGATAACCGCTTCTCTATAATGTCTCAGATAATCGTGTCGTTGACGAGAAACGCCCCGCATTGTATAGAGTTCTAGGGTCTAAGAGATTTAATCGATTCTCGTTGAAAAATACTTATGTCTCTTTCTATATTTATAACTTCGCTAAGTTGCTTACTTTGTTCTCGTTTCTTCTTATGCAACAGTCTAGACATAATATTATTTCCTATATTGTTACTAGAGCAAACTATTCTTTGCTCTTCTTCTCCTCTTTGTCCAATTGCAAAAGGTCCATTTTGCGGCCTTCTTACTATTTTGGCTTTTTCTTTTTGAGGGGTCAATTCTATTTTGTTTAATTGGTCTATGAGGTTATCTATAGCCTTATTTTCTTTCTCTTTATTTTTAGAAATATTTTCTAGGTAAACTTGTTTTTCTAATCTTATTAGTCTATCTGTTACTTGATCTACTTTCCTGTGTAAGTCTAATAATAAAGTTGTTATTACTATATTCTGTTGTAAAACTATTTGGTCCGATTTTTGGAGAGGTATATAATCTTTATATTCTTCTGGTAATGGTATAGTTTTATCTATAAGTATTGCAGCTTGTTCTAATACTGCTTCTAATTTGTTCATGAAACTATAGCTTTCCTTAATTCTTTTACTGATTTTTCTAATTGTAAAACTAATTCTTGTTTAATTTTTAGATTTTCTTGACTAAGTTTTAACTCAATATCTATTAAATTATCTTTTAGAATTTTTTCTAAATCTTTCTTAGTTGAAAATTTCTTAAAGTCGCACGTAGTTATTAGATTATTAACGTAATCTATATTTTGTTCTGACCTATTGAAAATTCTTTCCTGTTTGTATAATATATTTTCTAACTTCTTTAGATTATTTTGGTAGTCTAAATTATTTTCTTTTATTTTTTCACTAAGATTTATTACCAAGTCTACTACGGAATTTAATTGTCTATCTTCGCTATGTAAACTATGTTCTCCTGTAGTAAAATTACACTTAATTATACTACGGTCTGGTAATATTCTATATTTCTTTTCTGGTAATATTTGTAAATCTAAATAATCTAATTTCTTTAAATGAGCTATTTTTATCCTAGTGGAAAATATTCGTATATTTTTTGTTTTCTTCTAATTTGATAATCTATCCTATCGTTAGCGTATTCTATGTCTCCTTCTATTCCTTGTATATTCCACTCTAAGTCTGCTATGGTACTAGAATCTATAGTTACAAATACTATGCTTTCTTCTAAGTCGTTAGATATTTTTGTATAATATTCTCTAGTTAAGAAAGGCTTTACTTCTTTATAAAAGTATTCTAGTAGTTCTGCTATTCCTAGCGTCTGAGTCGTAAATTGTTTAAGCAGTCTTTGTAGGGCCTTCTTGGCGGCGATATGTCTATTTCTAGCTTTAATTTCTATATTAATAATATATTCTATATAGTCAAGTCTTTGTACGAAAGGAATATGTTTCATTAATAAGGTCTATAACGTGTAGGATTCTTATCTATTTTTCTATTTTTTATATTTCTTATTAAATTATATTCTAAGGCAGAAATTTGATTTATTATTTCTATAAGTCTAAGCTGATTATCCTTTGTCTTACTTAAGTCTATATATTCTGGATATAATGTTTTTAAACTATTTTTAATACTTAAATAAGTCTCTAAATTATAATCAGTCATACAACGTACAAGTATCTTCAGAGTTATTGGTTCCGAAAATCTTTATACGCTCTGATACCAAGATAATGGGGGGGTTTGTTTCAATAAGGTTTGTTTCAATAAAGTTGTAAATCCTACTCAGTACTCCCTTCCCGTTGTATATCCTCTTATGTTAATCTTCTTTAGTCTAAGCTATCTCCTAATAAAACAAAATTTTTTTTTTTTTTTTTTTTTTTTTAACTGGACTATGTCCACTCACTAGTCTTTGATTACTATTTATCATCCCTGTCTTGTTGTTACTGCTTTAGTTTTTCACAAAGACTATGCCTATTCATTTCTTCATCTGAACTGTTCATCTCGCCTTAAAGACTTTACCCCTATCATGACAATGCCTTTAGCTACACCCAATTTTCAGCCACAACAAATTCTTCAATGGACACCACAGGCCATAAATCAACCACCGTTGACATAGGAATTTACAAGCTAATCCATGGAGGTCATGACGGAGTCCCAAGATAACCATATACTAAGTTCAGATACTAACCATTTATAAGCATGTTGCAATGAATCATTATAACAATAAGTTAGAGACAGAAAATCATAATATCAAACAAAGATTCATGATGAAAATAAACACTTTTGTATTAACATAACATTCTTGCATTTCTACAAGATAACATACATAATATTCTTGCATTTCTACAAGATACACACATACTGTACATGGTGGAGATAACTTAAAAACTAAAGAGAAAACTTACATAATTGGAATACGGGGAGGTTTCCCTTTCGGGAGTCCCGAAAACTTAACACACGCTAATGAAAAACTTATATCACAGGTGCTATCTTACATGAGAGGTCTTTTAGTGAGAGGAGAGAAGGGGGATATTAGACATTTGGTGGAGGTGAGTGGAGTCTGAGAGTATTTCTGTTGGGGTGTGGTTTCATTCTGTCTTGCTAAGTGAAAGGAAATGGGTATTTATAGAGTCCGCGGACTTGAGCTCCGGATTTCAAAATAAAAAAGGAATCTTCAAAAGTTTCAGCCGGGTGCGCTGTGGGCCCCATCGTCACTTTAACTTTTGACTTTCTCTTCTTTTCTTTTGTCTTCTTCTGCTGCTGGCATCCTCTTTCTATTAAAGTCTTAGATGCTGTCCTTGCTGTCTCTATCTTGTCTGCTTGCTTTTACTGCTTGTCGGCCATTGCCGCCTGCTATTTATCAGACCGCTTCTTCTCAAATTTAATTTACTTTCGGAGTTTATGTGCTTAGGTTATGTAGTGCTATAGAATCAAAACTCATGCCCGAATCGTTATCGTTCGGATCTTGAGCATAATTTTGTAGCAATTCATTGTCTGAACTTGTCTCCGAAACATGGTCTATGTCATCCGTGTTCGGGTATTATCCGTCAGGGATGTTCTTGGTAGTGATTCTACCGGATTCTCATGTTTGTCTTCAGTCTTTATGTTCCTCTGTTCCTTGAAAATATTTTCAAGTGTATCTTTAATTATTTGTTCAATGTTCTTATTTTTATCTTTTTTTGTCTTTCTTGTTCTTGTTCTACTAGTATTTCCTGTAAGAGTCTGGGGAAGTTGTCGTCTGCTCGTGGAAGAGGTAGCCTCTTCTTTTTCACTTTTTGGCAAAGTGACAGCCATCAACGGATTTGATATGTCTTTACCGGCAACCGTTTGCACCGGACTAGCTGTACCTACATCTGGTACAGTAGATTTCTGAGCATTCAGAAGGGAATGCACACCTGTCTCATCCATTTTTGAAGGAGATGGAGAACTCTGTGTCTGGTGTCTGATCGAGTTTTGTCTGAGTTTTAACTCGAGTTCTGTGACTCTTTCTAATAGATATGTATTTTGTGTCTGGAGAGTTTCTTTGGTCTGATTGAGTCTTTTGAAAGCTTCGGTCATTGTGCTACAATGATCGCAAAATATTATTTTGTCTGTGTCTTTTTGTATTTTATATTGTGGTGTCTGGGCTTGGGTATATCTAAGAGCTGGAGATATATAGTAGTTAGGCCCAAGAGTTCCTCTGGCGTAGTCTAGAGCCTCAGTAAAAACATTAAATCCTTTAAATAAAGGTGTCTTAAAATCTTTAATGGAGTCCACGACTTCCAACCAAGTCTGAAAAATTCCATTTGTCTTACCATGGACTACCACATAAAACTTAAATTTTTTGTCTAAATTTTTCTCATTTAAGTAAAAACATGTACTATTTAAAGTAGCTATGAAATGACTATTGTCTTTGCGATTGTGGGCTATCCACATATTGTCTATCAAACATTTCTGTTGTTTGTCTAAAACGTATTCTGGGAGTATTTTAAAAGTTAAGTTTGACGAAGGAAAAGATACTAAATTATTCTTACCAAAGAAAAGTCTTTCTAATGTGGGCGTCTCTTGAGCAGTCATGGGCCTGAAATTCAGGTTCCCCAATACTGATTGTCTGTATTCATCTTGGGGTCTGGCTGGGCCTTTCCCCTTATCCTTATTTTGTGACGTACTCATTCTGCTAAAAAACAAACAAGACGAAAATTGTTAATTTGTAGTAATTTTCAATCTACTAAGTTGGTCTGCTAAGTTATTGTCTTTTCCCTTTATGTGTTCGAATACTAAGTTATAAATTGATATAGTGTCTAAGAAATTTAACCATCTTCTTCTACTACTATTTTTATCATTTATTTTCTGATTAAATTTAACAATTGCTTCATAACTGTTCTTACTAAAGTTTCTGGTTTGTTTAAAATATATAATCTAAAGGCATTTAACGCATATACTATCGCTAAAATCTCTCAAGGCCTATACTACTCATATTTCCTTTCTCTTTATACTTACCACTTTGGTAAGCGCAAATCTTTTTCTCGAACTTTTACTATCAGTATTTATTAGTTCTTGCTTTGAGTATCGCTCCCCATCCTTCAAAACTACCATCTGTCTCGATTATTAAATAATCTGATTCTAGGGCATGCTCAAATCTGGAATGTTCTCAATTCTTTGTTTTAACAGCTTTACTATTTTAATATCTTCTCAGATTAAAGTGTTTTTGTCCAAGAGAACCGGTTTTTGAATATAACGGTCCTGCTTATCTTTCCTAGATCTTTTATAAATGATCTAGCGTAGTTTAGTATTCCTAAGAATTTTTGTAAATCTTTGGTTTTATCTAATTTGTCCGGCATATCTAAAGCTTTCTTTGCTATGTGTGGCTGGAGTTTTATCTTACCGTCTCCTAAGGTTACTCCTAAGAAGTTTATATACTTCTTACATAACTCCATTTTCTTTTGCTAATTATTATACCGTTACTTACTTAAAAGTCTAAAACCTGCCTGTAAGTGTCCTAAATGTTCTGTCATATTACTACTGAATACTAATATGTCGTCTACGCACACTATAACAAATCTTTGTAATCTCCGAATATACTATCCATTTTTCTTTGGAATATAGGCGAGCTGTCTTTAGACCAAATGGCATAACCAACCATTCAAGTGTCCTTCAGGACAAGTGAAGGCGGTCCATTCAATGCTATCGAGTGCATTTTGACTTGCCAATAGCCTGATTTGCAGTCAAATTTACTAAAAATATTCTTGCCTTGTATTCTATTTATTAATTCCGATTTATCGTGCAATTTATAACCATCACTCTTTGTATTATCATTTAGTCTTTTGTAATTTATCACCATTCTAGCTTTACCTCTAACTACTTCGAGTGATTTCTAACTATAAAGGCGGCAGATCTATGTTTAGATGTAGATCTCCTTATGATTTCTAAATCTAGAAGTTCTTTGATCTGAATTTTAAAGTCTTCTAAGTCTTTGTTAGTTGCTTCGATAGAGGCGCTTTTATGATATATTCTGGTTAATTATTTCTAACTGGCAAAGAATCTTATTATTATCCCAATGTCTTAATGGTTTTTCTCCTATTATTTCTAGTTCATCTAGAATTTTTACTATATCATCTAAGTCTTTTGATCTTTAATTATTCCTATTTTATCCAATCCTTTCCTGAAATTGTAAAATTCAAGATCTATTTCTATTAGAGAGTAATTTTTTCTAAAAATCTTCGATTTAGGAAAATAATTACGTGTCGAAATCTTCATTGAAATCTCCAAATCTCCTAACATTATAGTCTTATCTCTACAACAATATTTTTCTCCATCTTTGCAATTCTCACAGCAACTATCCGTTAGATTGTTTTGCAAGTTTATAGGAGAGATTTTTATTATTGTTGTCTCGGTTTTAGAAGTCCATGCAGTGTATAAGTACTATTTTTTTTTGAAAAAATAACACCATCTCTAGTTATGGTGCAACTTCCATCATTATTTAATAAAAATCTAATCCTAGTATAAAATCTGATTTTATATCTAAATCTCTTACTAGAATCTTATCTATTTTATAAGTAGGGTTATAAAATTTTGAACACGTATTATTAAAGCTAATTGATGCATCCTGGACGTAATATTTATAAATATTATGAGTTCCGTCCATTTGCATTGCTGAAGAAGGTTTGTCCAGCGTCTTAATTAGACTGTTTGGGACAATCTTCTTATTTAGAATGCTTTTCGTACATCCCGTGTCTATTAAAGCTAAAGTAGTAATTTCGTAGTCTTTAAGTCTTACTTTGGTCATTAATTTTAACGAGCTAAATTTTCTGTTCTCATTACAAACTAACATTTCTGAATTCATGAATTCTGAAGCCATTTCTTTTTCTGGCTGTTCTTCTTCATGAATCTGTTCTTCGTATACTTCTTTTCCTTTTTCTAAGTTTGTAAGTCTTAACTCTAAAGAGTTTACTCTAGTTTCTAAAGTAATTATTCTCATAGCTGTTGTATTATCTTCCTGGATAGTCTTTATAGGTTCTTTTATTCCTATAATAATTCCTAGTTCTTTCTGGAGGCAGTTTATACATCCCTCCATATAACACTTTTTGCATTTGGCTCTTTTGCTCCTGCTAGGGAACCATCTACAAATGCAACAAGCTGTACTATCTAGACCTTTATTTCTTTCGAATAAATGGTCGCAATCTATAGTAGTGTTTACTAGATTATTTAAATCTTCGCTTAAGTCTAGTTGTTCTATTCCTATTTCATTAATAAACTCGTCTGCTTCTGAGTCTGAAGAATCTAGTCTGTTATTATCTCCTGTGTTTATACTTACTACGGAGTATATACTTTCTGTGTCCGACATATATTCGTCTACATTTATTAAGGTTTCTTGAAAGTCTTCTATTAATTGAGAATTTCTGGTATTATTATTTATTCTTTTAGGACAAGTATTTGCTAGGTGTTCTATGCTACCACAAGTGAAACATTCTAATCTATTTTTATAATTTCTATCGTTTCTATACTTCCTAATATGTCTATTTTTATCTAAGTATGGTTTCTTAGCTGATGACTTTCTTAAGTAGTATTTTTTCTTTTTATAGTTATCATACTTACCGTATTTGCCTTTTCTTTTATAATTCTTTCTTTTTACTGGGTCTTTATCATAACTTTGGGTAGTGTATATCACGCTTTTACAGAAGTTTAACTCATTCTGCTTGAGTTGTTTCTGTATTTGGAGGTGTGTACACTTCTCTTGAAGTATCTCCATTACGTGCTGTATACGATGACCTATGGACCATCGAGCGTTGGGGTTTTGTATAATCCCATCACGCTTGTTCCAACGTTCTTCTATTTCTCTACCTAAAGCTCCTGGCAACTTATTAAAAAGCTTTTTACCTAGTTCTTGATCAAACGAATTATCACGATCGTATAAAGAATAAAAGAAATCATTTAAAAATTTCTTTATATAAACCCAATTGCTAATACTAAGTTGTTCTAGTTTAATTAAAGCATTTCTCTGTAATACTATCAATCCACTATTTGGATCTTCTCCTGTTATTAGAGTATGTATTTTATTTGTAAAGTTATATGGGTTTGACCCCATTGCTACCAACTGATGAAATTCTTCGGGAAAATCTGTTTTGTAAGCTTCCCAAAGTGCCTTGGTAGATTCTCCTAAAAAGGTTTCTAAGTATTTATACATTGTCTCAGGGTCTGTTTCTACGTAATTTTGTATGTAGTCTGCAACCACTATGCCTTTCCATAAATCTATTACGGAATTCCATCTTTGGGGATCGTGGGCAGCTATATTCAAAATTTTTCCTCTATTTCCTCCTTCTTGGAGTGTAATAGGTTCTTCTAACGGCATCCTTCTACCCGAAGGTTTGACGTTTTCTACAGGTTCTCCTGCAGTTCTATATACTCTTCTTCTAGGTATATTACCTGTACTAGTATCTACTGTGATACGCTCTCCTGCAGTTCTTTGGAACGGGCTGGAGCTAGAAGCGCTAGCCTCCATTAGTTCTTTTAAACTGACTTCAGACTGTGTTTCACAGTCTTCTTCATGTTCTGCAGAGAAGTCTTTCCAAATTGCTTCAAACATTTCTGTTTTTTCTTTAGCAATTTTTTCTTCTTTATATCCTATATTGTCTGTTCTAATTTCGCAATATTTAAAATGTTCTACAGTCTCTTCAAATTTCATATTATCTTTTTTACATCCTTTACATCTAAATAAACTTGTGCTTCTTTTTCTATGCAGGTCTCTCACTTTTTCTAGGGCGATGTCTACTTCGTACTTATCTTCTATTAGCTCTATGTTCATGAATTCTATGTCTTCAGATTCTTCTATTGTACTTTCCTCATCTATTTTTTGTGGGGTATAGTTATAGTCTGTAAATCTAATTGAAGTTTCTCCTTTATGATTTGTATATTCTACATGTGATGTAGGTTGTAATAATTTCTTCTTATCTTTATTGAAATTATCTAACTTCCATTCTAAACCAGCGTATTCTTCTGGTTGAATCTTAGTAGGTTTAATTAAGTTTATACCTTTATTGTTCATTAATTCTACTACGACGTTCAGTCTTATCTTAAATTTTGTATTACTATCAGTAGTCATTTTTCCTAAAAATCCTAAACAAATTAATAAGTTATTACCATTAATCATGTCTTCATAACCTTTAGTTTGTATACCTATTTTTATATGTTTTCCAAATTCTGGAAGGTTCATTAAAAAGTCTGGACTGAGATAGAAGATTCCTCCGTTATCAGTCATGTCTATCTCTGTCATACCTATGATAGATTTTTTAATGTCTGTCCATCTATCATCGTATATCATTATCAGAACTTTTCCTCCTAAATTCTTTCTAGTAAGTCCTTTGATTCCTATGACTATTAATCCCATGTGTATTAGAGTTTTAGTAGTTCTATTAATCTGTTTAAACTAATTGTCGTTTATTAAATTAATGTTTTTTGCAGTATCACCTAGAACTGATAACTGCTCTTCTCTATAATGTCTGTATAACTGTGCTGTTGACGAGAAACGTCCCGCATTGTATAGAGTTCTAGGGTCTAAGAGATTTAACTGATTCTGTTGAAAAATACTTATGTCTCTTTCTATATTTATAACTTCGCTAAGTTGCTTACTTTGTTCTGGTTTCTTCTTATGCAACAGTCTAGACATAATATTATTTCCTATATTGTTACTAGAGCAAACTATTCTTTGCTCTTCTTCTCCTCTTTGTCCAATTGCAAAAAGGTCCATTTTTGCGGCCTTCTTACTATTTTGGCTTTTTCTTTTTGAGGGGTCAATTCTATTTTGTTTAATTGGTCTATGAGGTTATCTATAGCCTTATTTTCTTTTTTTTTGCTTTTAGAAATATTATCTAGGTAAACTTGTTTTTCTAATCTTATCAGTTTATCAGTTACTTGATCTACTTTCCTGTGTAAATCTAATAGCAAAGTGGTTATTACTATATTCTGTTGTAAAACTATTTGGTCCGATTTCTGGAGAGGTATATAATCTTTGTATTCTTCGGTTAATGGTATAGTTTTATCTATAAGTATTGCAGCTTGTTCTAGTACTGCTTCTAATTTGTTCATGAAACTATAGCTTTTCTTAATTCTTTTACAGATCTTTCTAATTGTAAAACTTTTTCTACTAATTCCTGTTTAATTTTTAGATTTTCTTGACTAAGTTTTAACTCAAAGTCTATTAAATTATCTTTTAGAACTTTTTCTAAGTCTTTCTTTGTTGAGAATTTTTTAAAGTCGCAAGTAGTGATTAAATTATTGACGTAATCTATATTTTGTTCTGATCTATTGAAAATTCTTTCCTGTTTGTATAATATATTTTCTAACTTCTTTAGATTATTTTGGTAGTCTAAATTATTTTCTTTTATTTTTTCACTAAGATTTATTACCAAGTCTACTACGGAATTTAATTGTCTATCTTCGCTATGTAAACTATGTTCTCCTGTAGTAAAATTACACTTAATTATACTACGGTGTGGTAATATTCTATATTTCTTTTCTGGTAATATTTGTAAATCTAAATAATCTAATTTCTTTAAATGAGCTATTTTTATCCTAGTGGAAAATATTCGTATATTTTTTGTTTTCTTCTAATTTGATAATCTATCCTATCGTTAGCGTATTCTATGTCTCCTTCTATTCCTTGTATATTCCACTCTAAGTCTGCTATGGTACTAGAATCTATAGTTACAAATACTATGCTTTCTTCTAAGTCGTTAGATATTTTTGTATAATATTCTCTAGTTAAGAAAGGCTTTACTTCTTTATAAAAGTATTCTAGTAGTTCTGCTATTCCTAGCGTCTGAGTCGTAAATTGTTTAAGCAGTCTTTGTAGGGCCTTCTTGGCGGCGATATGTCTATTTCTAGCTTTAATTTCTATATTAATAATATATTCTATATAGTCAAGTCTTTGTACGAAAGGAATATGTTTCATTAATAAGGTCTATAACGTGTAGGATTCTTATCTATTTTTCTATTTTTTATATTTCTTATTAAATTATATTCTAAGGCAGAAATTTGATTTATTATTTCTATAAGTCTAAGCTGATTATCCTTTGTCTTACTTAAGTCTATATATTCTGGATATAATGTTTTTAAACTATTTTTAATACTTAAATAAGTCTCTAAATTATAATCAGTCATACAACGTACAAGTATCTTCAGAGTTATTGGTTCCGAAAATCTTTATACGCTCTGATACCAAGATAATGGGGGGGTTTGTTTCAATAAGGTTTGTTTCAATAAAGTTGTAAATCCTACTCAGTACTCCCTTCCCGTTGTATATCCTCTTATGTTAATCTTCTTTTAGTCTAAGCTATCTCCGGAATAAAACAAAATTTTTTTTTTTTTTTTTTTTTTTAACCTGGACTATGTCCAGTCACTAGTCTTTGATTACTATTTATCATCCCTGTCTTGTTGTTACTGTTTTAGTTTTTCACAGCACTATGCCTATTCATTTCTTCATCTGAACTGTTCATCTCGTCTTAAAGACTTTACCCCTATCATGACAGTCGTCTTTAGCTACACCCAATTTTCAGGCCACAACAGTCCTTCAGCGGACACCACAGGCCATAAATCAACCACCGTTGACATAGGAATTTACAAGCTAATCCATGGAGGTCATGACGGAGTCCCAAGATAACCATATACTAAGTTCAGATACTAACCATTTATAAGCATGTTGCAATGAATCATTATAACAATAAGTTAGAGACAGAAAATCATAATATCAAACAAAGATTCATGATGAAAATAAACACTTTTGTATTAACATAACATTCTTGCATTTCTACAAGATAACATACATAATATTCTTGCATTTCTACAAGATACACACATACTGTACATGGTGGAGATAACTTAAAAACTAAAGAGAAAACTTACATAATTGGAATACGGGGAGGTTTCCCTTTCGGGAGTCCCGAAAACTTAACACACGCTAATGAAAAACTTATATCACAGGTGCTATCTTACATGAGAGGTCTTTTAGTGAGAGGAGAGAAGGGGGATATTAGACATTTGGTGGAGGTGAGTGGAGTCTGAGAGTATTTCTGTTGGGGTGTGGTTTCATTCTGTCTTGCTAAGTGAAAGGAAATGGGTATTTATAGAGTCTGGCGGACTTGAGCTCCGGATTTCAAAATAAAAAAGGAATCTTCAAAAGTTTCAGCCGGGTGCGCTGTGGGCCCCATCGTCACTTTAACTTTTGACTTTCTCTTCTTTTCTTTTGTCTTCTTCTGCTGCTGGCATCCTCTTTCTATTAAAGTCTTAGATGCTGTCCTTGCTGTCTCTATCTTGTCTGCTTGCTTTCGGCTGTTTGTCGGCCGGTCGCTGTCTGCTATTTACTGTACCTGCTTCTTCTCAAATTTAATTTACTTTCGGAGTTTATGTGCTTAGGTTATGTAGTGCTATAGAATCAAAACTCATGCCCGAATCGTTATCGTTCGGATCTTGAGCATAATTTTGTAGCAATTCATTGTCTGAACTTGTCTCCGAAACATGGTCTATGTCATCCGTGTTCTGGGTATTATCCGCTGTCAGGGATGTTCTTGGTAGTGATTCTACCGGATTCTCATGTTTGTCTTCAGTCTTTATGTTCCTCTGTTCCTTGAAAATATTTTCAAGTGTATCTTTAATTATTTGTTCAATGTTCTTATTTTTATCTTTTTTTGTCTTTCTTGTTCTTGTTCTACTAGTATTTCCTGTAAGAGTCTGGGGAAGTCTTCGTCTGTTCTGTGAAGAGGTAGCCTCTTCTTTTTCACTTTTTGGCAAAGTGACAGCCATCAACGGATTTGATATGTCTTTACCGGCAACCGTTTGCACCGGACTAGCTGTACCTACATCTGGTACAGTAGATTTCTGAGCATTCAGAAGGGAATGCACACCTGTCTCATCCATTTTTGAAGGAGATGGAGAACTCTGTGTCTGTTGTCTGATCGAGTTTTGTCTGAGTTTTAACTCGAGTTCTGTGACTCTTTCTAATAGATATGTATTTTGTGTCTGGAGAGTTTCTTTGGTCTGATTGAGTCTTTTGAAAGCTTCGGTCATTGTGCTACAATGATCGCAAAATATTATTTTGTCTGTGTCTTTTTGTATTTTATATTGTGGTGTCTGGGCTTGGGTATATCTAAGAGCTGGAGATATATAGTAGTTAGGCCCAAGAGTTCCTCGGGCGTAGTCTAGAGCCTCAGTAAAAACATTAAATCCTTTAAATAAAGGTGTCTTAAAATCTTTAATGGAGTCCACGACTTCCAACCAAGTCTGAAAAATTCCATTTGTCTTACCATGGACTACCACATAAAACTTAAATTTTTTGTCTAAATTTTTCTCATTTAAGTAAAAACATGTACTATTTAAAGTAGCTATGAAATGACTATTGTCTTTGCGATTGTGGGCTATCCACATATTGTCTATCAAACATTTCTGTTGTTTGTCTAAAACGATTCTGGGAGTATTTTAAAAGTTAAGTTTGACGAAGGAAAAGATACTAAATTATTCTTACCAAAGAAAAGTCTTTCTAATGTGGGCGTCTCTTGAGCAGTCATGGGCCTGAAATTCAGGTTCCCCAATACTGATTGTCTGTATTCATCTTGGGGTGTGGCTGGGCCTTTCCCCTTATCCTTATTTTGTGACGTACTCATTCTGCTAAAAAACAAACAAGACGAAAATTGTTAATTTGTAGTAATTTTCAATCTACTAAGTTGGTCTGCTAAGTTATTGTCTTTTCCCTTTATGTGTTCGAATACTAAGTTATAAATTGATATAGTGTCTAAGAAATTTAACCATCTTCTTCTACTACTATTTTTATCATTTATTTTCTGATTAAATTTTACAATTGCTTCGCAATCTGTTCTTACTAAAGTTTCTGGTTTGTTTAAAATATATAATCTAAAGGCATTTAACGCATATACTACTGCTAAAATCTCTGCGTCTATACTACTCATATTTCCTTTCTCTTTATACTTACCACTTTGGTAAGCGCAAATCTTTTCTGAACTTTTACTACTGTATTTATTAGTTCTTGCTTTGAGTACTGCTCCCCATCCTTCAAAACTACCATCTGTCTCGATTATTAAATAATCTGATTCTAGGGGCATGCTCAAATCTGGAATGTTCTGAATTCTTTGTTTTAACAGTTTTACTATTTTAATATCTTCTGTATTAAAGTGTTTTTGTCCAGTAGAACCGGTTTTTGAATATAACGGTCCTGCTATCTTTCCTAGATCTTTTATAAATGATCTAGCGTAGTTTAGTATTCCTAAGAATTTTTGTAAATCTTTGGTTTTATCTAATTTGTCTGGCATATCTAAAGCTTTCTTTGCTATGTGTGGCTGGAGTTTTATCTTACCGTCTCCTAAGGTTACTCCTAAGAAGTTTATATACTTCTTACATAACTCCATTTTCTTTTTGCTAATTATTATACCGTTACTTACGAAAAGTCTAAAAACTGTCTGTAAGTGTCCTAAATGTTCTGTCATATTACTACTGAATACTAATATGTCGTCTACGTACACTATAACAAATCTTTTGTAATCTCCGAATATACTATCCATTTTTCTTTGGAATATAGGCGGAGCTGTCTTTAGACCAAATGGCATAACCAACCATTCGAAGTGTCCTTCAGGACAAGTGAAGGCGGTCCATTCAATGCTACTGGAGTGCATTTTGACTTGCCAATAGCCTGATTTGCAGTCAAATTTACTAAAAATATTCTTGCCTTGTATTCTATTTATTAATTCTGATTTATCAGGCAATTTATAACCATCACTCTTTGTATTATCATTTAGTCTTTTGTAATTTATCACCATTCTAGCTTTACCTCTAACTACTTCTGAGTGATTTCTAACTATAAAGGCGGCAGATCTATGTTTAGATGTAGATCTCCTTATGATTTCTAAATCTAGAAGTTCTTTGATCTGAATTTTAAATTCTTCTAAGTCTTTGTTAGTTGCTTCGATAGAGGCAGTTTTTATGATATATTCTGGGTTAATTATTTCTAACTGGCAAAGAATCTTATTATTATCCCAATGTCTTAATGGTTTTTCTCCTATTATTTCTAGTTCATCTAGAATTTTTACTATATCATCTAAGTCTTTTTGATCTTTAATTATTCCTATTTTATCCAATCCTTTCCTGAAATTGTAAAATTCAGTATCTATTTCTATTAGAGAGTAATTTTTTTCTAAAAAATCTTCAGTTTCGGAAAATAATTCTGTGTCAAAATCTTCATTGAAATCTCCGAAATCTCCTAACATTATAGTCTTATCTCTACAACAATATTTTTCTCCATCTTTGCAATTCTCACAGCAACTATCCGTTAGATTGTTTTGCAAGTTTATAGGAGAGATTTTTATTATTGTTGTCTCGGTTTTAGAAGTCTGTACAGGTGTATAAGTACTATTTTTTTGAAAAATAACACCATCTCTAGTTATGGTGCAACTTCCATCATTATTTAATAAAAAATCTAATCCTAGTATAAAATCTGATTTTATATCTAAATCTCTTACTAGAATCTTATCTATTTTATAAGTAGGGTTATAAAATTTTGAACACGTATTATTAAAGCTAATTGATGCATCCTGGACGTAATATTTATAAATATTATGAGTTCCGTCCATTTGCATTGCTGAAGAAGGTTTGTCCAGCGTCTTAATTAGACTGTTTGGGACAATCTTCTTATTTAGAATGCTTTTCGTACATCCCGTGTCTATTAAAGCTAAAGTAGTAATTTCGTAGTCTTTAAGTCTTACTTTGGTCATTAATTTTAACGAGCTAAATTTTCTGTTCTCATTACAAACTAACATTTCTGAATTCATGAATTCTGAAGCCATTTCTTTTTCTGGCTGTTCTTCTTCATGAATCTGTTCTTCGTATACTTCTTTTCCTTTTTCTAAGTTTGTAAGTCTTAACTCTAAAGAGTTTACTCTAGTTTCTAAAGTAATTATTCTCATAGCTGTTGTATTATCTTCCTGGATAGTCTTTATAGGTTCTTTTATTCCTATAATAATTCCTAGTTCTTTCTGGAGGCAGTTTATACATCCCTCCATATAACACTTTTTGCATTTGGCTCTTTTGCTCCTGCTAGCGAACCATTTGCAAATGCAACAAGCTGTACTATCTAGACCTTTATTTCTTTCGAATAAATGGTCGCAATCTATATTAGTGTTTACTAGATTATTTAAATCTTCGCTTAAGTCTAGTTGTTCTATTCCTATTTCATTAATAAACTAAATGCCTTACAGTCTGAAGAATCTAGTCTGTTATTATCTCCTGTGTTTATACTTACTACGGAGTATATACTTTCTGTGTCCGACATATATTCGTCTACATTTATTAAGGTTTCTTGAAAGTCTTCTATTAATTGAGAATTTCTGGTATTATTATTTATTCTTTTAGGACAAGTATTTGCTAGGTGTTCTATGCTACCACAAGTGAAACATTCTAATCTATTTTTATAATTTCTATCGTTTCTATACTTCCTAATATGTCTATTTTTATCTAAGTATGGTTTCTTAGCTGACGACTTTCTTAAGTAGTATTTTTTCTTTTTATAGTTATCATACTTACCGTATTTGCCTTTTCTTTTATAATTCTTTCTTTTTACTGGGTCTTTATCATAACTTTGGGTAGTGTATATCACGCTTTTACAGAAGTTTAACTCATTCTGCTTGAGTTGTTTCTGTATTTGGAGGTGTGTACACTTCTCTTGAAGTATCTCCATTACGTGCTGTATACGATGACCTATGGACCATCGAGCGTTGGGGTTTTGTATAATCCCATCACGCTTGTTCCAACGTTCTTCTATTTCTCTACCTAAAGCTCCTGGCAACTTATTAAAAAGCTTTTTACCTAGTTCTTGATCAAACGAATTACCGCTGATCGTGCAGTAATAAAAGAAATCATTTAAAAATTTCTTTATATAAACCCAATTGCTAATACTAAGTTGTTCTAGTTTAATTAAAGCATTTCTCTGTAATACTATCAATCCACTATTTGGATCTTCTCCTGTTATTAGAGTATGTATTTTATTTGTAAAGTTATATGGGTTTGACCCCATTGCTACCAACTGATGAAATTCTTCGGGAAAATCTGTTTTGTAAGCTTCCCAAAGTGCCTTGGTAGATTCTCCTAAAAAGGTTTCTAAGTATTTATACATTGTCTCAGGGTCTGTTTCTACGTAATTTTGTATGTAGTCTGCAACCACTATGCCTTTCCATAAATCTATTACGGAATTCCATCTTTGGGGATCGTAGTGACTATATTCAAAATTTTTCCTCTATTTCCTCCTTCTTGGAGTGTAATAGGTTCTTCTAACGGCATCCTTCTACCCGAAGGTTTGACGTTTTCTACAGGTTCTCCTGCAGTTCTATATACTCTTCTTCTAGGTATATTACCTGTACTAGTATCTACTGTGATACGCTCTCCTGCAGTTCTTTGGAACGGGCTGGAGCTAGAAGCGCTAGCCTCCATTAGTTCTTTTAAACTGACTTCAGACTGTGTTTCACAGTCTTCTTCATGTTCTGCAGAGAAGTCTTTCCAAATTGCTTCAAACATTTCTGTTTTTTCTTTAGCAATTTTTTCTTCTTTATATCCTATATTGTCTGTTCTAATTTCGCAATATTTAAAATGTTCTACAGTCTCTTCAAATTTCATATTATCTTTTTTACATCCTTTACATCTAAATAAACTTGTGCTTCTTTTTCTATGCAGGTCTCTCACTTTTTCTAGGGCGATGTCTACTTCGTACTTATCTTCTATTAGCTCTATGTTCATGAATTCTATGTCTTCAGATTCTTCTATTGTACTTTCCTCATCTATTTTTTGTGGGGTATAGTTATAGTCTGTAAATCTAATTGAAGTTTCTCCTTTATGATTTGTATATTCTACATGTGATGTAGGTTGTAATAATTTCTTCTTATCTTTATTGAAATTATCTAACTTCCATTCTAAACCAGCGTATTCTTACAGTTTGAATTTTACTAGGTTTAATTAAGTTTATACCTTTATTGTTCATTAATTCTACTACGTCGTTTATTCTTATCTTAAATTTTGTATTACTATCAGTAGTCATTTTTCCTAAAAATCCTAAACAAATTAATAAGTTATTACCATTAATCATGTCTTCATAACCTTTAGTTTGTATACCTATTTTTATATGTTTTCCAAATTCTGGAAGGTTCATTAAAAAGTCCTGTGAGATAGAAGATTCCTCCGTTATCAGTCATGTCTATCTCTGTCATACCTATGATAGATTTTTTAATGTCTGTCCATCTATCATCGTATATCATTATCAGAACTTTTCCTCCTAAATTCTTTCTAGTAAGTCCTTTGATTCCTATGACTATTAATCCCATGTGTATTAGAGTTTTAGTAGTTCTATTAATCTGTTTAAACGAATTGTCGTTTATTAAATTAATGTTTTTTGCAGTATCACCTAGAACTGATAACTGCTCTTCTCTATAATGTCTGTATAACTGTGCTGTTGACGAGAAACGTCCCGCATTGTATAGAGTTCTAGGGTCTAAGAGATTTAACTGATTCTGTTGAAAAATACTTATGTCTCTTTCTATATTTATAACTTCGCTAAGTTGCTTACTTTGTTCTGGTTTCTTCTTATGCACCAGTCTAGACATAATATTATTTCCTATATTGTTACTAGAGCAAACTATTCTTTGCTCTTCTTCTCCTCTTTGTCCAATTGCAAAAGGTCCATTTTGCGGCCTTCTTACTATTTTGGCTTTTTCTTTTTGAGGGTCAATTCTATTTTGTTTAATTGGTCTATGAGGTTATCTATAGCCTTATTTTCTTTCTCTTTATTTTTAGAAATATTTTCTAGGTAAAGTTGTTTTTCTAATCTTATTAGTCTATACATTACTTGATCTACTTTCTGTGTAAGTCTAATAATAAAGTTGTTATTACTATATTACATTGTAAAACTATTTGGTCCAATTTTTGGAGAGGTATATAATCTTTATATTCTTACAGTAATGGTATAGTTTTATCTATAAGTATTATGACTTGTTCTATCTTGCTTCTAATTTGTTCATGAAACTATAGCTTTCCTTAATTCTTTTACTGATTTTTCTAATTGTAAAACTAATTCTTGTTTAATTTTTAGATTTTCTTGACTAAGTGTTAACTCAATATCTATTAAATTATCTTTTAGAATTTTTTCTAAATCTTTCTTAGTTGAAATTTTCTTAAAGTGACACGTAGTTATTAGATTATTAACGTAATCTATATTTTGTTCTGACCTATTGAAAATTCTTTCCTGTTTGTATAATATATTTTCTAACTTCTTTAGATTATTTTGGTAGTCTAAATTATTTTCTTTTATTTTTTCACTAAGATTTATTACCAAGTCTACTACGGAATTTAATTGTCTATCTTCGCTATGTAAACTATGTTCTCCTGTAGTAAAATTACACTTAATTATACTACAGTGCAGTAATATTCTATATTTCTTTTCTGGTAATATTTGTAAATCTAAATAATCTAATTTCTTTAAATGAGCTATTTTTATCCTAGTGGAAAATATTCGTATATTTTTTGTTTTCTTCTAATTTGATAATCTATCCTATCGTTAGCGTATTCTATGTCTCCTTCTATTCCTTGTATATTCCACTCTAAGTCTGCTATGGTACTAGAATCTATAGTTACAAATACTATGCTTTCTTCTAAGTCGTTAGATATTTTTGTATAATATTCTCTAGTTAAGAAAGGCTTTACTTCTTTATAAAAGTATTCTAGTAGTTCTGCTATTCCTAGCGTCTGAGTCGTAAATTGTTTAAGCAGTCTTTGTAGGGCCTTCTTGGCGTGATATGTCTATTTCTAGCTTTAATTTCTATATTAATAATATATTCTATATAGTCAAGTCTTTGTACGAAAGGAATATGTTTCATTAATAAGGTCTATAACGTGTAGGATTCTTATCTATTTTTCTATTTTTTATATTTCTTATTAAATTATATTCTAAGGCAGAAATTTGATTTATTATTTCTATAAGTCTAAGCTGATTATCCTTTGTCTTACTTAAGTCTATATATTCTGGATATAATGTTTTTAAACTATTTTTAATACTTAAATAAGTCTCTAAATTATAATCAGTCATACAACGTACAAGTATCTTCAGAGTTATTGGTTCCGAAAATCTTTATACGCTCTGATACCAAGATAATGGGGGGGGTTTGTTTCAATAAGGTTTGTTTCAATAAAGTTGTAAATCCTACTCAGTACTCCCTTCCCGTTGTTTCAATAAAGTTGTAAATCCTACTCAGTACTCCCTTCCCGTTGTATATCCTCTTATGTTAATCTTCTTTTAGTCTAAGCTATCTCCGGAATAAAACAAATTTTTTTTTTTTTTTTTTAACCTGGACTATGTCCAGTCACTAGTCTTTGATTACTATTTATCATCCCTGTCTTGTTGTTACTGTTTTAGTTTTTCACAGCACTATGCCTATTCATTTCTTCATCTGAACTGTTCATCTCGTCTTAAAGACTTTACCCCTATCATGACAGTCGTCTTTAGCTACACCCAATTTTCAGGCCACAACAGTCCTTCAGCGGACACCACAGGCCATAAATCAACCACCGTTGACATAGGAATTTACAAGCTAATCCATGGAGGTCATGACGGAGTCCCAAGATAACCATATACTAAGTTCAGATACTAACCATTTATAAGCATGTTGCAATGAATCATTATAACAATAAGTTAGAGACAGAAAATCATAATATCAAACAAAGATTCATGATGAAAATAAACACTTTTGTATTAACATAACATTCTTGCATTTCTACAAGATAACATACATAATATTCTTGCATTTCTACAAGATACACACATCCTGTACATGGTGGAGATAACTTAAAAACTAAAGAGAAAACTTACATAATTGGAATACGGGGAGGTTTCCCTTTGAGTCAGAAAACTTAACACACGCTAATGAAAAACTTATATCACGGTGCTATCTTACATGAGAGGTCTTTTAGTGAGAGGAGAGAAGGGGATATTAGACATTTGGTGGAGGTGAGTGGAGTCTCGAGAGTATTTACTGTTGGGGTGTGGTTTCATTCTGTCTTGCTAAGTGAAAGGAAATGGGTATTTATAGAGTCTGGCGGACTTGAGCTCAGGATTTCAAAATAAAAAGGAATCTTCAAAAGTTTCACCGGGTCTTGTGGGCCCCATCGTCACTTTAACTTTTGACTTTCTCTTCTTTTCTTTTGTCTTCTTCTTCTTTGGCATCCTCTTTCTATTAAAGTCTTAGATCTTTGTCCTTCTTTGTCTCTATCTTGTCTGCTTGCTTTAATTTGTTTGTCGGCCGTCATTGTCTATATTCTTGTACACGCTTCTTCTCAAATTTAATTTACTTTGGAGTTTATGTGCTTAGGTTATGTAGTGCTATAGAATCAAAACTCATGCCCGAATCGTTATCGTTCGGATCTTGAGCATAATTTTGTAGCAATTCATTGTGCTGAACTTGTCTCAGAAACATGGTCTATGTCATCCGTGTTACGGGTATTATCCGCTGTCAGGGATGTTCTTGGTAGTGATTCTACCGGATTCTCATGTTTGTCTTCAGTCTTTATGTTCCTCTGTTCCTTGAAAATATTTTCAAGTGTATCTTTAATTATTTGTTCAATGTTCTTATTTTTATCTTTTTTTGTCTTTCTTGTTCTTGTTCTACTAGTATTTCCTGTAAGAGTCTGGGGAAGTCGTCGTGCATTACGTGAAGAGGTAGCCTCTTCTTTTTCACTTTTGGCAAAGTAGCTGACCATCAACGGATTTGATATGTCTTTACCGGCAACCGTTTGCACCGGACTAGCTGTACCTACATCTGGTACAGTAGATTTCTGAGCATTCAGAAGGGAATGCACACCTGTCTCATCCATTTTTGAAGGAGATGGAGAACTCTGTGTCTGTTGTCTGATCGAGTTTTGTCTGAGTTTTAACTCGAGTTCTGTGACTCTTTCTAATAGATATGTATTTTGTGTCTGGAGAGTTTCTTTGGTCTGATTGAGTCTTTTGAAAGCTTCGGTCATTGTGCTACAATGATCGCAAAATATTATTTTGTCTGTGTCTTTTTGTATTTTATATTGTGGTGTCTGGGCTTGGGTATATCTAAGACCTGGAGATATATAGTAGTTAGGCCCAAGAGTTCCTCGGGCGTAGTCTAGAGCCTCAGTAAAAACATTAAATCCTTTAAATAAAGGTGTCTTAAAATCTTTAATGGAGTCCACGACTTCCAACCAAGTCTGAAAAATTCCATTTGTCTTACCATGGACTACCACATAAAACTTAAATTTTTTGTCTAAATTTTTCTCATTTAAGTAAAAACATGTACTATTTAAAGTAGCTATGAAATGACTATTGTCTTTGCGATTGTGGGCTATCCACATATTGTCTATCAAACATTTACATTGTTTGTCTAAAGCGTATTCTGCAGGAGTATTTTAAAAGTTAAGTTTGTGAAGGAAAAGATACTAAATTATTCTTACCAAAGAAAAGTCTTTCTAATGTGGCGTCTCTTGGCAGTCATGGGCACGAAATTCAGGTTCCCAATCTTGATTGTCTGTATTCATCTTGGGGTGCATTTGGGCCTTTCCCTTATCCTTATTTTGTGACGTACTCATTACGCTAAAAAACAAACAAGGCGAAAATTGTTAATTTGTAGTAATTTTCAATCTACTAAGTTGATACCTTTAAGTTATTGTCTTTTCCCTTTATGTGTTCGAATACTAAGTTATAAATTGATATAGTGTCTAAGAAATTTAACCATCTTCTTCTACTACTATTTTTATCATTTATTTTACGATTAAATTTTACAATTGCTTATAATCTGTTCTTACTAAAGTTTCTGGTTTGTTTAAAATATATAATCTAAAGGCATTTAACTTGCATATACTCTGCTAAAATCTCTGCGTCTATACTACTCATATTTCCTTTCTCTTTATACTTACCACTTTGGTAGCGCAAATCTTTACGAACTTTTACTCTGTATTTATTAGTTCTTGCTTTAGTCTTGCTCCCCATCCTTCAAAACTACCATCTGTCTCGATTATTAAATAATCGATTCTAGGGGCATGCTCAAATCTGGAATGTTACGAATTCTTTGTTTTAACAGTTTTACTATTTTAATATCTTACGTATTAAAGTGTTTTTGTCGATAGAACCGGTTTTTGAATATAACGGTCTGCTATCTTTCCTAGATCTTTTATAAATGATCTAGCGTAGTTTAGTATTCCTAAGAATTTTTGTAAATCTTTGGTTTTATCTAATTTATGCGGCATATCTAAAGCTTTCTTTGCTATGTGTGGTGGAGTTTTATCTTACCGTCTCCTAAGGTTACTCCTAAGAAGTTTATATACTTCTTACATAACTCCATTTTCTTTTGCTAATTATTATACCGTTACTTACGAAAAGTCTAAAAGCATGTAAGTGTCCTAAATGTTCTGTCATATTACTCTTGAATACTAATATGTCGTCTACGTACACTATAACAAATCTTTTGTAATCTCGAATATACTATCCATTTTCTTTGGAATATAGGCGGAGCTGTCTTTAGACCAAATGGCATAACCAACCATTGAAGTGTCCTTGAGGACAAGTGAAAGCGGTCCATTCAATGCTCTTTGGAGTGCATTTTGACTTGCCAATAGCACGATTTGCAGTCAAATTTACTAAAAATATTCTTGCCTTGTATTCTATTTATTAATTACGATTTATCAGGCAATTTATAACCATCACTCTTTGTATTATCATTTAGTCTTTTGTAATTTATCACCATTCTAGCTTTACCTCTAACTACTTACGAGTGATTTCTAACTATAAAGGCGGCAGATCTATGTTTAGATGTAGATCTCCTTATGATTTCTAAATCTAGAAGTTCTTTGATCTGAATTTTAAAGTCTTCTAAGTCTTTGTTAGTTGCTTCGATAGAGGCAGTTTTTATGATATATTGCAGGTTAATTATTTCTAGCGGCAAAGAATCTTATTATTATCCCAATGTCTTAATGGTTTTTCTCCTATTATTTCTAGTTCATCTAGAATTTTTACTATATCATCTAAGTCTTTTTGATCTTTAATTATTCCTATTTTATCCAATCCTTTCTGAAATTGTAAAATTCAGTATCTATTTCTATTAGAGAGTAATTTTTTCTAAAAATCTTGATTTAGGAAAATAATTACGTGTGAAAATCTTCATTGAAATCTCAGAAATCTCCTAACATTATAGTCTTATCTCTACAACAATATTTTCTCCATCTTTGCAATTCTCACAGCAACTATACATTAGATTGTTTTGCAAGTTTATAGGAGAGATTTTTATTATTGTTGTCTCGGTTTTAGAAATGCAATGCAGCGTATAAGTACTATTTTTTTTGAAAAATAACACCATCTCTAGTTATGGTGCAACTTCCATCATTATTTAATAAAAAATCTAATCCTAGTATAAAATCTGATTTTATATCTAAATCTCTTACTAGAATCTTATCTATTTTATAAGTAGGGTTATAAAATTTTGAACACGTATTATTAAAGCTAATTGATGCATCCTGGACGTAATATTTATAAATATTATGAGTTCCGTCCATTTGCATTGCTGAAGAAGGTTTGTCCAGCGTCTTAATTAGACTGTTTGGGACAATCTTCTTATTTAGAATGCTTTTCGTACATCCCGTGTCTATTAAAGCTAAAGTAGTAATTTCGTAGTCTTTAAGTCTTACTTTGGTCATTAATTTTAACGAGCTAAATTTTCTGTTCTCATTACAAACTAACATTTACGAATTCATGAATTACGAAGCCATTTCTTTTCTAATTTGTTCTTCTTCATGAATACATTCTTCGTATACTTCTTTTCCTTTTTCTAAGTTTGTAAGTCTTAACTCTAAAGAGTTTACTCTAGTTTCTAAAGTAATTATTCTCATATTTGTTGTATTATCTTCTGGATAGTCTTTATAGGTTCTTTTATTCCTATAATAATTCCTAGTTCTTTACGGAGGCGGTTTATACATCCCTCCATATAACACTTTTGCATTTGGCTCTTTTGCTCTGCTAGAGAACCATCTACAAATGCAACAAGTTGTACTATCTAGACCTTTATTTCTTTTCGAATAAATGGTCGCAATCTATAGTAGTGTTTACTAGATTATTTAAATCTTCGCTTAAGTCTAGTTGTTCTATTCCTATTTCATTAATAAACTAAATGCCTTACAGTCTGAAGAATCTAGTACATTATTATCTCCTGTGTTTATACTTACTACGAATTATATACTTTCTGTGTCCAGACATATATTCGTCTACATTTATTAAGGTTTCTTGAAAGTCTTCTATTAATTGAGAATTTCTGGTATTATTATTTATTCTTTTAGGACAAGTATTTGCTAGGTGTTCTATGCTACCACAAGTGAAACATTCTAATCTATTTTTATAATTTCTATCGTTTCTATACTTCCTAATATGTCTATTTTTATCTAAGTATGGTTTCTTAGTTGACTTTCTTAAGTAGTATTTTTCTTTTTATAGTTATCATACTTACCGTATTTGCCTTTTCTTTTATAATTCTTTCTTTTCTTTGGGTCTTTATCATAACTTTGGGTAGTGTATATCACGCTTTACAGAAGTTTAACTCATTACCGCTTGAGTTGTTTACGTATTTGGAGGTGTGTACACTTCTCTTGAAATATCTCCATTACGTCTTGTATCACGATGACCTATGGACCATCGGCGTTGGGGTTTTGCATAATCCCATCACGCTTGTTCCAACGTTCTTCTATTTCTCTACCTAAAGCTCCTGGCAATTTATTAAAAAGTTTTTTACCTAATTCTTGATCAAACGAATTACCGCTGATCGTGCAGTAATAAAAGAAATCATTTAAAAATTTCTTTATATAAACCCAATTGCTAATACTAAGTTGTTCTAGTTTAATTAAAGCATTTCTCTGTAATACTATCAATCCACTATTTGGATCTTCTCCTGTTATTAGAGTATGTATTTTATTTGTAAAGTTATATGGGTTTGACCCCATTGCTACCAACTGATGAAATTCTTCGGGAAAATCTGTTTTGTAAGCTTCCCAAAGTGCCTTGGTAGATTCTCCTAAAAAGGTTTCTAAGTATTTATACATTGTCTCAGGGTCTGTTTCTACGTAATTTTGTATGTAGTCTGCAACCACTATGCCTTTCCATAAATCTATTACGGAATTCCATCTTTGGGGATCGTAGAGCTATATTCAAAATTTTTCCTCTATTTCCTCCTTCTTGGAGTGTAATAGGTTCTTCTAACGGCATCCTTCTACCCGAAGGTTTGGCGTTTTCTCTGAGTTCTCTCAGTTCTATATACTCTTCTTCTAGGTATATTCCCTGTACTAGTATCTACTGTGATCCGCTCTCCTGCAGTTCTTTGGAGCGGGCTGGAGCTAGAAGCGCTAGCCTCCATTAGTTCTTTTAAACTGACTTCAGACTGTGTTTCACAGTCTTCTTCATGTTCTGCAGAGAAGTCTTTCCAAATTGCTTCAAACATTTCTGTTTTCTTTAGCAATTTTTTCTTCTTTATATCCTATATTATGCATTCTAATTTACTTAATATTTAAAATGTTCTGCTGATCTCTTCAAATTTCATATTATCTTTTTACATCCTTTACATCTAAATAAACTTGTGCTTCTTTTTCTATGCAGGTCTCTCACTTTTTCTAGGGCGATGTCTACTTCGTACTTATCTTCTATTAGCTCTATGTTCATGAATTCTATGTCTTCAGATTCTTCTATTGTACTTTCCTCATCTATTTTTTGTGGGGTATAGTTATAGTCTGTAAATCTAATTGAAGTTTCTCCTTTATGATTTGTATATTCTACATGTGATGTAGGTTGTAATAATTTCTTCTTATCTTTATTGAAATTATCTAACTTCCATTCTAAACCAGCGTATTCTTCTGGTTGAATCTTAGTAGGTTTAATTAAGTTTATACCTTTATTGTTCATTAATTCTACTACGTCGTTTATTCTTATCTTAAATTTTGTATTACTATCAGTAGTCATTTTTCCTAAAAATCCTAAACAAATTAATAAGTTATTACCATTAATCATGTCTTCATAACCTTTAGTTTGTATACCTATTTTTATATGTTTTCCAAATTCTGGAAGGTTCATTAAAAAGTCTGGACTGAGATAGAAGATTCCTCCGTTATCAGTCATGTCTATCTCTGTCATACCTATGATAGATTTTTTAATGTCTGTCCATCTATCATCGTATATCATTATCAGAACTTTTCCTCCTAAATTCTTTCTAGTAAGTCCTTTGATTCCTATGACTATTAATCCCATGTGTATTAGAGTTTTAGTAGTTCTATTAATCTGTTTAAACGAATTGTCGTTTATTAAATTAATGTTTTTTGCAGTATCACCTAGAACTGATAACTGCTCTTCTCTATAATGTCTGTATAACTGTGCTGTTGACGAGAAACGTCCCGCATTGTATAGAGTTCTAGGGTCTAAGAGATTTAACTGATTCTGTTGAAAAATACTTATGTCTCTTTCTATATTTATAACTTCGCTAAGTTGCTTACTTTGTTCTGGTTTCTTCTTATGCAACAGTCTAGACATAATATTATTTCCTATATTGTTACTAGAGCAAACTATTCTTTGCTCTTCTTCTCCTCTTTGTCCAATTGCAAAAAGGTCCATT
This sequence comes from Anisodus acutangulus, assembly GCA_029783415.1. Lineage (NCBI taxonomy): Eukaryota > Viridiplantae > Streptophyta > Magnoliopsida > Solanales > Solanaceae > Anisodus > Anisodus acutangulus. The sequence goes on along the minus strand of CM056505.1, from coordinate 6,833,751 downwards.
TTTGCGGCCTTCTTACTATTTTGGCTTTTTCTTTTTGAGGGGTCAATTCTATTTTGTTTAATTGGTCTATGAGGTTATCTATAGCCTTATTTTCTTTCTCTTTATTTTTAGAAATATTTTCTAGGTAAACTTGTTTTTCTAATCTTATTAGTCTATACATTACTTGATCTACTTTCTGTGTAAGTCTAATAATAAAGTTGTTATTACTATATTACATTTGTAAAACTATTTGGTCCGATTTTTGGAGAGGTATATAATCTTTATATTCTTCCTGGTAATGGTATAGTTTTATCTATAAGTATTGCAGACTTGTTCTATCTCGCTTCTAATTTGTTCATGAAACTATAGCTTTCCTTAATTCTTTTACTGATTTTTCTAATTGTAAAACTAATTCTTGTTTAATTTTTAGATTTTCTTGACTAAGTTTTAACTCATTATCTATTAAATTATCTTTTAGTATTTTTCTAAATCTTTCTTAGTTGAAAATTTCTTAAAGTCGCACGTAGTTATTAGATTATTATCGTAATTTATATTTTGTTCTGAACTATTGAAAATTCTTTCCTGTTTGTATAATATATTTTCTAACTTCTTTAGATTATTTTGGTAGTCTAAATTATTTTCTTTTATTTTTCACTAAGATTTATTACCAAGTCTACTACGAATTTAATTGTCTATCTTCGCTATGTAAACTATGTTCTCCTGTAGTAAAATTACACTTAATTATACTACAGTGCAGTAATATTCTATATTTCTTTTGGTAATATTTGTAAATCTAAATAATCTAATTTCTTTAAATGAGCTATTTTTATCCTAGTGGAAAATATTAGTATATTTTTGTTTTCTTCTAATTTGATAATCTATCCTATCGTTAGCGTATTCTATGTCTCCTTCTATTCCTTGTATATTCCACTCTAAGTCTGCTATGGTACTAGAATCTATAGTTACAAATACTATGCTTTCTTCTAAGTCGTTAGATATTTTTGTATAATATTCTCTAGTTAAGAAAGGCTTTACTTCTTTATAAAAGTATTCTAGTAGTTCTGCTATTCCTAGCGTCTGAGTCGTAAATTGTTTAAGCAGTCTTTGTAGGGCCTTCTTGGCGGGGATATGTCTATTTCTAGCTTTAATTTCTATATTAATAATATATTCTATATAGTCAAGTCTTTGTACGAAAGGAATATGTTTCATTAATAAGGTCTATAACGTGTAGGATTCTTATCTATTTTTCTATTTTTTATATTTCTTATTAAATTATATTCTAAGGCAGAAATTTGATTTATTATTTCTATAAGTCTAAGCTGATTATCCTTTGTCTTACTTAAGTCTATATATTCTGGATATAATGTTTTTAAACTATTTTTAATACTTAAATAAGTCTCTAAATTATAATCAGTCATACAACGTACAAGTATCTTCAGAGTTATTGGTTCCGAAAATCTTTATACGCTCTGATACCAAGATAATGGGGGGGTTTGTTTCAATAAGGTTTGTTTCAATAAAGTTGTAAATCCTACTCAGTACTCCCTTCCCGTTGTTTCAATAAAGTTGTAAATCCTACTCAGTACTCCCTTCCCGTTGTATATCCTCTTATGTTAATCTTCTTTTAGTCTAAGCTATCTCCGGAATAAAACAAATTTTTTTTTTTTTTTTTAACCTGGACTATGTCCAGTCACTAGTCTTTGATTACTATTTATCATCCATGTCTTGTTGTTACTGTTTTAGTTTTTCACAGCACTATGCCTATTCATTTCTTCATCTGAACTGTTCATCTCGTCTTAAAGACTTTACCCCTATCATGACAGTCGTCTTTAGCTACACCCAATTTTCAGGCCACAACAGTCCTTCAGCGGACACCACAGGCCATAAATCAACCACCGTTGACATAGGAATTTACAAGCTAATCCATGGAGGTCATGACGGAGTCCCAAGATAACCATATACTAAGTTCAGATACTAACCATTTATAAGCATGTTGCAATGAATCATTATAACAATAAGTTAGAGACAGAAAATCATAATATCAAACAAAGATTCATGATGAAAATAAACACTTTTGTATTAACATAACATTCTTGCATTTCTACAAGATAACATACATAATATTCTTGCATTTCTACAAGATACACACATACTGTACATGGTGGAGATAACTTAAAAACTAAAGAGAAAACTTACATAATTGGAATACGGCGAGGTTTCCCTTTAAAGTCGAAAACTTAACACACGCTAATGAAAAACTTATATCACAGGTGCTATCTTACATGAGAGGTCTTTTAGTGAGAGGAGAGAAGGGGGATATTAGACATTTGGTGGAGGTGAGTGGAGTCTGAGAGTATTTCTGTTGGGGTGTGGTTTCATTCTGTCTTGCTAAGTGAAAGGAAATGGGTATTTATAGAGTCTGGCGGACTTGAGCTCCGGATTTCAAAATAAAAAAGGAATCTTCAAAAGTTTCAGCCGGGTGCGCTGTGGGCCCCATCGTCACTTTAACTTTTGACTTTCTCTTCTTTTCTTTTGTCTTCTTCTGCTGCTGGCATCCTCTTTCTATTAAAGTCTTAGATGCTGTCCTTGCTGTCTCTATCTTGTCTGCTTGCTTTCGCGTGTTTGTCGACGTCATTTATCTGCTATTCTTGTACCTGCTTCTTCTCAAATTTAATTTACTTTCGGAGTTTATGTGCTTAGGTTATGTAGTGCTATAGAATCAAAACTCATGCCCGAATCGTTATCGTTCGGATCTTGAGCATAATTTTGTAGCAATTCATTGTCTGAACTTGTCTCCGAAACATGGTCTATGTCATCCGTGTTCTGGGTATTATCCATTGTCAGGGATGTTCTTGGTAGTGATTCTACCGATTCTCATGTTTGTCTTGATCTTTATGTTCCTCTGTTCCTTGAAAATATTTTCAAGTGTATCTTTAATTATTTGTTCAATGTTCTTATTTTTATCTTTTTGTCTTTCTTGTTCTTGTTCTACTAGTATTTCTGTAAGAGTGCAGGGAAGTCTTCGTGCCTGCCGTGAAGAGGTAGCCTCTTCTTTTTCACTTTTGGCAAAGTGATGACCATCAACGGATTTGATATGTCTTTACGGCAACCGTTTTGCACGGACTAAATTTGTACCTACATACAGTACAGTAGATTTCTGAGCATTGAAGGGAATGCACACTGTCTCATCCATTTTTGAAGGAGATGGAGAACTACGTGTCATTGTCTGATCGAGTTTTGTCTGAGTTTTAACTCGAGTTCTGTGACTCTTTCTAATAGATATGTATTTTGTGTCTGGAGAGTTTCTTTGGTCTGATTGAGTCTTTTGAAAGCTTCGGTCATTGTGCTACAATGATCGCAAAATATTATTTTGTCTGTGTCTTTTTGTATTTTATATTGTGGTGTCTGGGCTTGGGTATATCTAAGAGCTGGAGATATATAGTAGTTAGGCCCAAGAGTTCCTCGGGCGTAGTCTAGAGCCTCAGTAAAAACATTAAATCCTTTAAATAAAGGTGTCTTAAAATCTTTAATGGAGTCCACGACTTCCAACCAAGTCTGAAAAATTCCATTTGTCTTACCATGGACTACCACATAAAACTTAAATTTTTTGTCTAAATTTTTCTCATTTAAGTAAAAACATGTACTATTTAAAGTAGCTATGAAATGACTATTGTCTTTGCGATTGTGGGCTATCCACATATTGTCTATCAAACATTTCTGTTGTTTGTCTAAAACGTATTCTGGGAGTATTTTAAAAGTTAAGTTTGACGAAGGAAAAGATACTAAATTATTCTTACCAAAGAAAAGTCTTTCTAATGTGGGCGTCTCTTGTGCAGTCATGGGCACGAAATTCGGGTTCTCCAATCCTGATTGTCTGTATTCATCTTGGGGTCTGGCTGGGCCTTTCCCCTTATCCTTATTTTGTGACGTACTCATTCTGCTAAAAAACAAACAAGACGAAAATTGTTAATTTGTAGTAATTTTCAATCTACTAAGTTGGTCTGCTAAGTTATTGTCTTTTCCCTTTATGTGTTCGAATACTAAGTTATAAATTGATATAGTGTCTAAGAAATTTAACCATCTTCTTCTACTACTATTTTTATCATTTATTTTCTGATTAAATTTTACAATTGCTTCGCAATCTGTTCTTACTAAAGTTTCTGGTTTGTTTAAAATATATAATCTAAAGGCATTTAACGCATATACTACTGCTAAAATCTCTGCGTCTATACTACTCATATTTCCTTTCTCTTTATACTTACCACTTTGGTAAGCGCAAATCTTTTCTGAACTTTTACTACTGTATTTATTAGTTCTTGCTTTGAGTACTGCTCCCCATCCTTCAAAACTACCATCTGTCTCGATTATTAAATAATCTGATTCTAGGGGCATGCTCAAATCTGGAATGTTCTGAATTCTTTGTTTTAACAGTTTTACTATTTTAATATCTTCTGTATTAAAGTGTTTTTGTCGATAGAACCGGTTTTTGAATATACGGTCTGCTATCTTTCCTATCTCTTTTATAAATGATCTAGCGTAGTTTAGTATTCCTAAGAATTTTTGTAAATCTTTGGTTTTATCTAATTTGTCTGGCATATCTAAAGCTTTCTTTGCTATGTGTGGCTGGAGTTTTATCTTACCGTCTCCTAAGGTTACTCCTAAGAAGTTTATATACTTCTTACATAACTCCATTTTCTTTTGCTAATTATTATACCGTTACTTACGAAAAGTCTAAAAGCATCTGTAAGTGTCCTAAATGTTCTGTCATATTACTCTGAATACTAATATGTCGCTTCACGTACACTATAACAAATCTTTTGTAATCTCCGAATATACTATCCATTTTTCTTTGGAATATAGGCGAGTGTCTTTAGACCAAATGGCATAACCAACCATTCAAGTGTCCTTCAGGACAAGTGAAAGCGGTCCATTCAATGCTCTTGGAGTGCATTTTGACTTGCCAATAGCCTGATTTGCAGTCAAATTTACTAAAAATATTCTTGCCTTGTATTCTATTTATTAATTACGATTTATCAGGCAATTTATAACCATCACTCTTTGTATTATCATTTAGTCTTTTGTAATTTATCACCATTCTAGCTTTACCTCTAACTACTTGAGTGATTTCTAACTATAAAGGCGTGAGATCTATGTTTAGATGTAGATCTCCTTATGATTTCTAAATCTAGAAGTTCTTTGATCTGAATTTTAAATTCTTCTAAGTCTTTGTTAGTTGCTTGATAGAGGCGCTTTTATGATATATTGCAGGTTAATTATTTCTAGCGGCAAAGAATCTTATTATTATCCCAATGTCTTAATGGTTTTTCTCCTATTATTTCTAGTTCATCTAGAATTTTTACTATATCATCTAAGTCTTTTTGATCTTTAATTATTCCTATTTTATCCAATCCTTTCCTGAAATTGTAAAATTCAGTATCTATTTCTATTAGAGAGTAATTTTTTCTAAAAAATCTTGATTTAGGAAAATAATTACGTGTAAATCTTCATTGAAATCTCAGAAATCTCCTAACATTATAGTCTTATCTCTACAACAATATTTTTCTCCATCTTTGCAATTCTCACAAAGAACTATCTCATTAGATTGTTTTGCAAGTTTATAGGAGAGATTTTTATTATTGTTGTCTCGGTTTTAGAAATGCATGCAGCGTATAAGTACTATTTTTTTTGAAAAATAACACCATCTCTAGTTATGGTGCAACTTCCATCATTATTTAATAAAAATCTAATCCTAGTATAAAATCGATTTTATATCTAAATCTGTTAGTAGAATGTTATCTATTTTATAAGGAGGGTTATAAAATTTTGGACGCGTATTATTAGTGCTAATTGATGCATCCTGTATGTAATATTTATAAATATTATGAGTTCCGTCCATTTGCATTCTTTGAAGAAAGGTTTGTCCAGACTCTTAATTAGACTGTTTGGGACAATCTTGTTATTTAGAATGCTTTTCGTACATCCCGTGTCTATTAAAGCTAAAGTAGTAATTTCGTAGTCTTTAAGTCTTACTTTGGTCATTAATTTTAACGAGCTAAATTTTACATTCTCATTACAAACTAACATTTACAATTCATGAATTACAGAAGCCATTTCTTTTAAATTTGTTCTTCTTCATGAATACATTCTTCGTATACTTCTTTTCCTTTTTCTAAGTTTGTAAGTCTTAACTCTAAAGAGTTTACTCTAGTTTCTAAAGTAATTATTCTCATAGCTGTTGTATTATCTTCCTGGATAGTCTTTATAGGTTCTTTTATTCCTATAATAATTCCTAGTTCTTTCTGGAGGCAGTTTATACATCCCTCCATATAACACTTTTTGCATTTGGCTCTTTTGCTCCTGCTAGGGAACCATCTACAAATGCAACAAGCTGTACTATCTAGACCTTTATTTCTTTCGAATAAATGGTCGCAATCTATAGTAGTGTTTACTAGATTATTTAAATCTTCGCTTAAGTCTAGTTGTTCTATTCCTATTTCATTAATAAACTCGTCTGCTTCTGAGTCTGAAGAATCTAGTCTGTTATTATCTCCTGTGTTTATACTTACTACGGAGTATATACTTTCTGTGTCCGACATATATTCGTCTACATTTATTAAGGTTTCTTGAAAGTCTTCTATTAATTGAGAATTTCTGGTATTATTATTTATTCTTTTAGGACAAGTATTTGCTAGGTGTTCTATGCTACCACAAGTGAAACATTCTAATCTATTTTTATAATTTCTATCGTTTCTATACTTCCTAATATGTCTATTTTTATCTAAGTATGGTTTCTTAGCTGACGACTTTCTTAAGTAGTATTTTTCTTTTTATAGTTATCATACTTACCGTATTTGCCTTTTCTTTTATAATTCTTTCTTTTCTTGGGTCTTTATCATAACTTTGGGTAGTGTATATCACGCTTTACAGAAGTTTAACTCATTCTCGCTTGAGTTGTTTACGTATTTGGAGGTGTGTACACTTCTCTTGAAATATCTCCATTACGTCTTTGTATCGATGACCTATGGACCATCGAGCGTTGGGGTTTTGTATAATCCCATCACGCTTGTTCCAACGTTCTTCTATTTCTCTACCTAAAGCTCCTGGCAACTTATTAAAAGCTTTTTACCTAGTTCTTGATCAAACGAATTACATTGATCGTGGCAAAGAATAAAAGAAATCATTTAAAAATTTCTTTATATAAACCCAATTGCTAATACTAAGTTGTTCTAGTTTAATTAAAGCATTTCTCTGTAATACTATCAATCCACTATTTGGATCTTCTCTGTTATTAGAGTATGTATTTTATTTGTAAAGTTATATGGGTTTGACCCCATTGCTACCAACTGATGAAATTCTTGGAAAATCTGTTTTGTAAGCTTCCCAAAGTGCCTTGGTAGATTCTCCTAAAAAGGTTTCTAAGTATTTATACATTGTCTCAGGGTCTGTTTCTACGTAATTTTGTATGTAGTCTGCAACCACTATGCCTTTCCATAAATCTATTACGGAATTCCATCTTTGGGGATCGTAGGCGACTATATTCAATATTTTTCCTCTATTTCCTCCTTCTTGGAGTGTAATAGGTTCTTCTAACGGCATCCTTCTATGCGAAGGTTTGACGTTTTCTACAGGTTCTCCTGCAGTTCTATATACTCTTCTTCTAGGTATATTACCTGTACTAGTATCTACTGTGATACGCTCTCCTGCTGATTCTTTGGGCATTTGGAGCTAGAACCGCTAGCCTCCATTAGTTCTTTTAATCTGACTTCAGACTGTGTTTCACAGTCTTCTTCATGTTCTGCAGAGAAGTCTTTCCAAATTGCTTCAAACATTTCTGTTTTTTCTTTAGCAATTTTTTCTTCTTTATATCCTATATTATGCATTTCTAATTTACTTAATATTTAAAATGTTCTACAGTCTCTTCAAATTTCATATTATCTTTTTTACAGCCTTTACATCTAAATAAACTTGTGCTTCTTTTTCTATGCAGGTCTCGCACTTTCTCTAGGGCGATGTCTACTTCGTATTTATCTTCTATTAGTTCTATGTTCATAAACTCTATGTCTTCAGTTTCTTCTATTGTACTTTCTTCCTCTATTTTTAGTGGGGTATAGTTATAGTCTGTAAATCTAATTGAAGTTTCTCCTTTATGATTTGTATATTCTACATGTGATGTAGGTTGTAATAATTTCTTCTTATCTTTATTGAAATTATCTAACTTCCATTCTAAACCAGCGTATTCTTCTGGTTGAATCTTAGTAGGTTTAATTAAGTTTATACCTTTATTGTTCATTAATTCTACTACGTCGTTTATTCTTATCTTAAATTTTGTATTACTATCAGTAGTCATTTTTCCTAAAAATCCTAAACAAATTAATAAGTTATTACCATTAATCATGTCTTCATAACCATAAAGATTATATACCTCTCCAAAAATCGGACCAAATAGTTTTACAACAGAATATAGTAATAACAACTTTATTATTAGACTTACACAGGAAAGTAGATCAAGTAACAGATAGACTAATAAGATTAGAAAAACAAGTTTACCTAGAAAATATTTCTAAAAATAAAGAGAAAGAAAATAAGGCTATCGATAACCTCATAGACCAATTAAACAAAATAGAATTGACCCCTCAAAAAGAAAAAGCCAAAATGGGGGGGTTTGTTTCAATAAGGTTTGTTTCAATAAAGTTGTAAATCCTACTCAGTACTCCCTTCCCGTTGTATATCCTCTTATGTTAATCTTCTTTTAGTCTAAGCTATCTCCGGAATAAAACAAATTTTTTTTTTTTTTTTTAACCTGGACTATGTCCAGTCACTAGTCTTTGATTACTATTTATCATCCCTGTCTTGTTGTTACTGTTTTAGTTTTTCACAGCACTATGCCTATTCATTTCTTCATCTGAACTGTTCATCTCGTCTTAAAGACTTTACCCCTATCATGACAGTCGTCTTTAGCTACACCCAATTTTCAGGCCACAACAGTCCTTCAGCGGACACCACAGGTCATAAATCAACCACCGTTGACATAGGAATTTACAAGCTAATCCATGGAGGTCATGACGGAGTCCCAAGATAACCATATACTAAGTTCAGATACTAACCATTTATAAGCATGTTGCAATGAATCATTATAACAATAAGTTAGAGACAGAAAATCATAATATCAAACAAAGATTCATGATGAAAATAAACACTTTTGTATTAACATAACATTCTTGCATTTCTACAAGATAACATACATAATATTCTTGCATTTCTACAAGATACACACATACTGTACATGGTGGAGATAACTTAAAAACTAAAGAGAAAACTTACATAATTGGAATACGGGGAGGTTTCCCTTTCGGGAGTCCCGAAAACTTAACACACGCTAATGAAAAACTTATATCACAGGTGCTATCTTACATGAGAGGTCTTTTAGTGAGAGGAGAGAAGGGGGATATTAGACATTTGGTGGAGGTGAGTGGAGTCTGAGAGTATTTCTGTTGGGGTGTGGTTTCATTCTGTCTTGCTAAGTGAAAGGAAATGGGTATTTATAGAGTCTGGCGGACTTGAGCTCCGGATTTCAAAATAAAAAAGGAATCTTCAAAAGTTTCACCGGTGCTATTTGTGGGCCCCATCGTCTCTTTAACTTTTGACTTTCTCTTCTTTTCTTTTGTCTTCTTCTGCTGCTGGCATGCTCTTTCTATTAAAGTCTTAGATGCTGTCCTTGCTGTCTCTATCTTGTCTGCTTGCTTTACTGTTTGTCAGTCATTTATCTGCTATTTCATCAGACCGCTTCTTCTCAAATTTAATTTACTTTCGGAGTTTATGTGCTTAGGTTATGTAGTGCTATAGAATCAAAACTCATGCCCGAATCGTTATCGTTCGGATCTTGAGCATAATTTTGTAGCAATTCATTGTCTGAACTTGTCTCCGAAACATGGTCTATGTCATCCGTGTTCTGGGTATTATCCGCTGTCAGGGATGTTCTTGGTAGTGATTCTACCGGATTCTCATGTTTGTCTTCAGTCTTTATGTTCCTCTGTTCCTTGAAAATATTTTCAAGTGTATCTTTAATTATTTGTTCAATGTTCTTATTTTTATCTTTTTTTGTCTTTCTTGTTCTTGTTCTACTAGTATTTCCTGTAAGAGTCTGGGGAAGTCTTCGTCTGTTCTGTGAAGAGGTAGCCTCTTCTTTTTCACTTTTTGGCAAACTGACAACCATGAACGGATTTGATATGTCTTTACCGCCAACCGCTTTGCACGGACTAGGTGTACCTACATGCAGTACAGAGATTTCTGAGCATTGAAGGGAATGCACACTGTCTCATCCATTTTTGAAGGAGATGGAGAACTCGTGTCTGTTGTCCGATCGAGTTTTGTCTCGAGTTTTAACTCGAGTTACGTGACTCTTTCTAATAGATATGTATTTTGTGTCCTGGAGAGTTTCTTTGGTCCGATTGAGTCTTTTGAAAGCTTCGGTCATTGTGCTACAATGATCGCAAAATATTATTTTATGCGTGTCTTTTGTATTTTATATTGTGGTGTGCAGGCTTGGGTATATCTAAGAGCTGGAGATATATAGTAGTTAGGCCCAAGAGTTCCTCGGCGTAGTCTAGAGCCTCAGTAAAAACATTAAATCCTTTAAATAAAGGTGTCTTAAAATCTTTAATGGAGTCCACGACTTCCAACCAAGTCTGAAAAATTCCATTTGTCTTACCATGGACTACCACATAAAACTTAAATTTTTGTCTAAATTTTTCTCATTTAAGTAAAAACATGTACTATTTAAAGTAGCTATGAAATGACTATTGTCTTTGCGATTGTGGGCTATCCACATATTGTCTATCAAACATTTACATTGTTTGTCTAAAACGTATTCAGGAGTATTTTAAAAGTTAAGTTTGTGAAGGAAAAGATACTAAATTATTCTTACCAAAGAAAAGTCTTTCTAATGTGGGCGTCTCTTGAGCAGTCATGGGCCTGAAATTCAGGTTCCCCAATACTGATTGTCTGTATTCATCTTGGGGTCTGGCTGGGCCTTTCCCCTTATCCTTATTTTGTGACGTACTCATTCTGCTAAAAAACAAACAAGACGAAAATTGTTAATTTGTAGTAATTTTCAATCTACTAAGTTGGTCTGCTAAGTTATTGTCTTTTCCCTTTATGTGTTCGAATACTAAGTTATAAATTGATATAGTGTCTAAGAAATTTAACCATCTTCTTCTACTACTATTTTTATCATTTATTTTCTGATTAAATTTTACAATTGCTTCGCAATCTGTTCTTACTAAAGTTTCTGGTTTGTTTAAAATATATAATCTAAAGGCATTTAACGCATATACTACTGCTAAAATCTCTGCGTCTATACTACTCATATTTCCTTTCTCTTTATACTTACCACTTTGGTAAGCGCAAATCTTTTCTGAACTTTTACTACTGTATTTATTAGTTCTTGCTTTGAGTACTGCTCCCCATCCTTCAAAACTACCATCTGTCTCGATTATTAAATAATCTGATTCTAGGGGCATGCTCAAATCTGGAATGTTCTGAATTCTTTGTTTTAACAGTTTTACTATTTTAATATCTTCTGTATTAAAGTGTTTTTGTCCAGTAGAACCGGTTTTTGAATATAACGGTCCTGCTATCTTTCCTAGATCTTTTATAAATGATCTAGCGTAGTTTAGTATTCCTAAGAATTTTTGTAAATCTTTGGTTTTATCTAATTTGTCTGGCATATCTAAAGCTTTCTTTGCTATGTGTGGCTGGAGTTTTATCTTACCGTCTCCTAAGGTTACTCCTAAGAAGTTTATATACTTCTTACATAACTCCATTTTCTTTTGCTAATTATTATACCGTTACTTACGAAAAGTCTAAAAGCTGCTGTAAGTGTCCTAAATGTTCTGTCATATTACTCTTGAATACTAATATGTCGTCTCATTACACTATAACAAATCTTTTGTAATCTCCGAATATACTATCCATTTTCTTTGGAATATAGGCGAGCTGTCTTTAGACCAAATGGCATAACCAACCATTCAAGTGTCCTTGAGGACAAGTGAAAGCGGTCCATTCAATGCTCTTTGGAGTGCATTTTGACTTGCCAATAGCTTTGATTTGCAGTCAAATTTACTAAAAATATTCTTGCCTTGTATTCTATTTATTAATTCTGATTTATCGGGCAATTTATAACCATCACTCTTTGTATTATCATTTAGTCTTTTGTAATTTATCACCATTCTAGCTTTACCTCTAACTACTTGAGTGATTTCTAACTATAAAGGCGAGATCTATGTTTAGATGTAGATCTCCTTATGATTTCTAAATCTAGAAGTTCTTTGATCTGAATTTTAAATTCTTCTAAGTCTTTGTTAGTTGCTTCGATAGAGGCAGTTTTATGATATATTACAGGTTAATTATTTCTAACTGGCAAAGAATCTTATTATTATCCCAATGTCTTAATGGTTTTTCTCCTATTATTTCTAGTTCATCTAGAATTTTTACTATATCATCTAAGTCTTTTTGATCTTTAATTATTCCTATTTTATCCAATCCTTTCCTGAAATTGTAAAATTCAGTATCTATTTCTATTAGAGAGTAATTTTTTTTCTAAAAAATCTTCAGTTTCGGAAAATAATTCTGTGTCGAAATCTTCATTGAAATCTCCGAAATCTCCTAACATTATAGTCTTATCTCTACAACAATATTTTTCTCCATCTTTGCAATTCTCACAGCAACTATCTGTTAGATTGTTTTGCAAGTTTATAGGAGAGATTTTTATTATTGTTGTCTCGGTTTTAGAAGTGCAGACAGCGTATAAGTACTATTTTTTTAAAAATCACACCATCTCTAGTTATGGTGCAACTTTCATCATTATTTAATAAAAAATCTAATCCTAGTATAAAATCTGATTTTATATCTAAATCTCTTACTAGAATCTTATCTATTTTATAAGTAGGGTTATAAAATTTTGAACACGTATATTATTAAAGCTAATTGATGCATCCTGGGCGTAATATTTATAAATATTATGAGTTCCAGTCCATTTGCATTCTTTGAAGAAAGGTTTGTCCAGCGTCTTAATTAGACTGTTTGGGACAATCTTCTTATTTAGAATGCTTTTCGTACATCCCGTGTCTATTAAAGCTAAAGTAGTAATTTCGTAGTCTTTAAGTCTTACTTTGGTCATTAATTTTAACGAGCTAAATTTTTTGTTCTCATTACAAACTTACATTTACGAATTCATGAATTCGAAGCCATTTCTTTTAAATTTTGTTCTTCTTCATGAATACATTCTTCGTATACTTCTTTTCCTTTTTCTAAGTTTGTAAGTCTTAACTCTAAGGAGTTTAGTGTAGTTTCTAAAGTAATTATTCTCATAGTTGTTGTGTTTTGTTCTTGGATAGTCTTTATAGGTTCTTTTATTCCTATAATAATTCCTAGTTGTTTCTGGAGGCAGTTTATACATCCCTCCATATAACACTTTTGCATTTGGCTCTTTTGCTCTGCTAGGAACCATCTACAAATGCAACAAGCTGTACTATCTAGACCTTTATTTCTTTCGAATAAATGGTCGCAATCTATAGTAGTGTTTACTAGATTATTTAAATCTTCGCTTAAGTCTAGTTGTTCTATTCCTATTTCATTAATAAACTAAATGCCTTCGAGTCTCAAGAATCTAGTACATTATTATCTCCTGTGTTTATACTTACTACGGAGTATATACTTTCTGTGTCCCACATATATTCGTCTACATTTATTAAGGTTTCTTGAAAGTCTTCTATTAATTGAGAATTTCTGGTATTATTATTTATTCTTTTAGGACAAGTATTTGCTAGGTGTTCTATGCTACCACAAGTGAAACATTCTAATCTATTTTTATAATTTCTATCGTTTCTATACTTCCTAATATGTCTATTTTTATCTAAGTATGGTTTCTTAGTTTGACTTTCTTAAGTAGTATTTTTTCTTTTTATAGTTATCATACTTACCGTATTTGCCTTTTCTTTTATAATTCTTTCTTTTCTGGGTCTTTATCATAACTTTGGGTAGTGTATATCACGCTTTACGTAAGTTTAACTCATTACGCTTGAGTTGTTTCTGTATTTGGAGGTGTGTACACTTCTCTTGAAGTATCTCCATTACGTCTTTGTATCGATGACCTATGGACCATCGAGCGTTGGGGTTTTGTATAATCCCATCACGCTTGTTCCAACGTTCTTCTATTTCTCTACCTAAAGCTCCTGGCAACTTATTAAAAGCTTTTTACCTAGTTCTTGATCAAACGAATTATCACGATCGTGCAAAGAATAAAAGAAATCATTTAAAAATTTCTTTATATAAACCCAATTGCTAATACTAAGTTGTTCTAGTTTAATTAAAGCATTTCTCTGTAATACTATCAATCCACTATTTGGATCTTCTCCTGTTATTAGAGTATGTATTTTATTTGTAAAGTTATATGGGTTTGACCCCATTGCTACCAACTGATGAAATTCTTCCGGAAAATCTGTTTTGTAAGCTTCCCAAAGTGCCTTGGTAGATTCTCCTAAAAGGTTATTAAGTATTTATACATTGTCTCAGGGTGTGTTTCTACGTAATTTTGTATGTAGTCTGCAACCACTATGCCTTTCCATAAATCTATTACGGAATTCCATCTTTGGGGATCGTGGGCAGCTATATTCAAAATTTTTCCTCTATTTCCTCCTTCTTGGAGTGTAATAGGTTCTTCTAACGGCATCCTTCTACAGAAGGTTTGACGCTTTTCTCTGTTCTCCTGCAGTTCTATATACTCTTCTTCTAGGTATATTACCTGTACTAGTATCTACTGTGATACGCTCTCCTGCAGTTCTTTGGAACGGGCTGGAGCTAGAAGCGCTAGCCTCCATTAGTTCTTTTAAACTGACTTCAGACTGTGTTTCACAGTCTTCTTCATGTTCTGCAGAGAAGTCTTTCCAAATTGCTTCAAACATTTCTGTTTTTTCTTTAGCAATTTTTTCTTCTTTATATCCTATATTGTCTGTTCTAATTTCGCAATATTTAAAATGTTCTCTGATCTCTTCAAATTTCATATTATCTTTTTACATCCTTTACATCTAAATAAACTTGTGCTTCTTTTTCTATGCAGGTCTCTCACTTTTTCTAGGGCGATGTCTACTGTTACTTATCTTCTATTAGCTCTATGTTCATGAATTCTATGTCTTCAGATTCTTCTATTGTACTTTCCTCATCTATTTTTTGTGGGGTATAGTTATAGTCTGTAAATCTAATTGAAGTTTCTCCTTTATGATTTGTATATTCTACATGTGATGTAGGTTGTAATAATTTCTTCTTATCTTTATTGAAATTATCTAACTTCCATTCTAAACCAGCGTATTCTTCTGGTTGAATCTTAGTAGGTTTAATTAAGTTTATACCTTTATTGTTCATTAATTCTACTACGTCGTTTATTCTTATCTTAAATTTTGTATTACTATCAGTAGTCATTTTTCCTAAAAATCCTAAACAAATTAATAAGTTATTACCATTAATCATGTCTTCATAACCTTTAGTTTGTATACCTATTTTTATATGTTTTCCAAATTCTGGAAGGTTCATTAAAAAGTGCAGGTGAGATAGAAGATTCCTCCGTTATCAGTCATGTCTATCTCTGTCATACCTATGATAGATTTTTTAATGTCTGTCCATCTATCATCGTATATCATTATCAGAACTTTTCCTCCTAAATTCTTTCTAGTAAGTCCTTTGATTCCTATGACTATTAATCCCATGTGTATTAGAGTTTTAGTAGTTCTATTAATCTGTTTAAACGAATTGTCGTTTATTAAATTAATGTTTTTTGCAGTATCACCTAGAACTGATAACTGCTCTTCTCTATAATGTCTGTATAACTGTGCTGTTGACGAGAAACGTCCCGCATTGTATAGAGTTCTAGGGTCTAAGAGATTTAACTGATTCTGTTGAAAAATACTTATGTCTCTTTCTATATTTATAACTTCGCTAAGTTGCTTACTTTGTTCTGGTTTCTTCTTATGCAACAGTCTAGACATAATATTATTTCCTATATTGTTACTAGAGCAAACTATTCTTTGCTCTTCTTCTCCTCTTTGTCCAATTGCAAAAAGGTCCATTTTTGCGGCCTTCTTACTATTTTGGCTTTTTCTTTTTGAGGGTCAATTCTATTTTGTTTAATTGGTCTATGAGGTTATCTATAGCCTTATTTTCTTTCTCTTTATTTTTAGAAATATTTTCTAGGTAAACTTGTTTTCTAATCTTATTAGTCTATACATTACTTGATCTACTTTCTGTGTAAGTCTAATAATAAAGTTGTTATTACTATATTCTCGTTGTAAAACTATTTGGTCCGATTTTTGGAGAGGTATATAATCTTTATATTCTTAGTAATGGTATAGTTTTATCTATAAGTATTATGACTTGTTCTAATATTGCTTCTAATTTGTTCATGAAACTATAGCTTTCCTTAATTCTTTTACTGATTTTTCTAATTGTAAAACTTTTTCTACTAATTCTTGTTTAATTTTTAGATTTTCTTGACTAAGTTTTAACTCAATATCTATTAAATTATCTTTTAGAATTTTTTCTAAATCTTTCTTAGTTGAAAATTTCTTAAAGTCGCACGTAGTTATTAGATTATTAACGTAATCTATATTTTGTTCTGACCTATTGAAAATTCTTTCCTGTTTGTATAATATATTTTCTAACTTCTTTAGATTATTTTGGTAGTCTAAATTATTTTCTTTTATTTTTTCACTAAGATTTATTACCAAGTCTACTACGGAATTTAATTGTCTATCTTCGCTATGTAAACTATGTTCTCCTGTAGTAAAATTACACTTAATTATACTACGGTCTGGTAATATTCTATATTTCTTTTCTGGTAATATTTGTAAATCATAATAAATCAAATTTCTGCCTTAGAATATAATTTAATAAGAAATATAAAAAATAGAAAAATAGATAAGAATCCTACACGTTATAGACCTTATTAATGAAACATATTCCTTTCGTACAAAGACTTGACTATATAGAATATATTATTAATATAGAAATTAAAGCTAGAAATAGACATATCGCCGCCAAGAAGGCCCTACAAAGACTGCTTAAACAATTTACGACTCAGACGCTAGGAATAGCAGAACTACTAGAATACTTTTATAAAGAAGTAAAGCCTTTCTTAACTAGAGAATATTATACAAAAATATCTAACGACTTAGAAGAAAGCATAGTATTTGTAACTATAGATTCTAGTACCATAGCAGACTTAGAGTGGAATATACAAGGAATAGAAGGAGACATAGAATACGCTAACGATAGGATAGATTATCAAATTAGAAGAAAACAAAAACTTTTCTGGTAATATTTGTAAATCTAAATAATCTAATTTCTTTAAATGAGCTATTTTTATCCTAGTGGAAAATATTCGTATATTTTTTGTTTTCTTCTAATTTGATAATCTATCCTATCGTTAGCGTATTCTATGTCTCCTTCTATTCCTTGTATATTCCACTCTAAGTCTGCTATGGTACTAGAATCTATAGTTACAAATACTATGCTTTCTTCTAAGTCGTTAGATATTTTTGTATAATATTCTCTAGTTAAGAAAGGCTTTACTTCTTTATAAAAGTATTCTAGTAGTTCTGCTATTCCTAGCGTCTGAGTCGTAAATTGTTTAAGCAGTCTTTGTAGGGCCTTCTTGGCGGCGATATGTCTATTTCTAGCTTTAATTTCTATATTAATAATATATTCTATATAGTCAAGTCTTTGTTACTAATATATTCTATATATTCAAGTATCTTCAGAGTCAGAGCGTATAAAGATTTTCGGAACCAATAACTCTGAAGATACTTGTACGTTGTATGACTGATTATAATTTAGAGACTTATTTAAGTATTAAAAATAGTTTAAAAACATTATATCCAGAATATATAGACTTAAGTAAGACAAAGGATAATCAGCTTAGACTTATAGAAATAATAAATCAAATTTCTGCCTTAGAATATAATTTAATAAGAAATATAAAAAATAGAAAAATAGATAAGAATCCTACACGTTATAGACCTTATTAATGAAACATATTCCTTTCGTACAAAGACTTGACTATATAGAATATATTATTAATATAGAAATTAAAGCTAGAAATAGACATATCGCCGCCAAGAAGGCCCTACAAAGACTGCTTAAACAATTTACGACTCAGACGCTAGGAATAGCAGAACTACTAGAATACTTTTATAAAGAAGTAAAGCCTTTCTTAACTAGAGAATATTATACAAAAATATCTAACGACTTAGAAGAAAGCATAGTATTTGTAACTATAGATTCTAGTACCATAGCAGACTTAGAGTGGAATATACAAGGAATAGAAGGAGACATAGAATACGCTAACGATAGGATAGATTATCAAATTAGAAGAAAACAAAAATATACGAATATTTTCCACTAGGATAAAAATAGCTCATTTAAAGAAATTAGATTATTTAGATTTACAAATATTACCAGAAAAGAAATATAGAATATTACCAGACCGTAGTATAATTAAGTGTAATTTTACTACAGGAGAACATAGTTTACATAGCGAAGATAGACAATTAAATTCCGTAGTAGACTTGGTAATAAATCTTAGTGAAAAAATAAAAGAAAATAATTTAGACTACCAAAATAATCTAAAGAAGTTAGAAAATATATTATACAAACAGGAAAGAATTTTCAATAGGTCAGAACAAAATATAGATTACGTTAATAATCTAATAACTACGTGCGACTTTAAGAAATTTTCAACTAAGAAAGATTTAGAAAAAATTCTAAAAGATAATTTAATAGATATTGAGTTAAAACTTAGTCAAGAAAATCTAAAAATTAAACAAGAATTAGTAGAAAAAGTTTTACAATTAGAAAAATCAGTAAAAGAATTAAGGAAAGCTATAGTTTCATGAACAAATTAGAAGCAGTATTAGAACAAGCTGCAATACTTATAGATAAAACTATACCATTACCAGAAGAATATAAAGATTATATACCTCTCCAAAAATCGGACCAAATAGTTTTACAACAGAATATAGTAATAACAACTTTATTATTAGACTTACACAGGAAAGTAGATCAAGTAACAGATAGACTAATAAGATTAGAAAAACAAGTTTACCTAGAAAATATTTCTAAAAATAAAGAGAAAGAAAATAAGGCTATAGATAACCTCATAGACCAATTAAACAAAATAGAATTGACCCCTCAAAAAGAAAAAGCCAAAATAGTAAGAAGGCCGCAAAAATGGACCTTTTTGCAATTGGACAAAGAGGAGAAGAAGAGCAAAGAATAGTTTGCTCTAGTAACAATATAGGAAATAATATTGTGTCTAGACTGTTCCATAAGAAGAAACAAGAACAAAGTAAGCAACTTAGCGAAGTTCTAAATATAGAAAGAGACATAAGTATTTTTCCACAGAATCGATTAAATCTCTTAGACCCTAGAACTCTATACAATGCGGGCGTTTCTGTCAACAAAGACACGATTATACAGACATTATAGAGAAGAGCAGTTATCAGTTCTAGGTGATACTGCAAAAAACATTAATTTAATAAACGACAATTCGTTTAAACAGATTAATAGAACTACTAAAACTCTAATACACATGGGATTAATAGTCATAGGAATCAAAGGACTTACTAGAAAGAATTTAGGAGGAAAAGTTCTGATAATGATATACGATGATAGATGGACAGACATTAAAAAATCTATCATAGGTATGACAGAGATAGACATGACTGATAACGGAGGAATCTTCTATCTCAGTCCAGACTTTTTAATGAACCTTCCAGAATTTGGAAAACATATAAAAATAGGTATACAAACTAAAGGTTATGAAGACATGATTAATGGTAATAACTTATTAATTTGTTTAGGATTTTTAGGAAAAATGACTACTGATAGTAATACAAAATTTAAGATAAGAATAAACGACGTAGTAGAATTAATGAACAATAAAGGTATAAACTTAATTAAACCTACTAAGATTCAACCAGAAGAATCTTTGGTTTAGAATGGAAGTTAGATAATTTCAATAAAGATAAGAAGAAATTATTACAACCTACATCACATGTAGAATATACAAATCATAAAGGAGAAACTTCAATTAGATTTACTGAGACTATAACTATACCCCACAAAAATAGATGAGGAAAGTACAATAGAAGAATCAAGACATAGAATTCATGAACATAGAGCTAATAGAAGATAAGTACAAGTAGACATCGCCTAGAAAAAGTGAGAGACCTGCATAGAAAAAGAAGCACAAGTTTATTTAGATGTAAAGGATGTAAAAAGATAATATGAAATTTGAAGAGACTGTAGAACATTTTAAATATTGCGAAATTAGAACAGACAATATATGATATAAAGAAGAAAAAATTGCTAAAGAAAAAGCAGAAATGGTTCAAGCAATTTGGAAAGAGTTCTGTGCAGAACATGAAGAAGGCGTGAAACACAGCAAGTCGATTTAAAAGAACTAATGGAGGCTAGCGCTTCTAGCTCGGCCTGTTCCAAAGAACTGCAGGAGAACGCATCACAGTAGATACTAGTACAGGTAATATACCTAGAAGAAGAGTATATAGAACTGCAGGAGAACCTGTAGAAAACGTCAAACCTTCGGGTAGACGGATGCCGTTAGAAGAACCTATTACACTTCAAGAAGGAGGAAATAGAGGAAAAATTCTGAATATAGCTGCCCACGATCCCCAAAGATGGAATTCCGTAATAGATTTATGGAAAGGCATAGTGGTTGCAGACTACATACAAAATTACGTAGAAACAGACCCTGAGACAATGTATAAATACTTAGAAACCTTTTTAGGAGAATCTACCAAAGCACTTTGGGAAGCTTACAAAACAGATTTTCCCGAAGAATTTCATCAGTTGGTAGCAATGGGGTCAAACCCATATAACTTTACAAACAAAATACATACTCTAATAACAGGAGAAGATCCAAATAGTGGATTAATAGTATTACAGAGAAATGCTTTAATTAAACTAGAACAACTTAGTATTAGCAATTGGGTTTATATAAAGAAATTTTTAAATGATTTCTTTTATTACTGCACGATCAGCGGTAATTCGTTTGATCAAGAATTAGGTAAAAAACTTTTTAATAAATTGCCAGGAGCTTTAGGTAGAGAAATAGAAGAACGTTGGAACAAGCGTGATGGGATTATGCAAAACCCCAACGCTCGATGGTCCATAGCACATCGCAGACAACAAGTAATGGGAATACTTCAAGAGAAGTGTACACACCTCCAAATACAGAAACAACTCAAGCGTAATGAGTTAAACTTCTGTAAAAGCGTGATATACACTACCCAAAGTTATGATAAAGACCCAGTAAAAAGAAAGAATTATAAAAGAAAAGGCAAATACGGTAAGTATGATAACTATAAAAAGAAAAAATACTACTTAAGAAAGTCGTCAGCTAAGAAACCATACTTAGATAAAAATAGACATATTAGGAAGTATAGAAACGATAGAAATTATAAAAATAGATTAGAATGTTTCACTTGTGGTAGCATAGAACACCTAGCAAATACTTGTCCTAAAAGAATAAATAATAATACCAGAAATTCTCAATTAATAGAAGACTTTCAAGAAACCTTAATAAATGTAGACGAATATATGTCGGACACAGAAAGTATATACTCCGTAGTAAGTATAAACACAGGAGATAATAACAGACTAGATTCTTCAGACTCAGAAGCAGACGAGTTTATTAATGAAATAGGAATAGAACAACTAGACTTAAGCGAAGATTTAAATAATCTAGTAAACACTACTATAGATTGCGACCATTTATTCGAAAGAAATAAAGGTCTAGATAGTACAGCTTGTTGCATTTGTAGATGGTTCCTAGCGAGAGCAAAAGAGCCAAATGCAAAAAGTGTTATATGGAGGGATGTATAAACTGCCTCCAGAAAGAACTAGGAATTATTATAGGAATAAAAGAACCTATAAAGACTATCCAGGAAGATAATACAACAGCTATGAGAATAATTACTTTAGAAACTAGAGTAAACTCTTTAGAGTTAAGACTTACAAACTTAGAAAAAAGAAAAAAAGTATCTGAAGAACAGATTCATGAAGAAGAAACGAGAAAAAGAAATGGCTTCAGAATTCATGAATTCAGAAATGTTAGTTTGTAATGAGAACAGAAAATTTAGCTCGTTAAAATTAATGACCAAAGTAAGACTTAAAGACTACGAAATTACTACTTTAGCTTTAATAGACACGGGATGTACGAAAAGCATTCTAAATAAGAAGATTGTCCCAAACAGTCTAATTAAGACGCTGGACAAACCTTCTTCAGCAATGCAAATGGACGGAACTCATAATATTTATAAATATTACGTCCAGGATGCATCAATTAGCTTTAATAATACGTGTTCAAAATTTTATAACCCTACTTATAAAATAGATAAGATTCTAGTAAGAGATTTAGATATAAAATCAGATTTTATACTAGGATTAGATTTTTATTAAATAATGATGGAAGTTGCACCATAACTAGAGATGGTGTTATTTTTCAAAAAATAGTACTTATACGCTGTCTGGACTTCTAAAACCGAGACAACAATAATAAAAATCTCTCCTATAAACTTGCAAAACAATCTAACAGAGATAGTTCTTTGTGAGAATTGCAAAGATGGAGAAAAATATTGTTGTAGAGATAAGACTATAATGTTAGGAGATTTGGAGATTTCAATGAAGATTTCGACACAGAATTATTTTCAAATCAAGATTTTTAGAAAAAATTACTCTCTAATAGAAATAGATCTTGAATTTTAGAATTTCAGGAAAGGATTGGAGAAAATAGGAATAATTAAAGATCAAAAAGACTTAGATGATATAGTAAAAATTCTAGATGAACTAGAAATAATAGGAGAAAAACCATTAAGACTTTGGGATAATAATAAGATTCTTTGCCAGTTAGAAATAATTAACCCAGAATATATCATAAAAACTGCCTCTATCGAAGCAACTAACAAAGACTTAGAAGAATTTAAAATTCAGATCAAAGAACTTCTAGATTTAGAAATCATAAGGAGATCTACATCTAAACATAGATCTGCCGCCTTTATAGTTAGAAATCACTCAGAAGTAGTTAGAGGTAAAGCTAGAATGGTGATAAATTACAAAAGACTAAATGATAATACAAAGAGTGATGGTTATAAATTGCACGATAAATCAGAATTAATAAATAGAATACAAGGCAAGAATATTTTTAGTAAATTTGACTGCAAATCAGGCTATTGGCAAGTCAAAATGCACTCGGTAGCATTGAATGGACCGCCTTCACTTGTCTGAAGGACACTTGAATGGTTGGTTATGCCATTTGGTCTGAAGACTGCTCCGCCTATATTCCAAAGAAAAATGGATAGTATATTCGGAGAATACAAAAGATTTGTCATAGTATACGTAGACGACATACTAGTATTTAGTAGCAATATGTCAGAACATTTAGGACATTTGCAGACAGTATTCAGACTTTTCGTTAGTAATGGTATAATAATTAGTAAAAAGAAAATGGAGTTGTGTAAGAAGTATATCAACTTCTTAGGCGTAACCTTAGGAGAAGGTAAGATAAAACTCCAACCACACATAGCGAAGAAAGCTCTAGACATGCCAGACAAATTAGATAAAACTAAAGATTTACAAAAATTCTTAGGAATATTAAATTACGCTAGATCATTTATAAAAGATTTAGGAAAGATAGCAGGACCGTTATATTCAAAAACCGGTTCTACTGGACAAAAACACTTCAATACAGAAGACATTAAAATAGTAAAATTGTTAAAACAGAGAATTCAGAACATTCCAGATTTAAGCATGCCCCTAGAATCAGATTATCTAATAATCGAGACAGACGGTAGTTTTGAAGGATGGGGAGCAGTGCTCAAAGCTAGAACAAATAAATACAGTAGTAAGAATTCAGAAAAGATTTGCGCTTACCAAAGTGGTAAGTATAAAGAGAAAGGAAATATGAGTAGTATAGACGCAGAGATTTTAGCAGTAGTATATGCGTTAAATGCCTTTAGATTATATATTTTAAACAAACCAGAAACTTTAGTAAGAACAGATTGCGAAGCAATTGTAAAATTTAATCAGAAAATAAATGATAAAAATAGTAGTAGAAGAAGATGGTTAAATTTCTTAGACACTATATCAATTTATAACTTAGTATTCGAACACATAAAGGGAAAAGACAATAACTTAGCAGACCAACTTAGTAGATTGAAAATTACTACAAATTAACAATTTTCGTCTTGTTTGTTTTTTAGCAGAATGAGTACGTCACAAAATAAGGATAAGGGGAAAGGCCCAGCCAGACCCCAAGATGAATACAGACAATCAGTATTGGGGAACCTGAATTTCAGGCCCATGACTGCTCAAGAGACGCCCACATTAGAAAGACTTTTCTTTGGTAAGAATAATTTAGTATCTTTTCCTTCGTCAAACTTAACTTTTAAAATACTCCCAGAATACGTTTTAGACAAACAACAGAAATGTTTGATAGACAATATGTGGATAGCCCACAATCGCAAAGACAATAGTCATTTCATAGCTACTTTAAATAGTACATGTTTTTACTTAAATGAGAAAAATTTAGACAAAAAATTTAAGTTTTATGTGGTAGTCCATGGTAAGACAAATGGAATTTTTCAGACTTGGTTGGAAGTCGTGGACTCCATTAAAGATTTTAAGACACCTTTATTTAAAGGATTTAATGTTTTTACTGAGGCTCTAGACTACGCCCGAGGAACTCTTGGGCCTAACTACTATATATCTCCAGCTCTTAGATATACCCAAGCCCAGACACCACAATATAAAATACAAAAAGACACAGACAAAATAATATTTTGCGATCATTGTAGCACAATGACCGAAGCTTTCAAAAGACTCAATCAGACCAAAGAAACTCTCCAGACACAAAATACATATCTATTAGAAAGAGTCACAGAACTCGAGTTAAAACTCAGACAAAACTCGATCAGACAACAGACACAGAGTTCTCCATCTCCTTCAAAAATGGATGAGACAGGTGTGCATTCCCTTCTGAATGCTCAGAAATCTACTGTACCAGATGTAGGTACAGCTAGTCCGGTGCAAACGGTTGCCGGTAAAGACATATCAAATCCGTTGATGGCTGTCACTTTGCCAAAAAGTGAAAAAGAAGAGGCTACCTCTTCACAGAACAGACGAAGACTTCCCCAGACTCTTACAGGAACATAAAGACTGAAGACAAACATGAGAATCCGGTAGAATCACTACCAAGAACATCCCTGACAGCGGATAATACCCAGAACACGGATGACATAGACCATGTTTCGGAGACAAGTTCAGACAATGAATTGCTACAAAATTATGCTCAAGATCCGAACGATAACGATTCGGGCATGAGTTTTGATTCTATAGCACTACATAACCTAAGCACATAAACTCCGAAAGTAAATTAAATTTGAGAAGAAGCAAGAAATAGCAGATAAATGACGGCCGACAAACAGCCGAAAGCAAGCAGACAAGATAGAGACAGCAAGGACAGCATCTAAGACTTTAATAGAAAGAGGATGCCAGCAGCAGAAGAAGACAAAAGAAAAGAAGAGAAAGTCAAAAGTTAAAGTGACGATGGGGCCCACAGCGCACCCGGCTGAAACTTTTGAAGATTCCTTTTTTATTTTGAAATCCGGAGCTCAAGTCCGCCAGACTCTATAAATACCCATTTCCTTTCACTTAGCAAGACAGAATGAAACCACACCCCAACAGAAATACTCTCAGACTCCACTCACCTCCACCAAATGTCTAATATCCCCCTTCTCTCCTCTCACTAAAAGACCTCTCATGTAAGATAGCACCTGTGATATAAGTTTTTCATTAGCGTGTGTTAAGTTTTGGGACTCAGAAAGGAAACCTCAGTATTCCAATTATGTAAGTTTTCTCTTTAGTTTTTAAGTTATCTCCACCATGTACAGTATGTGTGTATCTTGTAGAAATGCAAGAATATTATGTATGTTATCTTGTAGAAATGCAAGAATGTTATGTTAATACAAAAGTGTTTATTTTCATCATGAATCTTTGTTTGATATTATGATTTTCTGTCTCTAACTTATTGTTATAATGATTCATTGCAACATGCTTATAAATGGTTAGTATCTGAACTTAGTATATGGTTATCTTGGGACTCCGTCATGACCTCCATGGATTAGCTTGTAAATTCCTATGTCAACGGTGGTTGATTTATGGCCTGTGGTGTCCGCTGAAGGACTGTTGTGGCCTGAAAATTGGGTGGAGGTAAAGGCATTTGTCATGATAGGGGTAAAGTCTTTAAGACGAGATGAACAGTTCAGATGAAGAAATGAATAGGCATAGTGCTGTGAAAAACTAAAACAGTAACAACAAGACAGGGATGATAAATAGTAATCAAAGACTAGTGACTGGACATAGTCCAGGTTAAAAAAAAAAAAAAAAAAAAAAAAAAAAATTTGTTTTATTCCGGAGATAGCTTAGACTAAAAGAAGATTAACATAAGAGGATATACAACGGGAAGGGAGTATTGAGTAGGATTTACAACTTTATTGAAACAAACCTTATTGAAACAAACCCTGTACAGGCGTATAAGTACTATTTTTTTGAAAAATAACACCATCTCTAGTTATGGTGCAACTTCCATCATTATTTAATAAAAAATCTAATCCTAGTATAAAATCTGATTTTATATCTAAATCTCTTACTAGAATCTTATCTATTTTATAAGTAGGGTTATAAAATTTTGAACACGTATTATTAAAGCTAATTGATGCATCCTGGACGTAATATTTATAAATATTATGAGTTCCGTCCATTTGCATTGCTGAAGAAGGTTTGTCCAGCGTCTTAATTAGACTGTTTGGGACAATCTTCTTATTTAGAATGCTTTTCGTACATCCCGTGTCTATTAAAGCTAAAGTAGTAATTTCGTAGTCTTTAAGTCTTACTTTGGTCATTAATTTTAACGAACTAAACTTTTACATTCTCATTACAAACTAACATTTCAATTCATGAATTAAAGCCATTTCTTTTCTTTGTTCTTCTTCATGAATACATTCTTCGTATACTTCTTTTCCTTTTTCTAAGTTTGTAAGTCTTAACTCTAAAGAGTTTACTCTAGTTTCTAAAGTAATTATTCTCATATTTGTTGTATTATCTTCTGGATAGTCTTTATAGGTTCTTTTATTCCTATAATAATTCCTAGTTCTTTCTCGGGAGGCGGTTTATACATCCCTCCATATAACACTTTTTGCATTTGGCTCTTTTGCTCTCGCTAGGGAACCATCTACAAATGCAACAAGTCAGTACTATCTAGACCTTTATTTCTTTCGAATAAATGGTCGCAATCTATAGTAGTGTTTACTAGATTATTTAAATCTTCGCTTAAGTCTAGTTGTTCTATTCCTATTTCATTAATAAACTAAATGCCTTACAGTCTCAAGAATCTAGTACATTATTATCTCCTGTGTTTATACTTACTACGGAGTATATACTTTCTGTGTCCGACATATATTCGTCTACATTTATTAAGGTTTCTTGAAAGTCTTCTATTAATTGAGAATTTCTGGTATTATTATTTATTCTTTTAGGACAAGTATTTGCTAGGTGTTCTATGCTACCACAAGTGAAACATTCTAATCTATTTTTATAATTTCTATCGTTTCTATACTTCCTAATATGTCTATTTTTATCTAAGTATGGTTTCTTAGCTGACGACTTTCTTAAGTAGTATTTTTAGGAGATAAGACTATAATGTTAGGAGATTTCGGAGATTTCAATGAAGATTTCGACACAGAATTATTTTCCGAAACTGAAGATTTTTTAGAAAAAAATTACTCTCTAATAGAAATAGATACTGAATTTTACAATTTCAGGAAAGGATTGGATAAAATAGGAATAATTAAAGATCAAAAAGACTTAGATGATATAGTAAAAATTCTAGATGAACTAGAAATAATAGGAGAAAAACCATTAAGACATTGGGATAATAATAAGATTCTTTGCCAGTTAGAAATAATTAACCCAGAATATATCATAAAAACTGCCTCTATCGAAGCAACTAACAAAGACTTAGAAGACTTTAAAATTCAGATCAAAGAACTTCTAGATTTAGAAATCATAAGGAGATCTACATCTAAACATAGATCTGCCGCCTTTATAGTTAGAAATCACTCAGAAGTAGTTAGAGGTAAAGCTAGAATGGTGATAAATTACAAAAGACTAAATGATAATACAAAGAGTGATGGTTATAAATTGCCTGATAAATCAGAATTAATAAATAGAATACAAGGCAAGAATATTTTTAGTAAATTTGACTGCAAATCAGGCTATTGGCAAGTCAAAATGCACTCCAGTAGCATTGAATGGACCGCCTTCACTTGTCCTGAAGGACACTTCGAATGGTTGGTTATGCCATTTGGTCTAAAGACAGCTCCGCCTATATTCCAAAGAAAAATGGATAGTATATTCGGAGAATACAAAAGATTTGTTATAGTGTACGTAGAGCGACATATTAGTATTCAAGAGTAATATGACAGAACATTTAGGACACTTACAGCATGCTTTAGACTTTTAAGTAAGTAACGGTATAATAATTAGCAAAAAGAAAATGGAGTTATGTAAGAAGTATATAAACTTCTTAGGAGTAACCTTAGGAGACGGTAAGATAAAACTCCACCACACATAGCAAAGAAAGCTTTAGATATGCAGGACAAATTAGATAAAACCAAAGATTTACAAAAATTCTTAGGAATACTAAACTACGCTAGATCATTTATAAAAGATCTAGGAAAGATAGCAGACCGTTATATTCAAAACCGGTTCCTCTTGGACAAAACACTTTAATCTGAGAAGATATTAAAATAGTAAAGCTGTTAAAACAAAGAATTCAGAACATTCCAGATTTGAGCATGCCCCTAGAATCAGATTATTTAATAATCGAGACAGATGGTAGTTTTGAAGGATGGGGAGCAGTACTCAAAGCAAGAACTAATAAATACAGTAGTAAAAGTTCAGAAAAGATTTGCGCTTACCAAAGTGGTAAGTATAAAGAGAAAGGAAATATGAGTAGTATAGACGCAGAGATTTTAGCAGTAGTATATGCGTTAAATGCCTTTAGATTATATATTTTAAACAAACCAGAAACTTTAGTAAGAACAGATTGCGAAGCAATTGTAAAATTTAATCAGAAAATAAATGATAAAAATAGTAGTAGAAGAAGATGGTTAAATTTCTTAGACACTATATCAATTTATAACTTAGTATTCGAACACATAAAGGGAAAAGACAATAACTTAGCAGACCAACTTAGTAGATTGAAAATTACTACAAATTAACAATTTTCGTCTTGTTTGTTTTTTAGCAGAATGAGTACGTCACAAAATAAGGATAAGGGGAAAGGCCCAGCCAGACCCCAAGATGAATACAGACAATCAGTATTGGGGAACCTGAATTTCAGGCCCATGACTGCTCAAGAGACGCCCACATTAGAAAGACTTTTCTTTGGTAAGAATAATTTAGTATCTTTTCCTTCGTCAAACTTAACTTTTAAAATACTCCCAGAATACGTTTTAGACAAACAACAGAAATGTTTGATAGACAATATGTGGATAGCCCACAATCGCAAAGACAATAGTCATTTCATAGCTACTTTAAATAGTACATGTTTTTACTTAAATGAGAAAAATTTAGACAAAAAATTTAAGTTTTATGTGGTAGTCCATGGTAAGACAAATGGAATTTTTCAGACTTGGTTGGAAGTCGTGGACTCCATTAAAGATTTTAAGACACCTTTATTTAAAGGATTTAATGTTTTACTGAGGCTCTAGACTACGCCGAGGAACTCTTGGGCCTAACTACTATATATCTCCACTCTTAGATATACCCAAGCCCAGACACCACAATATAAAATACAAAAAGACACAGACAAAATAATATTTTGCGATCATTGTAGCACAATGACCGAAGCTTTCAAAAGACTCAATCAGACCAAAGAAACTCTCCAGACACAAAATACATATCTATTAGAAAGAGTCACGTAACTCGAGTTAAAACTTCGACAAAACTCGATCGGACAACAGACACGAGTTCTCCATCTCCTTCAAAAATGGATGAGACAGTGTGCATTCCCTTCGAATGCTCAGAAATCTTTGTACCCGGATGTAGGTACAATTTAGTCCGTGCAAACGGTTGCCGGTAAAGACATATCAAATCCGTTGATGGCTGTCACTTTGCCAAAAAGTGAAAAAGAAGAGGCTACCTCTTCACAGAACAGACGAAGACTTCCCCAGACTCTTACAGGAAATACTAGTAGAACAAGAACAAGAAAGACAAAAAAAGATAAAAATAAGAACATTGAACAAATAATTAAAGATACACTTGAAAATATTTTCAAGGAACAGAGGAACATAAAGACTGAAGACAAACATGAGAATCCGGTAGAATCACTACCAAGAACATCCCTGACAGCGGATAATACCCAGAACACGGATGACATAGACCATGTTTCGGAGACAAGTTCAGACAATGAATTGCTACAAAATTATGCTCAAGATCCGAACGATAACGATTCGGGCATGAGTTTTGATTCTATAGCACTACATAACCTAAGCACATAAACTCCGAAAGTAAATTAAATTTGAGAAGAAGCAGGTACAGTAAATAGCAGATAAATGACTACGACAAACAAATAAAGCAAGCAGACAAGATAGAGACAGGAAGGACAGCATCTAAGACTTTAATAGAAAGAGGATGCCAGCAACAGAAGAAGACAAAAGAAAAGAAGAGAAAGTCAAAAATTAAAGTGACGATGGGGCCCACAACGCACCCCCCTGAAACTTTTGAAGATTCCTTTTTTATTTTGAAATCCGGAGCTCAAGTCCGCCAGACTCTATAAATACCCATTTCCTTTCACTTAGCAAGACAGAATGAAACCACACCCCAACAGAAATACTCTCAGACTCCACTCACCTCCACCAAATGTCTAATATCCCCCTTCTCTCCTCTCACTAAAAGACCTCTCATGTAAGATAGCACCTGTGATATAAGTTTTTCATTAGCGTGTGTTAAGTTTTCGGGACTAGAAAGGGAAACCTCCCGTATTCCACTTCTGTAAGTTTTTTCTTTAGTTTTTAAGTTATCTCCACCATGTACAGTATGTGTGTATCTTGTAGAAATGCAAGAATATTATGTATGTTATCTTGTAGAAATGCAAGAATGTTATGTTAATACAAAAGTGTTTATTTTCATCATGAATCTTTGTTTGATATTATGATTTTCTGTCTCTAACTTATTGTTATAATGATTCATTGCAACATGCTTATAAATGGTTAGTATCTGAACTTAGTATATGGTTATCTTGGGACTCCGTCATGACCTCCATGGATTAGCTTGTAAATTCCTATGTCAACGGTGGTTGATTTATGGCCTGTGGTGTCCGCTGAAGGACTGTTGTGGCCTGAAAATTGGGTGTAGCTAAAGACGACTGTCATGATAGGGGTAAAGTCTTTAAGACGAGATGAACAGTTCAGATGAAGAAATGAATAGGCATAGTGCTGTGAAAAACTAAAACAGTAACAACAAGACAGGGATGATAAATAGTAATCAAAGACTAGTGACTGGATTAATAGTCATAGGAATCAAAGGACTTACTAGAAAGAATTTAGGAGGAAAAGTTCTGATAATGATATACGATGATAGATGGACAGACATTAAAAAATCTATCATAGGTATGACAGAGATAGACATGACTGATAACGGAGGAATCTTCTATCTCAGTCCAGACTTTTTAATGAACCTTCCAGAATTTGGAAAACATATAAAAATAGGTATACAAACTAAAGGTTATGAAGACATGATTAATGGTAATAACTTATTAATTTGTTTAGGATTTTTAGGAAAAATGACTACTGATAGTAATACAAAATTTAAGATAAGAATAAACGACGTAGTAGAATTAATGAACAATAAATGTATAAACTTAATTAAACCTACTAAGATTCAAACAGGAAGAATACATTTGGTTTAGAATGGAAGTTAGATAATTTCAATAAAGATAAGAAGAAATTATTACAACCTACATCACATGTAGAATATACAAATCATAAAGGAGAAACTTCAATTAGATTTACAGACTATAACTATACCCCACAAAAATAGATGAGGAAAGTACAATAGAAGAATCAAGACATAGAATTCATGAACATAGAGCTAATAGAAGATAAGTACGAAGTAGACATCGCTCTAGAAAAAGTGAGAGACTCAAGATAGAAAAAGAAGCACAAGTTTATTTAGATGTAAAGGATGTAAAAAGATAATATGAAATTTGAAGAGATCAGAGAACATTTTAAATATTGCGAAATTAGAGCAGGACAATATAGGATATAAAGAAGAAAAAATTGCTAAAGAAAAACAGAAATGTTTGAAGCAATTTGGAAAGACTTCTCTGAGAACATGAAGAAGACTGTGAAACACACCAAGTCAGTTTAAAAGAACTAATGGAGGCTAGCGCTTCTAGCTCCAGCCCGTTCCAAAGAACTGCAGGAGAGCGTATCACAGTAGATACTAGTACAGGTAATATACCTAGAAGAAGAGTATATAGAACTGCAGGAGAACCTGTAGAAAACGTCAAACCTTCGGGTAGAAGGATGCCGTTAGAAGAACCTATTACACTCCAAGAAGGAGGAAATAGAGGAAAAATTTTGAATATAGCTGCCCACGATCCCCAAAGATGGAATTCCGTAATAGATTTATGGAAAGGCATAGTGGTTGCAGACTACATACAAAATTACGTAGAAACAGACCCTGAGACAATGTATAAATACTTAGAAACCTTTTTAGGAGAATCTACCAAGGCACTTTGGGAAGCTTACAAAACAGATTTTCACGAAGAATTTCATCAGTTGGTAGCAATGGGGTCAAACCCATATAACTTTACAAATAAAATACATACTCTAATAACAGGAGAAGATCCAAATAGTGGATTGATAGTATTACAGAGAAATGCTTTAATTAAACTAGAACAACTTAGTATTAGCAATTGGGTTTATATAAAGAAATTTTTAAATGATTTCTTTTATTATCGCACGATCAATGTAATTCGTTTGATCAAGAACTAGGTAAAAAGCTTTTTAATAAGTTGCCAGGAGCTTTAGGTAGAGAAATAGAAGAACGTTGGAACAAGCGTGATGGGATTATACAAAACCCCAACGCTCGATGGTCCATAGGTCATCGTATACAGCACGTAATGGAGATACTTCAAGAGAAGTGTACACACCTCCAAATACAGAAACAACTCAAGCAGAATGAGTTAAACTTCTGTAAAAGCGTGATATACACTACCCAAAGTTATGATAAAGACCCAGTAAAAAGAAAGAACTAGGAATTATTATAGGAATAAAAGAACCTATAAAGACTATCCAGAGCGTATAAAGATTTTCGGAACCAATAACTCTGAAGATACTTGTACGTTGTATGACTGATTATAATTTAGAGACTTATTTAAGTATTAAAAATAGTTTTAAAACATTATATCCAGAATATATAGACTTAAGTAAGACAAAGGATAATCAGCTTAGACTTATAGAAATAATAAATCAAATTTCTGCCTTAGAATATAATTTAATAAGAAATATAAAAAATAGAAAAATAGATAAGAATCCTACACGTTATAGACCTTATTAATGAAACATATTCCTTTCGTACAAAGACTTGACTATATAGAATATATTATTAATATAGAAATTAAAGCTAGAAATAGACATATCCCCGCCAAGAAGGCCCTACAAAGACTGCTTAAACAATTTACGACTCAGACGCTAGGAATAGCAGAACTACTAGAATACTTTTATAAAGAAGTAAAGCCTTTCTTAACTAGAGAATATTATACAAAAATATCTAACGACTTAGAAGAAAGCATAGTATTTGTAACTATAGATTCTAGTACCATAGCAGACTTAGAGTGGAATATACAAGGAATAGAAGGAGACATAGAATACGCTAACGATAGGATAGATTATCAAATTAGAAGAAAACAAAAAATATACGAATATTTTCCACTAGGATAAAAATAGCTCATTTAAAGAAATTAGATTATTTAGATTTACAAATATTACCAGAAAAGAAATATAGAATATTACCAGACCGTAGTATAATTAAGTGTAATTTTACTACAGGAGAACATAGTTTACATAGCGAAGATAGACAATTAAATTCGTAGTAGACTTGGTAATAAATCTTAGTGAAAAAATAAAAGAAAATAATTTAGACTACCAAAATAATCTAAAGAAGTTAGAAAATATATTATACAAACAGGAAAGAATTTTCAATAGGTCAGAACAAAATATAGATTACGTTAATAATCTAATAACTACGTGCGACTTTAAGAAATTTTCAACTAAGAAAGATTTAGAAAAAATTCTAAAAGATAATTTAATAGATATTGAGTTAAAACTTAGTCAAGAAAATCAAAAAATTAAACAAGAATTGGTAGAAAAAGTTTTACAGTTAGAAAAATCAGTAAAAGAATTAAGACAAGCTATAGTTTCATGAACAAATTAGAAGCAGTATTAGAACAAGCTGCAATAATTATAGACAAAACTATACCATTAACCGACGAATATAAAGATTATATACCTCTCCAGAAATCGGACCAAATAGTTTTACAACAGAATATAGTAATAACAACTTTGTTATTAGACTTACACAGGAAAGTAGATCAAGTAACTGATAGACTAATAAGACTAGAAAAACAAGTTTACCTAGAAAATATTTCCAAAAATAAAGAAAAAGAAAATAAGGCTATAGATAACCTTATAGACCAATTAAACAAAATAGAATTGACCCCTCAGAAAGAAAAAGCCAAAATAGTAAGAAGGCCGCAAAAATGGACCTTTTTGCAATTGGACAAAGAGGAGAAGAAGAGCAAAGAATAGTTTGCTCCAGTAACAATATAGGAAATAATTTTATGACTAGACTGTTACATAAAAAGAGACCAGAACAAAGTAAGAATCTTAGTGAAGTCATAAATGTAGAAAGAGACATAAGCATTTTCCAACAGAATCAGTTGAATCTGTTAGACCCTAGGACTCTATACAATGCTGGACGATTCTCGTCAACAAAGACAGATTATCTGAGACATTATAGAGAAGAGCAGTTATCAGTTCTAGGTGATACTGCAAAAACATTAATTTAATAAACGACAATTGCTTAAACAGATTAATAGAACTACTAAAACTCTAATACACATGAGATTAATAGTCATCGGAATCAAAGGACTTACTAGAAAAAACTTAGGAGGAAAAGTTGTGATAATGATATACGATGATAGAGGGACAGACATTAAAAATCTATCATAGGTATGACAGAGATAGACATGACTGATAACGGAGGAATCTTCTATCTCGCCAGGACTTTTTAATGAACCTTCCGTAATTTGCAAAACATATAAAAATAGGTATACAAACTAAAGGTTATGAAGACATGATTAATGGTAATAACTTATTAATTTGTTTAGGATTTTTAGGAAAAATGACTACTGATAGTAATACAAAATTTAAGATAAGAATAAACGACGTAGTAGAATTAATGAACAATAAAGGTATAAACTTAATTAAACCTACTAAGATTCAACCAGAAGAATACGCTGGTTTAGAATGGAAGTTAGATAATTTCAATAAAGATAAGAAGAAATTATTACAACCTACATCACATGTAGAATATACAAATCATAAAGGAGAAACTTCAATTAGATTTACAGACTATAACTATACCCCACAAAAAATAGATGAGGAAAGTACAATAGAAGAATCTGAAGACATAGAATTCATGAACATAGAGCTAATAGAAGATAAGTACGAAGTAGACATCGCCCTAGAAAAAGTGAGAGACCTGCATAGAAAAAGAAGCACAAGTTTATTTAGATGTAAAGGATGTAAAAAAGATAATATGAAATTTGAAGAGACTGTAGAACATTTTAAATATTGCGAAATTAGAACAGACAATATAGGATATAAAGAAGAAAAAATTGCTAAAGAAAAAACAGAAATGTTTGAAGCAATTTGGAAAGACTTCTCTGCAGAACATGAAGAAGACTGTGAAACACACCAAGTCGCTTTAAAAGAACTAATGGAGGCTAGCGCTTCTAGCTCCACTGCCCAAAGAAGCTGGAGAGCGTATCACAGTAGATACTAGTACAGGTAATATACCTAGAAGAAGAGTATATAGAACTGCAGGAGAACCTGTAGAAAACGTCAAACCTTCGGGTAGAAGGATGCCGTTAGAAGAACCTATTACACTCCAAGAAGGAGGAAATAGAGGAAAAATTTTGAATATAGCTGCCGACGATCCCCAAAGATGGAATTCCGTAATAGATTTATGGAAAGGCATAGTGGTTGCAGACTACATACAAAATTACGTAGAAACAGACCCTGAGACAATGTATAAATACTTAGAAACCTTTTTAGGAGAATCTACCAAGGCACTTTGGGAAGCTTACAAAACAGATTTTCCCGAAGAATTTCATCAGTTGGTAGCAATGGGGTCAAACCCATATAACTTTACAAATAAAATACATACTCTAATAACAGGAGAAGATCCAAATAGTGGATTGATAGTATTACAGAGAAATGCTTTAATTAAACTAGAACAACTTAGTATTAGCAATTGGGTTTATATAAAGAAATTTTTAAATGATTTCTTTTATTCTTTGCACGATCGTGTAATTCGTTTGATCAAGAACTAGGTAAAAAGCTTTTTAATAAGTTGCCAGGAGCTTTAGGTAGAGAAATAGAAGAACGTTGGAACAAGCGTGATGGGATTATACAAAACCCCAACGCCCGATGGCCCATAGGTCATCGATACAAAGACGTAATGGAGATACTTCAAGAGAAGTGTACACACCTCCAAATACAGAAACAACTCAAGCAGAATGAGTTAAACTTCTGTAAAAGCGTGATATACACTACCCAAAGTTATGATAAAGACCCAGTAAAAAGAAAGAACTAGGAATTATTATAGGAATAAAAGAACCTATAAAGACTATCCAGAGCGTATAAAGATTTTCGGAACCAATAACTCTGAAGATACTTGTACGTTGTATGACTGATTATAATTTAGAGACTTATTTAAGTATTAAAAATAGTTTTAAAACATTATATCCAGAATATATAGACTTAAGTAAGACAAAGGATAATCAGCTTAGACTTATAGAAATAATAAATCAAATTTACTTTAGAATATAATTTAATAAGAAATATAAAAAATAGAAAAATAGATAAGAATCCTACACGTTATAGACCTTATTAATGAAACATATTCCTTTCGTACAAAGACTTGACTATATAGAATATATTATTAATATAGAAATTAAAGCTAGAAATAGACATATCGCCGCCAAGAAGGCCCTACAAAGACTGCTAAACAATTTACGACTCAGACGCTAGGAATAAGCAGAACTACTAGAATACTTTTATAAAGAAGTAAAGCCTTTCTTAACTAGAGAATATTATACAAAAATATCTAACGACTTAGAAGAAAGCATAGTATTTGTAACTATAGATTCTAGTACCATAGCAGACTTAGAGTGGAATATACAAGGAATAGAAGGAGACATAGAATACGCTAACGATAGGATAGATTATCAAATTAGAAGAAAACAAAAAATATACGAATATTTTCCACTAGGATAAAAATAGCTCATTTAAAGAAATTAGATTATTTAGATTTACAAATATTACCAGAAAAGAAATATAGAATATTACCAGACCGTAGTATAATTAAGTGTAATTTTACTACAGGAGAACATAGTTTACATAGCGAAGATAGACAACTAAATTCCGTAGTAGACTTGGTAATAAATCTTAGTGAAAAAATAAAAGAAAATAATTTAGACTACCAAAATAATCTAAAGAAGTTAGAAAATATATTATACAAACAGGAAAGAATTTTCAATAGGTCAGAACAAAATATAGATTACGTTAATAATCTAATAACTACGTGCGACTTTAAGAAATTTTCAACTAAGAAAGATTTAGAAAAAATTCTAAAAGATAATTTAATAGATATTGAGTTAAAACTTAGTCAAGAAAATCTAAAAATTAAACAAGAATTAGTAGAAAAAGTTTTACAATTAGAAAAATCAGTAAAAGAATTAAGGAAAGCTATAGTTTCATGAACAAATTAGAAGCGATATTAGAACAATTTGCAATACTTATAGATAAAACTATACCATTACGAGAAGAATATAAAGATTATATACCTCTCCAAAAATCGGACCAAATAGTTTTACAACAGAATATAGTAATAACAACTTTATTTTTAGACTTACACAGAAAGTAGATCAAGTAATGTATAGACTAATAAGATTAGAAAAACAAGTTTACCTAGAAAATATTTCTAAAAATAAAGAGAAAGAAAATAAGGCTATAGATAACCTCATAGACCAATTAAACAAAATAGAATTGACCCTCAAAAAGAAAAAGCCAAAATAGTAAGAAGGCATAAAAATGGACCTTTTGCAATTGGACAAAGAGGAGAAGAAGAGCAAAGAATAGTTTGCTCTAGTAACAATATAGGAAATAATATTATGTCTAGACTGTTGCATAAGAAGAAACCAGAACAAAGTAAGCAACTTAGCGAAGTTATAAATATAGAAAGAGACATAAGTATTTTTCAAATGAATCGATTAAATCTCTTAGACCCTAGAACTCTATACAATGCGGACGTTTCGTCAACAAAGACTGATTATCTGAGACATTATAGAGAAGAGCAGTTATCAGTTCTAGGTGATACTGCAAAAAACATTAATTTAATAAACGACAATTCGTTTAAACAGATTAATAGAACTACTAAAACTCTAATACACATGGGATTAATAGTCATAGGAATCAAAGGACTTACTAGAAAGAATTTAGGAGGAAAAGTTCTGATAATGATATACGATGATAGAAGGACAGACATTAAAAATCTATCATAGGTATGACAGAGATAGACATGACTGATAACGGAGGAATCTTCTATCTCAGTCCAGACTTTTTAATGAACCTTCCAGAATTTGGAAAACATATAAAAATAGGTATACAAACTAAAGGTTATGAAGACATGATTAATGGTAATAACTTATTAATTTGTTTAGGATTTTTAGGAAAAAGGACTCTTGATAGTAATACAAAATTTAAGATAAGAATAAGCAGCGTAGTAGAATTAATGAACAATAAAGGTATAAACTTAATTAAACCTACTAAGATTCAACCAGGAAGAATACATTTGGTTTAGAATGGAAGTTAGATAATTTCAATAAAGATAAGAAGAAATTATTACAACCTACATCACATGTAGAATATACAAATCATAAAGGAGAAACTTCAATTAGATTTACAGACTATAACTATACCCCACAAAAAATAGATGAGGAAAGTACAATAGAAGAATCTGAAGACATAGAATTCATGAACATAGAGCTAATAGAAGATAAGTACGAAGTAGACATCGCCCTAGAAAAAGTGAGAGACCTGCATAGAAAAAGAAGCACAAGTTTATTTAGATGTAAAGGATGTAAAAAAGATAATATGAAATTTGAAGAGACTGTAGAACATTTTAAATATTGCGAAATTAGAACAGACAATATAGGATATAAAGAAGAAAAAATTGCTAAAGAAAACAGAAATGTTTGAAGCAATTTGGAAAGACTTCTCTGTGAGAACATGAAGAAGACTGTGAAACACACCAAGTCGATTTAAAAGAACTAATGGAGGCTAGCGCTTAGCTCCACCGTTCCAAAGAAGCTGCAGGAGAGCGTATCACAAGAGATACTAGTGCGGGTAATATACCTAGAAGAAGAGTATATAGAAGCTGCAGGAGAACACGTAGAAAACGTCAAACCTTCGGTAGAAGGATGCCGTTAGAAGAACCTATTACACTCCAAGAAGGAGGAAATAGAGGAAAAATTTTGAATATAGTCTGCCACGATCCCCAAAGATGGAATTCGTAATAGATTTATGGAAAGGCATAGTGGTTGCAGACTACATACAAAATTACGTAGAAACAGAACCACTGAGACAATGTATAAATACTTAGAAACCTTTTAGGAGAATCTACCAAGGCACTTTGGGAAGCTTACAAAGCAGATTTTCAGAAGAATTTCATCAGTTGGTAGCAATGGGGTCAAACCCATATAACTTTACAAATAAAATACATACTCTAATAACGGAGAAGATCCAAATAGTGGATTGATAGTATTACAGAGAAATGCTTTAATTAAACTAGAACAACTTAGTATTAGCAATTGGGTTTATATAAAGAAATTTTTAAATGATTTCTTTTATTCTTTGCACGATCGTGATGGTCGTTTGATCAAGAACTAGGTAAAAGCTTTTTAATAAGTTGCCAGGAGCTTTAGGTAGAGAAATAGAAGAACGTTGGAACAAG
This sequence comes from Anisodus acutangulus, assembly GCA_029783415.1. NCBI lineage: Eukaryota > Viridiplantae > Streptophyta > Magnoliopsida > Solanales > Solanaceae > Anisodus > Anisodus acutangulus. Next base: position 6,793,281 of record CM056505.1, on the reverse strand, counting down.
CGTGATGGGATTATACAAAACCCCAACGCTCGATGGTCCATAGGTCATCGATATCAAAGACGTAATGGAGATACTTCAAGAGAAGTGTACACACCTCCAAATACGAAACAACTCAAGCGAGAATGAGTTAAACACGTAAAGCGTGATATACACTACCCAAAGTTATGATAAAGACCCAAAGAAAAGAAAGAATTATAAAAGAAAAGGCAAATACGGTAAGTATGATAACTATAAAAAGAAAAATACTACTTAAGAAAGTCGTCAGCTAAGAAACCATACTTAGATAAAAATAGACATATTAGGAAGTATAGAAACGATAGAAATTATAAAAATAGATTAGAATGTTTCACTTGTGGTAGCATAGAACACCTAGCAAATACTTGTCCTAAAAGAATAAATAATAATACCAGAAATTCTCAATTAATAGAAGACTTTCAAGAAACCTTAATAAATGTAGACGAATATATGTCGGGACACAGAAAGTATATACTCCGTAGTAAGTATAAACACAGGAGATAATAACAGACTAGATTCTTGATTCAGAGCGAGGCAGAGTTTATTAATGAAATAGGAATAGAACAACTAGACTTAAGCGAAGATTTAAATAATCTAGTAAACACTACTATAGATTGCGACCATTTATTCGAAAGAAATAAAGGTCTAGATAGTACGACTTGTTGCATTTGTAGATGGTTCCCTAGCAGGAGCAAAAGAGCCAAATGCAAAAAGTGTTATATGGAGGGATGTATAAACTGCCTCCAGAAAGAACTAGGAATTATTATAGGAATAAAAGAACCTATAAAGACTATCCAGGAAGATAATACAACAGCTATGAGAATAATTACTTTAGAAACTAGAGTAAACTCTTTAGAGTTAAGACTTACAAACTTAGAAAAAGGAAAAGAAGTATACGAAGAACAGATTTCTGAAGAAGAACAGGTAGAAAGAGAAGTAGCTTCAGAATTCATGAATTCAGAAATGTTAGTTTGTAATGAGAACAAAAAGTTTAGTTTGTTAAAATTAATGACCAAAGTTAGACTTAAAGACTACGAAATTACTACTTTAGCTTTAATAGACACGGGATGTACGAAAAGCATTCTAAATAAGAAGATTGTCCCAACCAGTCTAATTAAGACGCTGGACAAACCTTCGTCAGCAATGCAAATGGACGGAACACATAATATTTATAAATATTATGTCCAGGATGCATCAATTAGTTTTAATAATACGTGTTCAAAATTTTATAACCCTACTTATAAAATAGATAAGATTCTAGTAAGAGATTTAGATATAAAATCAGATTTTATACTAGGATTAGATTTTTTATTAAATAATGATGGAAGTTGCACCATAACTAGAGATGGTGTTATTTTTCAAAAAAATAGTACTTATACGCCTGTACAGACTTCTAAAACCGAGACAACAATAATAAAAATCTCTCCTATAAACTTGCAAAACAATCTAACAGATAGTTGCTGTGAGAATTGCAAAGATGGAGAAAAATATTGTTGTAGAGATAAGACTATAATGTTAGGAGATTTCGGAGATTTCAATGAAGATTTCGACACAGAATTATTTTCCGAAACTGAAGATTTTTTAGAAAAAAATTACTCTCTAATAGAAATAGATACTGAATTTTACAATTTCAGGAAAGGATTGGATAAAATAGGAATAATTAAAGATCAAAAAGACTTAGATGATATAGTAAAAATTCTAGATGAACTAGAAATAATAGGAGAAAAACCATTAAGACATTGGGATAATAATAAGATTCTTTGCCAGTTAGAAATAATTAACCAAGAATATATCGACAAACCTGCCCCAAACGAAGCAACTAACACAGACTTAGAAGACTTTAAAACTCAGATCAAAGAACTTCTAGATTTAGAAATCATAAGGAGATCTACATCTAAACATAGATCTGCCTCCTTTATAGTTAGAAATCACTTTCGAAGTAGTTAGAGGTAAAGCTAGAATGGTGATAAATTACAAAAGACTAAATGATAATACAAAGAGTGATGGTTATAAATTGCACGATAAATCAGAATTAATAAATAGAATACAAGGCAAGAATATTTTTAGTAAATTTGACGCAAATCAGGCTATTGGCAAGTCAAAATGCACTCAAAGAGCATTGAATGGACCGCTTCACTTGTCTGAAGGACACTTGAATGGTTGGTTATGCCATTTGGTCTAAAAACTGACTCGCCTATATTCCAAAGAAAAATGGATAGTATATTCGGAGATTACAAAGATTTGTTATAGTGTACGTAGAGCGACATATTAGTATTCAAGAGTAATATAATGAACATTTAGGACACTTACGCATGCTTTAGACTTTTAAGTAAGTAACGGTATAATAATTAGCAAAAAGAAAATGGAGTTATGTAAGAAGTATATAAACTTCTTAGGAGTAACCTTAGGAGACGGTAAGATAAAACTCCAGCCACACATAGCAAAGAAAGCTTTAGATATGCCAGACAAATTAGATAAAACCA